>ONZH01020251.1:0-88348 GCA_900303285.1 Rhinella marina
TTCCACCAGAACTGTAGTCAGGTCACTCAGATTCCTCAAGTCTACAATGAGGAGTGGACGTGGATGTCTGATATCTGCCAGGTGTTGAGCAACTTTGAGGAGTCAACACAGATAGTCAGCGGCGATGCTGCCATTATCATCCTCACCATCCTGCTGCTTTGCCTGTTGAAAAACTCACTGCTCAGCATGAAGTCGGATGCTTTGCGCTGGTCACAAGAGACGGTGGAGGAAGATACGTCGCTTGATAGCCAGAGCACCCTCCGGTCTGTTTCTCAGCGCGTATCGGAGGAGGGGGATGAGGATGAGGAGGAAGAGGAGGAGAATATCTGTGAGACAGAAGAGGGTACCAGTGCTCAGTCCTTCTTAACTCTTGAGCGTGTATGGGCTGAAGAGGAGGAGGAGGAAATGGAGAGTCAGGCCAGTGAGGAGAGGGAATTCTTGCGTGTTGGGACTCTGGCGCACATGGCAGACTTCATGTTAGGCTGCCTATCCCGTGACCCTCGTGTTAGAAGCATTTTTTCAAACACCGATTACTGGGTGTTCACTCTCCTGGACCCACGGTACAAGCAGAACCTTTCCACTCTCATCCCTGCAGAGGAAAGGAGTCTGAGAGTGAATAGATATCAACAGGCCCTGGTGCACAAGCTGAAACAATCCTTCCCATCTGACGCCGCTAGCGGCAGAGGGCATGGTTCTGTGGGCCAAGTAGCGGGGGAGAGGAGGCGAGCAGGCAGCTTGTCCAGCACTGGCAGGGGAACACTCTCCAAGGCCTTTGCCAGTTTTATGTCACCCCAGCAAGACACTGTCACCTGTCCCCAGTCTAGGCAGAGTAAGGGGGAAGCTGTACAGAAAGATGGTGAGGGAGTACCTAGCTGACCATACCAACGTCCGTAGCGATAACTCTGCTCCATACAACTACTGGGTTTCAAAGCTGGACACGTGGCCTGAACTGGCGCTGTACGCCTTGGAGGTGCTGGGTATTCAGTGCAGCTGGTGGCTTCATCACCGATAAGCGTACACGCCTGTCAACTGACAGCGCTGACAGGCTGACGCTTATTAAAATGAACAAAGCCTGGATTTCACCGGAATTCAAATCTCCTCCGGGGGAAGCAGCTAAAGATTTAAATAACTTATGTATCCGATTCATCTTCTCTACTCCTCCTCCTCCTCCTTGTCGTCTTTGCCTAACGCTGACCCAAAAAATGCCATTTTTTAGAGGTCCAACTGGCACTCTTTTACCACAATTTTTCAGGAGGGCCCCCTACAGGCCGTCTCTTCAAACAATTTTTTCCGGAGGTCAACCTACAGGCCCTCTCTCCAAACAATTTTTCCTGAGGTCCACCTACAGGCCCTCTCTCTAAATAATTTTTCAGGAGGACCACCTACAGGCCCTCTCTCCAAACAATTTTTGCGGAGGTCCACCTACAGGCCCTCTCTCTAAATAATTTTTCTGGAGGTCCACCTACAGGCCCTCTCTCCAAATAATTTTTCCAGAGGTCCACCTACAGGCCCTCTCTCCAAACAATTTACGTCTTTTTCCTATCTTTCTCTCTCTCCAAACTATTTTTCCGGATAGCTGCCATATACGGTATTAAACTGAGAAGAATACATAGAACACATGCCACACTTGATCGAGCTCATAATTTACAACTGTACCGGTTGATGCTAAATTTTTAAGTTGGGGTCCTGCGTCGTCATTCGAACTCCATCCGGCTGTTGTCACCACCACACACGCTAGCCCAGGGGGCACTCCTCTGGCTCTTCCAGCTCAACCTCCTTCCCCCCACCTACAGGCCCTCTCTCCAAACAATTTACCCGGGTAGGGGACGTATTAGATATTGTACTGATTTTTTTTTTGGTTCTTCTTTTAATTGCCTCCTGCGATAGACGGGAATCGAACCCGGTCAACTGCTTGGGAAGCAGCTATGCTCACCACTTTACCACCAACAGCCACAGCAACTGATAAGAACAGATACTAAACTTGATGTCAGCCAACATTTCGACAATCGATAACCCGAAACGGGTCCGCCGTCGAGCCCGGCGTTCGGCCACCCTGAACATTTCACATACTCTGACCGAGTCTGACCCTGGGGCCGCTCATGTACTGCCCACTTGGAGGATGCTTCACCTCCTGCTACCTCAGTCTAACTCGGTCACTCTGTTGTCACCGCCATGCTGCGTCTGGCTAAATTTTTGGGTGGCTCACCTGCTACCTCATGTAACTTGGTCACTTGTTGGTGTCACCGCCATGCTGTGTCAGGCTTATGCCTGCATCGTGTGGCTGGGGATAGGAGAGCAGTGCCAGCATGGGCATGGGTGATGGACCTTCGTTGCACCTAGTTGGGTGCTTCCCTATATATTCCCACCATGCCAGCCATGGGTTGTACATTAACTAATAACAGGGAAAACAAATAAAATATTTTACAGAAGGGTCAACTACAGACACTCCTAAACAATTTTACATGAGGGAGTGTCTCCCCGTCTGCCATCGTGTTCGGTCAGGCTGTCAGTAGGTACACCACCTCTGTCGTCCGCAGAAGTGGCCACTATGAGGAAGGCCACGGCGAGAACATCCCCTTTTCAATTGAGAGCAAGTGTAGAATTGTAGGAGAATGACACTTTTCTTCCGCAGTGGATTCACCTTACCCTTTATCATTGCCAGACAACAGTTAGTGAAAAAGTAATTGGCAATGATGAAGAAAATGTAACGTTGCAGTGGACCGTCTGTGACGCAAAACCTATATATTCCCACCATGCCAGCCATGGGTTGTACATTAACTAATAACAGGGAAAAAAAATATTTTACAGGAGGGTCAACCGCAGACACTCCAAAACAATTTTACATGAGGGAGTGTCTCCCCGTCTGCCATCGTGTTCGGTCAGGCTGTCAGTAGGTACACCACCTCTGTCGTCCACAGAAGCGGCCACTATGAGGAAGGCCACGGCGAGAACATCCCCTTTTCAATTGAGAGCAAGTGTAGAATTGTAGGAGGATGACACTTTTCTTCCGCAGTGGATTCACCTTACCCTTTATCATTGCCAGACAACAGTTAGTGAAAAAGTAATTGGCAATGATGAAGAAAATGTAACGGTGCAGTGGACCGTCTGTGACGCAAAACCTATATATTCCCACCATGCCAGCCATGGGTTGTACATTAACTAATAACAGGGAAAACAAATAAAATATTTTACAGAAGGGTCAACTACAGACACTCCTAAACAATTTTTTAGGAGGGTCAACTTCGGACACTCCAAAACAAATTTTTTGGAGGCTCGCCTACAGACATTTGACTGCTACCTCAATCTAACTTGGTCACTTGTTGGTGTCACTACGCTGTCACCATGATGTGTCAGGCTTATGCCTGCGTCGTGGGGAGGGGGATAGCACAGCAGTGCCAGCATGAGCAGTGGTGTCACCTGCAGGCGGTGATGGACCTTCGTTGCACCTAGTTGGGTGCTTCCCTAACATGTGATGGGTATTTGCCTCGCCTTTCTTGGTCTGGGTGAGCACAACTGCCATGAGGGTAACCACCAGGCTGTTGCCTGAGAATTTGGGGTAATGGTGGGATTAGGCAGCCTCAGAGGCATCCATGCATGCTGCCCCTGCTGTTTCCTGTCCATTTCCGTGGTGTTTCCATCATTTTCTGAGGTTTCCAGGTTTTCACCCAGCCTTCCCTAGACAGAGCCTTGGTCCCCTGCAAAAATGCTCGAGTCTCCCATTGACTTCAATGAGGTTCGTTATTCGAAACGAGCACCCGAGCATCGGGAAAAGTTCGACTCGAATAACGAGCACCCGAGCATTTTAGTGCTCGCTCATCTCTAGTAATCACTAATGTGGGAAATATGATGGTGATGAGGTATAATGAACGTGATTAAAGTGAATGAGGGATGTGATGGTGAAAAATGTGTGTGTGATGAATTGTGAAATGAATGAATGCACTGCAGCGGACTGAGAGAGTTTTGTTTGGATTTACATAGTAGACGATCACATGGGGCATGCACTGCTCTTTTGAGATCTGTCCACAGATTTTCAATATTGCTCTGATCAGGGGACTGTGAGGGCCATGGAAAAAGAATCAGCTTGCTTCTTTTTTTTTTTTTTTCAGATAGTATTTTTATTGAGTTTTCTTATAGAGTACAATAAAATATGCATAGAATTACAGAACATCGTTCCTGTCATTTTTCCAAAATAAACGTATACAATGTACATTACAATGCTAATAACCACGTATAAGTATTAACCGATTTGTGATTATCCATTTTATTATTAAACCCCAGATATAACCTTAAACCGTATCTCATCACCCTCCTTTCCCCCCCCTCCTCCCCTCCTTCCCTCCTTCCTCGCATAGCACACCAATGTCGCGCCCAGGAGAATCAATTTCACCTCCGCGAGACTCAGCATGTAAACCTCTGAACACCCAACCTTATTCAGTATCCAGTATCTGTAAATATGACAGTTTGTGAAATATTATCCATGTGTCCCACTGAGTCTTATACTTTTTAGGAGTCCCTCTCTTTATGTAGATCCCTCTCTCTAATTTTATAAGATGCTGCATTCTTTTTAGAAACACCTCGAAGGAGGGAGGAGTGCTATCCAGCCATAATAACGCAATCAATTTGCGGGCTTCATATAGAGACTTGGAAATAGCCAATTTGGCTGTCACTCCCGTGGAGAGCGATTCCACATAACCCAGTACGCAGCTCAGTGGGTCTCTAAGGAGATTAACCTTATAAACAGTATTTATTCTGTCTATTATTGAGTCCCAAAATGTTTGTATCTTCGGACAAAACCAAAATATATGCAACAAGCCAGCAGGGGAATCAAGACAGCGAACACATTGTGCGTTGGGTCTCACCCCTATTTTATGTAGAAATTCTGGGGTACGATATACCCTGTGCAGTAGATACAATTGAGAGACCCTATAAGCAGGGCTAAGTGTCATTTTCTGTGTCTGCCCCAGCAGCCAATTCCATATTTTCGGAGTTACAGCACCCAGCTCCCTGTCCCAAATTTGCCTTACATGATCCAAATCTACTTCGCTCTTAGAGGTGAAGGTATTATAAAGTACGGAGATTGAGCCACATGTGAACTGGGCTCCTTTTATTATATCATATGCAATATACTTTCCTGGGTTCACAGGAATTAGTTTGGACTGGGCCTGTATAGCATGTCTAACCTGCAGGTAAAAATAAAAGGTTTGTCTAGGGATATTAAATTCCTCCATAAGCTGAGAGAATGTTTTGAGTGCACCATCTTTATATATGTGCTCAAATAAAATGATGCCCCTAGATCGCCAACTGGATAGAGCCTGCAGTTTGGCCAGTTCGGTCAGTCTATTGTTGGACCACAATGAGGTACATTTCAAAATACCCTGCACTTTCAATACCTGTTTACCTCTATCCCATACCCGGTACATAAGCTGAAACAGCGGAACACGGGAGCCCAAACGCCGGAAGTCCTCCGAGTCCAACATTTCAAAAAGGTTAGCTAGTTTGGTTTTGTACTGGATAATGTATAGTCTAGAATCCACCTCTGTTCCTCTATTACCGGCAACAAAATGCTGCATCTGAGCCGCTAAAAAGTAGTTCCACATATTGGGAACTGCAAGTCCACCCTTGCTCACTGGAAGCTGAAGTTTTTCCAATTTAATTCTGGGGACTCCTGCCTTCCAGAGTAATTGTCTAAATAATCTATCTATCTTCAGGAATACATGGCCTGGTATCCAGTGGGGTGAATTGTGGACCATGTATAACATCTGTGGCATCAAAATCATTTAACTAAAGATAGTTTCAGAGCATTCCAGGCCCTAATCTTGCCCTGCCATTTATCTAGAAGGGGGTGTATATTTAATGAGATAAAGTCTTTGCTATCACCGGATATTTGTATCCCTAAGTATTTAAAGGTAGATACGCATTGTAACTCACCAACCTTACCTCCTCTCTCCCTTGGCCAGTCATCAACAGGCATCAAAACTGACTTTCCCCAATTGATGCGAAGTCCCGAATAGTCCCCGAAGGTACAAATAATTTGCATCACATTCGTCAGAGATGTAGAGGCATCCGCTAGGAACAATAGCATGTCGTCTGCATATAGGGCTATCCTTTCTTCCCTACAGCCAAACCTAAATCCCTCTATCCCCGTTGTTGTTCTGATTCGTGACGCTAGTGGCTCTAAAGCAATCGCGAAAAGCAATGGGGAAAGCGGGCACCCCTGACGTGTGCCTCTGCCTAGTGTGAACATATCAGAAGTCGCTCCGTTTGCCAGAACACAAGCTTTTGGGGAAGCATATAATAGCTGCACCCACTTAAGAAATGTAGATCCAAAGCCCATTTTACTCATCACGCCCCACAGGAATTGCCACTCTACGCTGTCGAATGCCTTAGCGGCATCCAATGACAGTATCACTCTCCCTCCTGTATTGTCAGAATCTATTTGTAAGTTTAAGAATAGCCTCCTAAGGTTCATGGCCGTGGACTTATTGGGCATAAAACCTGTTTGGTCCGGGTGAATAAGGGACAAAATAACTTTAGCCAACCGCATGGAGAGAACCTTTGCAAGTATTTTCACGTCCGTTGGGAGAAGTGAAATGGGCCTATAGGAGTCCGGTTCAAGTGGGTCCTTGCCTGGTTTTGGTAAAACTATAATGACCGCATCTCTCATAGATGGTGGTAAGACTCCACACTGCAGAGCAGTATTCAAAACCTCCAACATATATGGTAGCAATGCTGTGCCATACAACTTGTATATCTGTCGGCAAACCATCCATCCCCGGGGCCTTTTCATTGGGCATGAGTTTTATTGCATCTTCTAATTCCTCCAAACGAATAGGTGAGTCTAATAGGGATTTGGCTTCTACAGACAGTACCGGGAGAGATATATCTTCCAGATATTTATCTATATCCGCCCTGGTGGCTGTAAGTTTAGAAGAATAAATAGAGGAGTAGTAAGATCTCAAGATCTCCAAGATTTCTGACGGGTCAGTATGTACCACTCCGCTCGGGTCTTTCAATTGAGTTATATGCACTGACCCCCTCTGAGATTGAATAATTCTAGCTAGTACTCGGCCTGCCCCCTCTCCTGCCTCAAAATATTCTTGTTTAAGAAAGAATCGCTTGTTATCAGCCTGTGACAGCAAATGTACTTGCAATTCAGACTGTTTTTGCTTCCACACTGTCAGATTATGGGCAGAGGAGTCTGCCATATATCTTTCTTCCAAAACCGCAACTTCCTTTTTTAGTTCAACTTCTAATTTTTTAGTTTTGGTTTTAATACGAGAGATCTCTTTAATCAATATGCCCCTTAAGTATGCCTTCATGGAGTTCCAGACCATGGATGGGGCAGCCGACCCCACATTAATAGTAAAGTAATCTCTCAACATATAGTCCACAAGGACTTTAGGCACTATCTTCAACCAGAACGGATTCACTCTCCAAAAGCGGCTACCCCCCACATCAGGCCCATTAATTCTCAAAGACAGCGAAAGCGGGGAATGATCAGACAATGTTCTTGGATGATATGCAGCATCCACTATGTAGTGCAGCATATTTTCCGAGCACAGTGCTAGATCAATTCTGGAGAGAGAGCCGTATGTACTAGATTGGCATGAATAACATTTATCGCCCAGGTGTCTCAGTCTCCAGACGTCTATCAAAGCGAGTTCACACAATAGATGACCGAATGTGGTAAGAGTACGAGCCATCTGAATATGTGTTCCCCTGAATTTATCCAGAGAAGCATCCACGTACATGTTGAAATCCCCAATCAGGACACATGGAATAGGACTCAATTGTAGGGTATTAACAATAATTGTTCTCATAACTCCAGATGAGTATGGAGGGGGTACGTAGAGAGCAATTAGAGCTAATTCCACTCCTCCAACTTCACAATGGAGAACAACATACCTGCCCTCTGTGTCTACTACATCTCTATGACATTTAAATGGAATATCTTTGTGTATTAATATACTCACTCCCCTAGAATGCGTGGTATGCTTGGAATGATAGCTGGAACCGACCCATGCCTTTTGCAAGGACTTGGTGGAGGAAGGTATCAGGTGCGTCTCTTGTAATGCTACTATGGCTGGCTGGAATGTTTTGAGCTGGTTGAAAATCGCCCATCGTTTACTAGCATCCCCCATACCACGCACATTCCAGGAGACAATTTTACAATCAACCCCCATTGTGCCATATAAGAGACATAATCGCTCGAGCAACCGTAGGTCCTTTAAGAGCAGACCATATAGTGGAATAAAGTGAGTGGTGTGCCATGCGAGGAGGACCCTCCCTAACCCAATCCCTTCCCAAAATAACAAACCCCCAGAACAACAGTAGAATCACTACTTCCTTCATCCGGAAGGAAGCGGGGCAAAAACCGACCTTTGCAGTGAGTAACCAAACACAATATATATATACTGCGTATATATACTGCGCTCAACCAGTCGCTTCTAATGAAGCTTGCTTACTTAAAGGAAAAACACATAACCGCTGCTAATTAACAGGTATGATCCCTTTGTAAAGAAAACCAGAATTTGGTAATATAAAACTAGCAAATAACTATGCCATCTGAATATGTGGGAAAATAAACCTGCTAAGTCCCGCCAGCAGCAACTGTACTGTATCAACTCACGATACCAATGTGCTTAAGAGGAATTCCCTGGATCAAGGGGTTAATCTCTCACGATGCAATAGATACAGCGCCATCTCATGGTGTGTCCGAGGAGCAGTCCCTTCTTTGAGAACGGAGTTGCAGTTCGGATTCGTCAAGCCAGTCCAAGGCCTCTTGCGGTGTGTTGAAGAATGACACTTTTCCCAAACCCGCCACACGGAGTCTCGCTGGGTATAACATAGAGTACGGGACTAGGAGGCTTCTCAGTCGCTTCTTGATGTCAATAAATTGCGCCCTTTTTTTTTGAACTTCCGCCGAATAATCCGGAAAAAATGAGACTCAAGCTCCGTTTACCGTAGTGTCCCCTTTTTCTCGTGCCAGTCGCAAAATAATGTCCCGGTCTCTGTAATGTAGTAGTTTGATGAGAACTGGCCTAGGAGGACTGCCAGGTGGAAGTTGTCGCGTGGGGACCCTGTGGGCCCGTTCTACAGCAAACAAGGGCGTCAGCTGGGAGGCGCCAAATTCGGACTTAAGCCACTTTTCAAAATATATGGATGGGTTCTGATCCTCCATTTTCTCAGGGAACCCAACCACCCTTACATTGTTGCGCTGCAGCCTGTTTTCTATGTCATCCATTTTGTCCTGTATGGCAGATATTTCTTTAGAATGTCTCCCAGAGGCACGTGCTAGGGGTGGAATCTTATCCTCCACTTCGCTAATGCGGCATTCAGCATCTTTCATGCGTTCACTAATTTTTTGTAGATCGTTTCTCAAGAAGGTTAAATCAGTTCTCACGCCACCCATCTGTGTAGACAGGTGTATCAGGGTGGTATTACACAGTTTGACCGCTCCAAACACATCAGCTATTGTTGGATTACTTTGCTGAGTCACATCACCTTCCTGTGTTAAGTCATCTACCAGTGCGGCCTCCCCAGCGTCTCCCTCCTCATCCGATGGCATGTTGAACTCAGGTTGAGCAGAGTTAAGGTCAGCGTTAGGTTCAGTGTCTTCATCCCATGAGGACTGTGGGGTATGTACAGAGTCCCGTACCTCAGGAGCGTGCAGAGCAAATTTTTCAAGTCTGGACGCTATGTCCTTCTGCTTCTCTTCCTGTCGGCTGCGCGGCACGGCGCCATCTTGGATTATTGTATCCTCATTCTTCTGGCCGGTTTTTCGGCCCCTGGTCCCAGTAGCAGGCATTGTGGCGCTACCGGAAGGCTTCTCGGGCTTTCTGGGTTTCCCCGACATATTCCAGCACCGATACGGTCGGATTTATATAGTAGGGCAGGATAAATGTGCGGATCTCGCAGCGGAGTTCTCAGGAGCGCGTCCTCTCACTCCAACATCCGGCCACGCCCCCAGCTTGCTTCTTTTGACCTTCAGACCTGTGGGCCTTTAGTTTTTTTTTACAGTTCTTCAGGAATTTTTGGACAAAAATTGGTGGGGGTCCGACATCCGGGACCCCCAGCGATCAGCTGTTTGAGAAGGCAGCAGCTTTTCCTAGGCTAGTGACAACATGTTAATCAGTCACGTGGGCTAGATGCAGCTCAGCACCATAGAAGTGAATGGCTGAGTGAAGCTGTGAAAAGGCAGCGGCGCTAACAGGACTACTGGTGCCTTCCCAGGTGAAACCTCACCAATCAGATACTGATAACCTATCCAGAGGATAGGTCATCAGTTGTAAAGACTTGGAAAACTCTTTTAACTGCTCACAGTAACAATAATTTTGACCTGGGGTGCCCAAACGTTTGCATGTCACTGTACTAATGTATTGTTATTGTCTATATTGCCTCCTTTGCTGGCTTCATTCATTTTTCCAGCACATTATACACTGCTCATGTGAAGGTAGACTGGCTGAAATACAGAATTTTCCCCTCACAGTATTATGTCATTTGTATATACATGTATTCAATGCTATTTGCCCTTGCAAATATATATATCAGCTTTGCAAGTATTTCTACAGCTGTGCAGCGTGTCTAAAATGTAGCTTATGTCCTGGTACATCCTGATACGGATTCGACTCCCCCGCCCACCTGTCCAGGACCCTGTGGTGGGGTGTATTAACCAAGACATGCGACTAGAAGAACAAAAGAATGTGTGTTTAATGCTTATCAGCTTGCTGGGGAAACGAAACTCCCCACCTTTTCTACTGTGTGTATATGCTTGTGCAATAAACAGAGCAGCCCAGATCACCTCAGCGCCTGAACGTGTTGGGAGACTCCAAACTGACATTTCTGTCCGTCTTGAGATCTTACCATGTGCACAACCGTTCTTTTAATTTGGACAACTGACCTGACCCCTAAGAGGACAGATTGTGCCCCCCTTAACACTCATATCCAGGAGTTAGGACCACACTGCAATCCAACAGTAGTAACCATGCTTGCACTCTATTGGAAAAAGTGCCGGCCTATGCGCACTCCCATGGTCCCGGCCACCAGAGAGGGAGTCTTTTCCTATAGTGTGCAAGCACGGCCACCTCTGCTGGGTTGTAGGGTGGTCATAACCATGGAAACGAGCAATGTATAATGTGATAAAAAAATGAATCAAGCCAGCAAAGTAGGCAATACTGTCAATCACATTACATCAGTAAGTGCTTGTATTAATGTTCTGTACATGATAAATGTAATTTGCTGAAGTGAGACAACCCCTTTAAGAGCTAAACTGAGACTACATTCTTCCTCTCAAGAATGGCAAGAAGGAGAGAAAAGGAAGGTGCTCATAGGGTAAGTATGCACAGCCTGGGGGGCTTTAGGAGAGATGATAATAGTCACCTTTTTGTGTTGTGCTCCGTTAGGCGCAACACTAATAACGAGCCTTTTGGGTGGTAGTGTCAGTGCTGCAGTTGGTGTCTAGGTACTCACTGCATGGGATGCTGACTCTCAGGAGGAGGTAGCGATTAACTTTATTTTAACTTCTATGGATAGACAATGCATTTCGTCCTACATTTAAATGTAGGGCAAAAACATGATGTGAACTCTGCCTAAGGGCTCATTCCCATGGCCGTAGGTGATCTGTGCCAATGCTTTGGACTGCAAATTTTGATTTGCAAAGCAAAGACACGTGTGAATCCTGTATTGTGATGCAAACCCATTGACTTGAATGGGTCCGTGATCTGCAATATACAGCAAAAGATAGGAGATGTCCTATCTTTTGTGGTACAGAGGCATGGACCCAACAGCCCAGAGGCATGAACCCAAAAGCTCATAGTGCTTCCGTGGGCTTCTGATCCGTGCCTCTGCTATGCACCTCGCCATATCTTGCGGATTGCGGACCCATTCAAGTCAACCGTTTGCGGTCCGCAATATGGGCACGAGTGGCTTACGGTCGTCCTTAAAGGGTTATTCTCATTTTAGACAATGGGGGCATATCGCTAGGATATGCCCCCATTGTCTTATAGGTGCGGGTCCCACCGCTGGGACCCGCACCTATATCCAGAACGGAGCCTCCGAAATGAATGTGGGCGCACTGCGCATGCGCAGCCGCCCTCCATTCATTTCTATGGGGCCGCCGAAAATAGTCGAGCGCTGGCTCGGCTACTTCCGTCGGCTCCATAGAAATGAATGGGAGCGCACCGCGCATGCACGGCCCGGCTCCCATTCATTTCTATGAGCGGCGCGGGGAGCCGCGCCTGGTGGTGGCCGGACCCCAGGAAACCTGGGGTCCTCCAGGCGCAGCGCTCCCCGTTCCGTTCTGGAGATAGGTGCGGGTCCCAGCGGTGGGACCCGCACCTATAAGACAATGGGGGCATATCCTAGCGATATGCCCCCATTGTCTGAAATGAGAATACCCCTTTAAGGCTGCATGTTAATTCACTGCTGTCCTATCCTCAGGGATGCAGAAAGGAGTACAGCTTGTATCTGCCATTATTTTCTCCCTTTTATTTTATAACTGGTGGCATTTGTATGTCGTTTTTCTTTGAGCCTTTTATATTTGTAAATACCTCCCCTCTTATATTAAAGCATAACCTTACAAATGTTTAGTCCTTGAGACCCCAAAGAATCTGTAGTCTTCCAAAACTGTTTGGCCTGTTTGATGCCTGAAAGCAGTGTGTTCCTGTGTGTACTTCTGTGCTAACAAATTGGCATCTCATGGGCCATCACATCAGGTGGTGGAGGTGGGTATTTGAGGTCCGTGGACAGTTTGTGGTGTGATTTAACCCATTCAACCCCGGGCCTGGTTTCACCTTCCTTCTTTTTTGCTAATCTGACGTGTCACTTTATGTGGTAATAACTTTGGAACGCTTTTACTTATCCAGGCCATTCTGAGATTGTTTTCTCGTCACATATTGTGCTTCACGACAGTAGTAAATTTGTGGCAAAATATTTCATTTTTATCTATTAAAAAAATACCAAATTTAGCAAAAATTTGGAAAAATTTGCAAATTTCCAAATTTAAATTTCTCTACTTTCAAAATACATAGTAATACCTCCAAAAATAGTTATTATTTTACATTTCCCATATGTCTACTTTATGTTGGCATCATTTTATAAATGTCATTTTTCTTTTTTTATGACGTTAGAAAGCTTAGAAGTTTAGAAGCAATTTTTCAAATTTTCAACAAAATTTCCAAAACCATTTTTTAAGCACCAATTCAGATATAAAGTGATTTTGAGGGTCTTACGTAATGGAAACCACCCATAAATGACCCCATTTTAGAAACTACACCCTTCAAATTATAAAAAACTGATGTTACAAACTTTGTTAACCCTTGAGGTATTCCACAAGAATGAAAGAAAAATGGAGGTGAGATTTCAAAATTTCACTTTTTTGGTAGATTATTCATGTTAATAATTTTTTTCTTGCAACACAGCAAGGGTTAACAGCAAACTAAACCTCAATATACATTACTCTGATTCTGTAGTTTACAGAAATACCCCATATGTGGTGGTAAACGTCTCTATGGGTTTGTGGCAGTAGTCAGAAGGAAAGGAGCGCAGTACGAATTTTTGAGGCAGATTTTGCTAGAATGGATTTTAGGCGCCATTTTGTAATTGAGAGAGCCTGACGTACCCCTAGAGTGGAAACCCTCAAAAAGTGACCCCATTTTGGAAGCTACACCCTTCAAAGAATGTATTAAGGGGGGGTACTGACCACTTTGACCCCCTAAGCGTTTTACGGAATTTGGAAACACTTGGCTGTGAAAATGAAAAGTTTCATTTCTTCCAATAAAATGTTGCTTTAGCCCCACATTTTTCATTTTCACAAGGGGTAACAGGAGAAAAGCAGCACCCCATAATTTGTTCCCCATTTTCTCCTGAATACGGCAACACCCCATATGTGGTGGTAAACTGCTGTGGGGGCACACATGGATTTTGCAGCACAGATTTTGATGGATTGGTTTGCGGGAGCCATTGATTTTTATTTTTTGAGTTATTGCCTTATGTGGGGGCTCATTTTTTTGCGGGATGAGGTAACGTTTTCATTGGTACCATTTTGGGGTACATAAGACTTTTTGATCGCTTGGTACTACACTTTTTGTGAGTCAAGGTGAAAAAAATAGCTGTTTTGGCATAGTTTTCTTTAAATTTTTTTTTACAGCATTCACCTGAGGGGGCAAATCATGTGATATTTTTATGGAGCAGGTTGTTACGGATGCAGCGATACCCAATATGTCTATCATTTTTATTTTTGTTAAATTTTACACATTAGCTGCATTTTTGAACAGAATTAAATCTTGTTTTTGTGCTGCCATTTTCAGAGACCCTTTTTTTTTTTTTTTTTGGGCGATTGTCTTAGGTAGGGTATCAATTTCTGTGGGATGAGATGAAGTTTTGATTGGTACCATTTTGGGGTACATATGCTTTTTTGATTACGTGGTATTTTGTTTAACTGTGTTCATGGATGCGGCGATACCTAATATGTCTATTTTTCTTTTTTTTCCCTATTTTTTACAATTTTTTTACTTTATTTTGTGAAAAGGACGCTTTTTTTGGAACTTGAAACTTTTTTTCTTGTAAAACTTTATTTTTTTCACTTTTTTTCACTTTCTTTTTTTACACTTTTTATTTTTGGGGGGTCTGATCCCCTTTACAATGCATTACAATACTTCTGTATTGTAATGCATTGGGTGTAAGTGTATTACTCAATGTAATACACTTGCAGCCTGCTTCCTGTGAGATCCAGGGGGCTGGATCTTACAGGCTCGCAGGGATGGCAGCCACGATGCCTAAGGAAGGCATCAGGCTGCTATCCGAGCCATCGGGTCCCCGTCACAGCAGCGCGGGAACCCGATGGACACCCCTTCCCACCGCCCGCATCGCATGTGCCGCGGTCAGTGCTGACCGCGGCACATCGAGGGTTAATGCACCGGCATCAGTGTTTTCACCGATGCTGGTGCATACAGCAGGGGTCCGGCTACTGGGAACAGCTGGACCCCGCCGCTGATCGGGCGGGCGCAGCTCCTGCACCCGTCTGATTGGCACGCCGTAGTACTACGGCGCTGGGCGGGAAATCACTTCCCCAGCGCCAAGGGGTTAAAGGCTATGTTTACCTTTAGAGGCAATTTTTTATTAGTGCATTGTACTCATTATGAGCTAAAATCATTTTTTTTCAGTTGGTCTTTATTAAAGAATATGGAGTCCTTTTCTCTGTACAGAGCTGAGATGCTCTACTAGCAGAATCTGAATTTTCTCTGCTCCGTAATTCAGGGAACTGGGCTCCTTATCTCTGCTCTCAGACCTTATAAACACTCATCAAAGCTCAATCCTTATCTTACTGATAAGAATGTGTCTTAAATAAGTGTTTATGACCTCTTAGTAATTAAGAGATAAGGGTTATTAGATGACTGCCACAAAGTGAAAGTTGGATGCACACAGCTAGAAAAACAGTTAACCCTTTGTGACAGAACTATATTCAATATTTTTACTAAAGACCAATTGAAAAAATGATTTTTACCCCCAAAAGATGTTTTACCCCCAAAAAATTGCCCCGAAGGTGTACATAGCCTATAAGCTCAGTTTTTAGCCTGAGTGGAAAGTCAGTGCAAGATTGAGAGAGTGGAGATAAATTAATCCCTTGCAGTGACACCCACGTCATGTGCTGGGATGGTGCGAATGTGACTGTGTCTCCACATTTTAATAGAGCACCTGTACAATAGGATAATTACATCTCTTTCAGGACTATGTCTACAAAATTAGACTCTAAGACTAATAAAGACAGAAATTAAAGAACAATGGGAGTGCTGTTGTAGATGACCAGCACCTTTAAAAATGGCATTCACAACAGTAAGCTTTATCATGACCTTACAAGAATAGCCTGCATTAATGCTTGTGCAATATATTTGGTGGAGGCAAGCCAGTAATTTACAACATGAAGTGGAAGATAGTAAGAGCACTGATATTGCAAGCATGACAGCTGGCTGCAAGGTGACATATTACCACATTTACTGTTCTACTCAATAAACTGCATGACATATATAAAAAATGAATGCATTTTACAGGTTTCTGATAACCATTTTGATTAAACTAACCTAAAGCATTCCAATAGAGAACACCGCCATAAACTTATAAAAGGAAACTGTTTATCTGCATAGGTCAATACCAGACCAATCAGCAGAGGTCAGCTCAGGACTACTTAATTAATATAACAGATGTCTACTTTCCTTTGGCCCAGATTAATTTGGATCTATAGCAATTTATGCATCACTGTTACAAATTGTATGTAGCCTAGAAGAGACATTTTAAAAATTTATGAGTGAGGCCAGAAAAACATCACTAATCAGAGCGGGATAACAGGAGCATTAATCCTGTTAGTGAGCGAGTGCTAGAATGTCCTGACAGCCATATTTATTATCAGCATATTTATTCACACCGCACTGACTCTGTGATCTGCATCCCGTACAACCAGCAAACAATTAATACACAAGTGACAAACATAATGTAGCGCATTATCGGAGCATTTATTTATTCTGATGATAGAGAATATCTTGTTTTCAGTACTGGATAATAAGTTGCCACTGATTTCTACCTAGAAAATAAAAATGTTTAGATTTTTAACATTTATTTCTTAGGTTTGCGGTCATGCTATGTTCACATTGTAGAGCATTTGCCTCAAATAAAAAATGTGATAAATATACAAAACTGAGTTGTCAGTTTATTTCACTTGTTTTAGTTATTTCTTAGCAGACATGCAAATAGACTCTCCACAAATTAAATTAGTTACAGATTTCCTTTAAGGGGTTGTCTCATTGCCCTCTTTTACCTGTTCAGCAGCTTCAGATCACCCTGCTTCCTGTCTGCTGAGTGGGTGGTAACCTTTTGTTTGATTGACAGGCAAGCGGCACTGTGGTGAAATCATAGCGCTGCTTGCCTACATGTGCATGCTTCTGATGAACACTGTTATCTCTGTATTTAGAACAGAGATAACAGTGCCTTAGTGCCTGGGGCAGACTGGGAAATTAAAGTGGCCCTGGGAAAAAAAAACTAAAAGTGTCTCCATCTTGTAGGCAGGTCCAAACTGACAGAAGGCAGGGCCAATAAAGAGTAGGAGGGGCCAACACAAGTAGGCGTGGTCAGCAGTACCATAGTGCAGCACAAAATACCACCACAGCAGAGCCAAATACTGCAGTATACTGCTCCAGCAGGACCAGATACCAAAGTGCATCACAAAATTATGCCTCAGTAGCACAAAATAACTTCCCAGAAGCTGCTCCTCTGTGGTGGCTAGTACTAGCTGCAACTTTCTGTCCTCCTACTCTAGTTTTCTCAGGATGGCAGCACAGTTGACTTCAGGAGTCAGGAGGGCACCTGCAGCCGCTGGCTAAGTACATAAGTACATGAAGCTCCCAGTGTTAATGAATTCTGGGAGCATCAGATCATTACTTACCTGGCTTATGGCCATGAGGAGGGCTTAGGTGACCCCCTCGGCATCAACCCACTAGGAAGTTTCTCTGTAGGGTCAATTGCCAGTCAACCCCTGCTTAGATCAAGTGTGCTATCTAAGCCCTGAAAAGATTTTCACAGCACAGCAGCTGCTCTCGCTCTGCACTGTTGGAGTGACCAGCTCCAGGGCTATTATGTGCCTTGGAGCTGTCACATTGAGGATGGAGGCACTGCAGAGCAGCGGCTGGATCGGGAGCTACAGTACTTCCACTAGCTCCACTCATCTTATCTCACAAGCCCGGCCACTACTGCTACATTGCAGCATTGGCTGTAACCCCTGACAGTGAGCAGTAAATAAAAGCAGGGAAGTGGGAGGCCTAACAGGAAAACGAGGCACTTCTGAAAAAGTAATGTATTTGGTAAGTGCCTTATTTTGAGTTTTTCTACCGAATGGCATAAAGTTTTGGAAATGAGACAATCCCTTTTAAAGCTTCGACTTTGAAATTCAACACTTATGGGATTCATCCCGCATAAATCGTTCAAAATGGCAGACGCCATTTTACAGATCGTAAAACAGAGAAGATGAAAATGGATCACATGACTTACAGGCAGCCCCAGCCAATCACGAGGGACTGATGACACAGTGGATGAGGCATAGACAGTATATAACATCCCGACCATAAAATGCTTGTATTTTTGGGAATAACGGATAAGATGTCGGACAAAGAGAGATTGTAAAATACAGAATACATCCAGTTTAGTGTCAGTGAGTATGTTTCATAGTGAGGAAAAGACAATAGGAAGATTTATAATTAATTGATAGAACAATAGTTTTAGAGAGAGATAGGAGTCAGTGCCGCAAAAATTGTCATATCTTTCTGCATCAAGCATTAATACAGTGTTGTTATACTTCAGTCTGAGTACTTCAGTCTGAGTGCAAGAACAAATTTAAATTTAAGGCCCCTTTCACACCTGCGGTGCGGGGCTCTGGCAGGCTGTTCCGGTGCCGGGCCGTGGATCCGGCCGCAGCATGGCAACCGCTGGTGAGAGGCGGCCGGAACGAAAGTAAAACACAGGCGCAGTTCCGGCCCCACACGTGCACCTGCGGCAGCACGGACCCGGCGGGCTGTTCACCCACCGGAACAGCCTGCCGGAGCCCTGCGCCGCAGGTGTGAATGTAGCCTAATTCAATAAATCCTGTTACTGATTTACGTCACAGACATGAGTGACGTGAAATAGTTTTGCATATGTATATTGCCTACAAAAATTTATGTATTGTTTTACATCACATTTATGCAGTGCCATTATACTTGACTCTGTGTCCAAGTGCAATTTTGTTTTTTTTTATTTGTTTTTTTATCCTCCTGTTGCTGATACTGTGCCTGACGTATTGTTCTGTATCACATTTGTACAGTGCTCCTATACTTCAATCTGTAATAATTTTTTCAAAAATGTTTCAATCTACTTGAACGTCAAAAGCTGTATTCATATGTTGCATATGTAAGATGTAGAATTCTCCACCCTAAATCTGCAGCAGAATACACTTCAATGCAAGTGAATGAATTTTTATAAATCCCCTGTTACAAACCAGATGCGGCTATCAGTTGTACAGATTTGGCTTGTGGCTACTCCCAAGGCTGTTATCTAAGTGCCTCAAAGCACCCCCCCTTGTTATTCACCCTTTAACCCCTGTATAGGGATCTGGACTCCGCTGCAGGGGAACCACCAGGTGCTACCTTTTGCAGTAGTCTCTGTCCAAGAGACTGCTGACCCATGGGGGTCATGCTACAATGGTACAAGCCCCAAGGGATCAGGCAAAACTGTTGTCAGGGCAGACAGGGTTTGTGTGATCCAATAAACAGTCTGAGGTCAGGGCAGGCAGCTCAGGGTCAGTATGGAAATCGGGCAGGAATCAGGTCAAGCAAACAAGCATGAAATCCAGGAAACAGGCAGGTCGGTATGCAGAGCATACAAAGCTAGTGGCACACCTTTGCAGGAAACTAGAATACTAGCACCTGTTGCTCAGGTACTGTTCTACAGGGGAAGGTCTTAAATACCCCAAGGCAGCCATTGGCTGGGAAAGATTATGGTGTGTGTGCTGGCCCTTTAAGAGCTGGAATCACGCCCTGTGGGCAGTCAGGAAGCAGGTGGTAGCCAGCAAGGAGGACTAAGAGGGAGCACTGGCGGCACTCGCCAGGTGGAGAGGGACTCTAGTGAAACCAAACCGCAGGGAAGCAGGAGAGCCAAAGTGGGAGAGCAATGTGGAAGCTATGCCCACCTGGAGGAAAGGAGCAGCATTGGGGACAGACTACCAGTATAAAATCCCATTCACATGCAGTGGAAAAATACACAGTATGACTTCACTCTGATTTCTCATTCTACAGCAGATTTAAGACTATGATGCATATTTTAACAGTACTTTAGAAAATATGCATATATTAACACATGGATTAGAATGTGGATTTAACCCTAGATATTGCTGTATATTTCACCACTGAAAATTAATTATGTGAAATCTGCTGAAAAAAATTGATGACACACTGAGGTACTGTGCATATAAATGTTATTCTTTTATTAAATAGTATAGTTTAGAACATTCTTTCAAAAGAAAGATCTTTCATCCAACTATTGGACGAAAATTTCAAATATGGCCGACTTTTTTTGCACTGGTCGAGTTTGGGTAGCCCCAACGCTACACTGGGTCCTCCGGTCACCGTCAGGGTCCCACGTGTTGCTTCTCTCCGGAAAGGATGGTAAGGCGTGGTGCACCCCTATGGGAAATAAGTCCTGCAGTAAACCAGGGTGCTTCTTTACTAGAGGGATTCAGGTGCAAAACAATATAGGTGAGGCATAGGGTTCTCCAGTCTCCTCCCTACAGAAGAAGGGTTTGATGCTGAGGAAAGACCTGAGCTTGGTGTCCTTCTCTCTCTTCAGAAGGCTGGAACCCTGGTCCAAGGCTGGTGATCCAAGGTCTGTGGCAGAGTATCCCTGTCTCAGCGCCTTGTTCTGGTCACTCAGTAGTCTGGCAGAGTCTCCTCTTCCAAGCACTGTTCCCTAACTGCCTATCTGGGCCCGTCTGAAGTTTGCTAGAGAGCATTTGGATGTTCCAGAAGAGTATTGGGAGAATGTCATATGGTCAGATGAAACCAAAGTAGAACTGTTTGGTAGAAACACAACTCGTCATGTTTGGAGGAGAGTGAATGCTGAGTTGCATCCAAAGAACACCATACCTACTGTGAAGCATGGGAGTGGCAACATCATGCTTTGGGGCTGTTTCTCTGCAAAGGGATCAGGACGACTGATCCGTGTACATGAAAGAATGATTGGGGCCATGTATCGTGAGATTTTGAATGCAAATCTCCTTCCATCAGCAAGGGCATTGAAGATGAAACGTGGCTGGGTCTTTCAGCATGACAATGATCCCAAGCACACCGCCTTTGGAGGGAGTTGAAAGTATGTGTTGCCCAGCGACAGCCCCAAAACATCACTGCTCTAGAGGAGATCTGCATGGAGGAATGGGCCAACATACCAGCAACAGTGTGTGCCAACTTTATGAAGACTTTTAGAAAATGTTTGACCTCTGTCATTGCCAACAAATGATATATAACAAAGCACTGAGATGAACTTTTGTTATTGACCAAATACTTAATTTCTACCATAATTTGCAAATAAATTCTTTAAAAATCAGACAATGTGATTTTCTGGATTTGTTTTCTCATTTTGTCTCTCATAGTTGAGGTCTACCTATGATGTCAATTACAGGCCTCGCTCATCTTTTTAAGTGGGAGAACTTGCACAATTGGTGGCTGACTAAATACTTTTTTCTCCACTGTAAAATGCAGTTACACAGTATTAAACAGTGCAAGTTAACCTTTTCAAGTGAAATGAAGTAAGAAGTTTAAACATGCATATGCATAGGGGAAATAGGCAAATGTCCTCAAATGTCTAAACATCAAAGTACCCCCTGTCCCAGGGCACTACACTTTCCAAACAATAATTGTCTGTCATCTGTTAGCTAAAACTATCATTCATGATTCATTTTAACCTAATGAACTATCGTTTTGGTTGAAATAATCTGTTAGACTAAGGTATATGGCCACCTTAAGGGACTCCTGGCTGTAGTAGTAGTGGGGTGCCTAGATAAATGTATCTGATAAAGGAGAATTAAATTAACAAATAAGGCTTGCCATGCTGATATTAAATGAATGTAACCTGCAGCAGTGAAGAATATCTCTAAAAACTGTGGCTTACATAGGTACAGGCCAGCATCTGAATGGTAAACCGAACATTTGTGACACTGATTTGGATGACAATTTGGAATTCTCCTGGAGCTAGGAGAAAGTCCACAAAGGTTAGCTATTAAAGCAAGAAAAGGCATGCAATCATGTGGGATGCAAACTGAGAGGACTGTGACGATGATGGATAACCTGCAAGTAAATAAGGATTTCCAGAACTTGCTTGCTAAGCCACTTATGGCGCCTCACCAGCTCAGTTCCTTGGCGTAGCTGTTCATCCCTACAAAAGTTCACTACTTTTGACCTACTGAGGTGTTTAAAATATGCCTTGGCCGCTGAACTACATAACTAGCATTTCTGGATTTCTGGTATAAAATTCAATGAACTTGCCCCAAGATACTATGTAAAATGTGCCGTTAACTATATATATATATATATATATATATATATATATATACATATATATATATATATATATATATATATATATATATATCAACCTAACTTACAATCATGATAGTATTAGCGTTTTTCCCTAATATTAAGCACACCCTCAAACTGACTAGGTTGTGGCCAAATGAAAATTAATAACCCTGTCAAAAATGTGTATACCCCTTTGTTCCCTGAATCAATATGTAACTGAATCAGTTATGTTTGTATCAAGAAATGTCAATAGGAGCTAATCAGAGCTTATCAATCATGGCCTGTCCTCCAATCTGCATCTCATTCATCAAGATTGTCTAAGATTGTGTACAGCCAGGTACAGTTAGATGTATGCACAGAGCAGTAAACATTTATTTCACAAGTACAGGGTGGCATACAATATAGGATTGTTTGATTTCCACACTCACCCTTTCTTGGCAAATATTATTTGTATGAACACATTTTCTCATATGGCTTTCTACACTATTCAGGATGATATTTGAATAACCTATTGGCTGAACCAGGGTCATTTATGCCTTTCTCTATTGCTGTACTCTGTAACAATGCAATAGCTGGGAGTGCTGGAAAATCAATAGTGACTACTTTTGAGGTAGGAATGACGTTATCAGGGGAATTGGCTGCTGACAGGCTGTAATCAGATTGTGGTAGATTGCAGAAAAGATAGATATGCATAGCATGTATATTATTTAGCCCATTGTTTATATAGCCATGTTTTCTGTCCTATTAAGGTGTATGGACATCATAGAGGCTGTTCCTCCACTCAAAACTCAACTTGACCTGAGCATTTATCTGGATGGTCTCTAAGTAATTTGATGGCTGCTGGGGAAAATATCTGATCAGAGATGCCAGAGAATGTCTGTTTAGACAACCCTTTAATTACCTATATAATTAGTTGGTTGGCATGTTGCTTTAACCCCTTCCCGACCAGTGCCGTACATGTACATGTACAGCGCTGCGGGAAGTGCATTGCCGCCCAGCGCTGTAGTATCAGTGGCGGGGGTCCGGCTGTGCCTGTTTGCCGGACCCCAGCTGTATGCACCGGCATCGGTGCAAACACAGATGCCGGCGTATTAACCCTTCATGTGCCACAGTCAACGCTGACCCGATGGCTTGGATGGCAGCCCGATGCCTTCCTTAGGCATCCGGCTGCCATCTACGGAAGCGTGTGAGATCCAACCCCCTGGATCTCACAGGCAGTGAGCTGTAAGTGTATTACTGTGTGTAATACACTTACAACCAATGCATTACAATACAGGAGTATTGTAAAGGGGATCAGACCCCCAAAAGTAAAAAAAAAATGTGAAAAAAAGTGAAAAAATAAAGTTTTTTAAAAAATAATAAAAGTTTCAAGTAAAAACAGGGAAAAAAGAAAAGTATACATATTAGGTATCACCGCATCCGTAACGACTGGCTCTATAAAAATATCACATGATCCGCCCAGGTGAACACAGTAAAAAAACAAAAAAACAAAAGAGTGCCCAAAGAGCCATTTTTTAGTCACGTTCCCCCACAAAAAGTGTAATAGCAGGCGATCAAAAAGGCATATTTAACCCAAAATGGTAACAATAAAACCGTCATCTCGCCCCGCAAAAAATGAGACCCTACCTAAGACAATCGCCCAATAATTAAAAAAAATATGGCTCTGAGAAAATGGCAACACAAAAAAAGATTTTATTCTGTTCAAAAATGCATCTAATGTGTAAAACTTAACAAAAATAAAAATGTTAGACATATTGGGTATTGCCGCATCCGTAACAAACTGCTCTATAAAAATATCACATGATTTGCCCCTTCGGGTGAATGCTGTAAAAAAAACCCATCAAAATCTGTGCTGCAAAACCCATATGGCGCTCCTTCTGTTCTGAGTCCTGCCATGTGCCCCCACAGCAGTTTATTACCACATATGGGGTGTTGCCGTATTCAGGAGAAAATGGGTAACAAATTATGGGCTGCTTTTCTCCTGTTACCCCTTGTGAAAATGAAAAGCAACATTTTATTGGAAGAAATGAAACTTTTCATTTTCACAGCCAAGTGTTTTCAAATTCCGTAAAACGCTTAGGGGGTCAAAGTGGTCAGTACCCCCCTTAATATATTCTTTGAAGGGTGTAGTTTCCAAAATGGGGTCACTTTTTGAGGGTTTCCACTCTAGGCGTACGTCAGGGTCTCTCAATTACAAAATGGTGCCTAAAAACCATTCTAGCAAAATCTGTCCTTTCCTTCTGACCACTGCCACAAACCCATAGAGACGTTTACCACCACATATGGGGTATTTCTGTAAACTGCAGAATCAGAGTAATGTATAATGTACGAGGTTTAGCTTGCTGTTTACCCTAGAAGTGTTGAAAGAAAAAATTGATTAACATGAAAAGTCTGCTTAAAAAATGAAATTTTGAAATTTCGTCTCCTTTTACCTTTAATTCTTGTGGAACACCTAAAGGGTTAAAAAAGTTTGTAAGGTCAGTTTTGAATAATCTGAGGGGTGTAGTTTCTAAAAAGGGGTCATTTATGGGTGGTTTCCATTATGTAAGCCCCTCAAAATCACTTTATATCTGAATTGGTGCTTAAAAAAATGGTTTTGGAAATTTTGTTGAAAATTTGAAAAATGGCTTCTAAACTTCTAGGCCTTCTAACGTCCTAAAAAAGTAAAATTACATTTATAAAATGATGCCAACATAAAGTAGACATATGGGGAATTATGACTGATAGCTATTTTATGAGGCATTACTATCTGTCTTAAAAGTAGAGAAATTCAAATTTAGAAAATTGTGAATTTTTCTAAATTTTTGGTAAATTTGGGATTTTTTAAAAATAAAGGAAAAATATATTCACTCAAATTTAATACTGTCATGAAGTACAATGTGTCACGAGAAAACAATCTCAGAATGGCTTGAATAAGTAAAAGTGTTCCAAAGTTATTACCACATAAAGTGACACATGTCAGATTTGCAAAAAATGGCCTGGGCAGAAAGGTGAAAACGGGCCAGGGGTTGAAAGGGTTAAAGCAAATGGCATTTATCATGTAGACAACAAAGGCACTTACTAATGTATTTTGAGTGTCCAATTTGCTGGCTTGATTTTTTTTTTCATCGCATTATATACTGCTCATATCCAGGGGTTATGACCACCCTGTGGCCATGCTTTGTGGCCATGCTTGCATACCACAGGAAAAGGCCCTGGATTCTTTGGTGGTCAAGACCATGGGAGCAGACATAGGTACGCATGCGCAGCAGCTCCCATCCTGGACACCTTGTATCTGTGCTGCAGCAGTGGCTGTAACTCTGGGATAAGAGCAATATATAATGTGATGGAAAAATGAATCCAGCCAGCAAAGGAGGCAATATGGACAATCACAATACATTAGTAAGTGCTTTGTATTAACTTTCTTTACATGATAAATTCCATTTGCTGAAGTGAGACAACCCCTTTGTCATCATTGTTTTATACACCCTTAATTCTTAAGTTCTGTTCTGGAAAGTAATATTAAAACTTTTCTGCAGTACAAGTCGTATGCACATGTGGAACTCCTTCAGCTGCTAGGAAAGGAAGTAATAAAATTGGTTTATTTGTCACTCTATATATGATTTCTAATCACACTAGGGATTTTGAGTGAACTTTTGATCTTCATCTTATGGTACGCTGAAGAGTCTCATGCAATTTACATAATGGTGTTAATTTTGTATCGATTACTCTTTTCAGTTTAATGTAATGACTCTATGGATTTAAAAGAGCAAGTCCCATAAGATGCGAATACGCTCTTACTACAGATGAGCGAGCATGCTCGTCCGAGCTTGGTGCTCGTTCGAGCATTACGGTACTCGTAAGTGCTCGCTGCTCAGACGAGTATCTCGCCATGCTCGAGGAAATGGCATCTCCCGCATTTTGAATTTTTGGCGCCTATAAACTCCGCCAATCACAAGCCAGGAGACTCTGCGGTACACTCAGCATCACGTTGGGCCCTTACATGTCGATAGCAGGGGTTGGCTGGCCTGATCAGGTGACCCTGGAATATACTAGTGACTGCCCGCGGTGCTCGGCTCAGATGCTGTCTGGATGTCTTTAGGAACAGATCTGCTGCGTTTCAGGGAGAGTGTTAGGGCCTGGATTTAGTTCTCTGTTAGGCAGGAGTGATATCGAAAGAACCCAACAGCCCTTCTAAGGGCTACAAGACAATTTTTTTGTCTCCTGGCTTGGCTGGCTGGCACTAGTAGTGCAGCTATCGCCATATAGAACAATTTTTTTTTTATTGTTTTATCTCAGTGATACAAATCCATTTCTTACAGCTGTGTGGAACCATTCTGTGTGTCACAGTTCAGCTGTCCACTCACCACAAACCACAATCCGTATTTTCTGTCCATATGACCCATACTGTACGTCACGTAATCAAATACGGTCTTTTGCTTTCACTGATACAGCTACATTAGAAAAATCTCTGTGCGACATTTGTCTGGGTTGCAGTCAAAATAGCCACAGTCAGCAGGGGCTGAGTTTGCTCTCTGATAGATTCTGCACGTCATGTTAAAAAAATATATATATATAAAAAAATTGTTTTTTTGTTGTTTTATCTCAGTGATACAAATCCATTTCATACAGCTGTGTGGAACCATTCTGTGTGTCACAGTTCAGCTGTTCAGTCACCACAAACTACACTCCGTATTTTCTGTCCAGGTGACACATTCTGTACGTCACGTAATTAAAAAAGGTCTTTTGCTCTCACTGATACAGCTACATTACAAAAATCTCTGTGCGACATTTGTTTGGGTTGCACTTAAGCAGACCAAGTCTGCCTAATCTAATAGTTTCAGTGTAATTGCTCCATACTGCACGGTACGTAATAACATACGTAATTTTGCTCTAACTTATCCACCTATATACAAACCACAATCCGTATTTTCTGTCCAGGTGATCTATACTGTATGTCACGTAATTAAAAAAGGTCTTTTGCTCTCACTGATACAGCTACATTACAAAAATCTCTGTGCGACATTTGTCTGGGTTGCACTTAAGCAGACCAAGTCTGCCTAATCTAATAGTTTCAGTGTAATTGCTCCATACTGCACGGTACGTAATAACATACGTAATTTTGCTCTAACTTATTCACCTATATATTTTTTTGTTCAGATTGAACAAGTTTGTGGGTTTCAGTACAGCAGGCCCATTTTTTTTTTGTACATATAATACACTTATATACACAAAATGTTGAACCCCAGGGCTAAGGGTCAAGGACGAGTGCGTGGGCATTCAATTACTGCAGGGGGCAGAGGCCGTGGTCCTGGGCAGGGTGAGATAGTACCTGCTGATGAGGGATCAGGGGAACACCGCAGAGCTACACTCCCTAGCTTCATGTCTCAACTTACAGGGACACGTGGTAGAGGACTGTTGAAACCACAACAGTGCGAACAGCTGATGTCGTGGATTGTGGACAATGCTTCAAGTAATTTGTCCACCAGTCAGTCTTCCACGCAGTCCACCCACGTTACCCAAGGGAGCACTCCTCTGGCTCCTCCACCTCAACCTCCTTCCCCCCAGTCTGCCCCCTCCCAGGAAAATTTGGAATGCGATCCGGCATACTCTGAGGAACTGTTTTCTGGACCCTTCCCAGAGTCACAAACCACTTCTCAAGTTGCTGCTGACCTCTTTCCCGATGCCCAAGTTTTCCAACTGTCGCAGTCTGTGGGTGATGATGATGACAATGTTGACTTAGTGGAAGAAGTGTGTAAAGAGGTGTCGGACGATGAGGAGACATGGTTGTCAGACAGTGGTGAAGTTGTTGTCAGGGCAGGAAGTCCGAGGGGGGAGCAGACTGAGGAATCGGAGGATGACGAGGTGACTGACCCAAGCTGGGTTGATAAGCCGAGTGAAGACAGTGCTTCTGAGGCGGAGGCGAGTGCTGCACCAGAACAGGTTGGAAGAGGCAGTGGTGTGGCCAGAGGGAGAAGCAGGGCCAGAGCTGGTGCATCAGCAGCAACTGTTTCACGTAGTGAAGCTCCCGTGGTGAGGCCTAGATGTTCGCAAGTCTGGAGGTTCTTTAAAGAAAGTGAGGATGACCGACGGACTGTGGTGTGCAACCTGTGCCACACCAGGATCAGCAGGGGTGCCACCACTACTAGCCTAACCACCACCAGCATGCACAGGCATTTGAGTGCTAAACACCCCACTCAATGGAACCAAGGCCGTTCACCTCCTGTGGGTCAAACCACTGCTCCTTCCCCTGTGTCACTCGCTGCCTCTGCTAGTCAACCCCCTTCCCAGGACCCCGGCACGAGCGCCTCCCGCCGGAAAACCACACCTTCGCCTCCACGATCCTCCACAGCATCCACCAATGTGTCCCAGCGCAGCGTTCAGCTGTCTTTACAGCAGACGCTGGAGCACAAGAGGAAATACAGTTCCACCTACCCACATGCCCAAGCCCTCAACGTCCACATCTCCAAATTGCTGAGCCTGGAGATGCTGCCCTATAGGCTGGTAGAGACCGAGGCCTTTCGCAATCTCATGGCGGTGGCTGCCCCTCGGTATTCGGTCCCCAGCCGCCACTATTTTTCCCGATGTGCCGTCCCATCCCTACACCAGCACATGTCACAGAACATCATCCGTGCCCTGACCAACGCTGTTTCTGAGAAGGTCCACCTAACCACGGACACGTGGACAAGTGCTGCCGGGAAGGGACACTATATCTCACTGACGGCACATTGGGTTAACTTGGTGGAGGCTGGGACCGAGTCTGACCCTGGGGCCGCTCATGTACTGCCCACACCGAGGATTGCGGGGCCTACCTCGGTCACGGTCTCTCAGACGTACTATGCCTCCTCCTCCGACCCCTCCTCCTCCTCCACCTCCTCCTCCGAATTACCATCCGTGGGCACGGCGCCTTCAGTCGGTAGCTCTAGGCGCAGCAGCAGTGCCGTGGGTAAGCGCCAGCAGGCGGTGCTCAAACTGCTGAGCTTAGGTGACAAAAGGCACACCGCCCAAGAGCTGTTACAGGGCATCACGGCGCAGACCGATCTGTGGCTGGCACCGCTGAACCTCAAGCCAGGCATGGTTGTGTGTGACAACAGGCGTAACCTGGTGGCGGCTCTGCAACTCGGCAGACTGACACATGTGCCATGCCTGGCCCACGTGTTCAATCTAAGGTGCGCCGCATCTGTGCACATTTCCACAAGTCGACCACAGATGCTGCCACTCTCAGGGCAGCGCAGCGCCGCCTACAACTGCCCACTCACCGACTGTTGTGCGACATGCCCACAAGATGGAATTCGACATTAAACATGTTATCCAGAGTTTACCAGCAGCGCAGAGCGATTGTAGACTGCCAGATGTCAACTTCCACCAGAACTGGTAGTCAGGTTAGTCAGATTCCTCAAGTCTACAATGAGGAGTGGACGTGGATGTCTGATATCTGCCAGGTGTTGAGCAACTTTGAGGAGTCAACACAGATGGTCAGCGGCGATGCCGCCATTATCAGCCTCACCATCCCGCTGCTTTACCTGTTGAAAAACTCACTGCTCAGCATGAAGTCGGATGCTTTGCGCTTGTCACAAGACACGGTGGAGGAAGATAAGTCGCTTGATAGCCAGAGCACCCTCCGGTCTGTTTCTCAGAGCGTATCGGAGGAGGGGGATGAGGATGAGGAGGAAGAGGAGGAGAATGTCGGCGAGACAGAAGAGGGTACCAGTGCTCAGGCCTTCTTAACTCTTGAGCGTGTATGGGCTGAAGAGGAGGACTTGGAGGAGGAGGAGGAAATGGAGAGTCAGACCAGTGAGGATAGGGAATTCTTACGTGTTGGGACTCTGGCGCACATGGCAGACTTCATGTTAGGCTGCCTATCCCGTGACCCTCGCGTTAGAAGCATTTTTTCAAACACCGATTACTGGGTGTTCACTCTCCTGGACCCACGGTACAAGCTGAACCTTTCCACTCTCATCCCTGTAGAGCAAAGGAGTATGAGAGTGAATCAATATCAACAGGCCCTGGTGCACAAGCTGAAACAATCCTTTCCATCTGACGCCGCTAGCGGCAGAGGGCATGGTTCTGTGGGCCAAGGAGCGGGGGAGAGGAGGCGAGCAGGCAGCTTGTCCAGCACTGGCAGGGGAACACTCTCCAAGGCCTTTGCCAGTTTTATGTCACCCCAGCAAGACACTGTCACCTGTCCCCAGTCTAGGCAGAGTAGGGGGGAGCTTTACAGAAAGATGGTGAGGGAGTACCTAGCTGACCATACCAACGTCCGGACCGATCACTCTGCTCCATACAACTACTGGGTTTCAAAGCTGGACACGTGGCCTGAACTGGCGCTGTACGCCTTGGAGGTGCTGGTCTGCCCTGCCGCTAGCGTGTTGTCAGAGCGGGTATTGAGTGCAGCTGGTGGCGTCATCACCGGTAAGCGTACACGCCTGTCAACTGACAGCACTGACAGGCTGACGCTTATTAAAATGAACAAAGCCTGGATTTCACCGGAATTCAATTCTCCTCCGGGGGAAAGCAGCTAAAGATTAACATTACTTATGTATCCGATTCCTCTTCTCTACTCCTCCTACTCCTCCTTCTCCTTGTCGTCTTTGCCTAACGCTGACCCAAAAAACGCCATTTTTTAGAGGTCCAACTGGCACTCTTTTACCACAATTTTTCCGGAGGTCCACCTACAGGCCCTCTCTGTAAACAATTTTTCCGGAGGTCCACCTACAGGCCCTCTCTCCAAACAATTTTTCTGGAGGTCCACCTACAGACCCTCTCTCCAAACAATTTTTCTTTGCACCTAGTTGGGTGGTTCCCTAACATGTGATTGGTATGTACCTCGCCTTTCTTGGTCTGGGTGAGCACAATTGCCATGAGGGTAACCACCAGGCTGTTGCCTGAGAATTTGGGGTAATGGTGGGATTAGGCAGCCTCAGAGGCTTCCATGCATGCTGCCCCTGCTGTTTGCTGTCCATTTCCGTGGTGTTTCCATCATTTTCTGATGTTTCCAGGTTTTCACCCAGCCTTCCCTAGGCAGAGCCTTGGTCCCCTGCAAAAATGCTTGAGTCTCCCATTGACTTCAATGGGGTTCGTTACTCGAAACGAGCACCCGAGCATCGGGAAAAGTTTGTCTCGAATAACGAGCACCCGAGCATTTTAGTGCTCGCTCATCTCTAGCTCTTACCCGTTTTTGGGTTCATATATGCAATATTTCTGTGACTCTTTACTGTTATACTGTAGAATTATATCTGTAGCAATTGCTTAAAGGGAATCTGTCAGCTCTGAAACACACTCCAAACTAGAGTAAGCCGTGTATAGTGTAAGTGATGTTGAGTCTAGTTATGTAATTATTATCTTCATACTCATTCTGATGTTGTGCTCCCACAAACCTGCGGTAAAATGCACTGTGCGGACTCTGGTGCTCACTCACATAATGGAGAGGACTCAAAGAAATGCATTTTACTGCTGGTTTGTGGGAGCACAGCGTCGGAATGGAAGTGAGTATGAAGATAAAACTTACATACAGTGGGGGAAAGGAGCAGCCCAAAATAAGTGATAACTCACTTCTCCTCAATATGCCCTACACAACCAGGTACTTATATTGTAATGTCAGGACCGGTGAAAGGTATTGCAGTAAGAAATCTTTAATGGTTAAATTTTGATGACAAGATCACATAATTGCTATATGAAAATTTAATTGACCGATAGTCTTGCAATTAAAAAGGGTATTGCCAGGCACCAAGTTGACATTTACTGTTCTAGTATTCATTAAAATGTATGTATATCTCCAGAAAGGGCCTCCAAAAGTTTATCCTGCTGGTGTAGCCACTCTTCATTCACAGCCATGGCAGTGTCATAGCAGTGAATGAAGAGGTGGCCGTGCATGTGTGTGGCACACTCCATTCACCACTATGGGACTACCAAAAATACTTGAGCGAGCTCTTTTAGCTATTTTCGGAACCCCCATAGCAGTGAACGGAGAGCATGCCACGCATGCTTGGTGTGCTTTTCCTTCACTTTGGGGCCCCCATTATAGAGAAAGGAGCTAATCCCAGAGGTGAGATCCATACCTATGTGACCCTCATGGGATACACTAGCGATATGCCATCAATATCTGAGATGGACCAACCCCTTTAGAGATATTTTAATTACAACTAAACAAGACCCAAAAGAAGATGTTAGGGCTGAAACAGAAAAACTTAGATTGTATTTGAATCTTTGTTTGACACCATGGCTGGACAGCGTCTCTGATAGTGGAAACTTACACCTTTCTCAAGATGATAGACCTTGTACATTGTTAGCATGTACCTCTTGGACACAGGTGTCCACACTCTCTATATTACGCTGATATAATGGACTCCTTTCATGGTCTCCTGGGGCTATATCAGATTAATTTCATATTCTACTCTAACCTTTATTCTGCCCCAACAGAAACAGGGCAGAGGATTGTTTTCCAATAGAACTTTCCATCCCTACAAGGAGGTGAATTCTTAATTACCGGATAAAGAATTTACTGTAGAGATTTTGGCAGCAATTAAAATAATGATGTCTGTCTGGTGTCTGCGCCTGTGTTTGGATGGATTTTCCAATCTACACTGTATGAAAACAAAAACTGCCACCTTACATTAGGAAGGGAGGACAAGACTCCCAGCAGAAATGTTGTAAGCACATATTCATGTCATTGCTAAAGTGGGCAAGGACCACAGTAATTGCTGTAATTGTCACCCAAATACTCAGCAAAGGTCTGAAAATTATGCCAAAAAATTGAGTCATTAGACTTAATAGATTTATAGCTAACTATATCCAGATGGGATTTAGCCCCACTAGGCAAGCTTTGGGCCTTTTAGACAAATAATTAGGCCCCATGCACAAGACCGTATCTATTTTGCAGTCCGCGAATACCAGATCCGCTAAACAGAAATACCAGCCATGTCCTTTCCGCAATTTCCCATTCTGCACATTTTGCCATATAGTTAAAATGCCTATTTTTGTCCACAAAGCCGTGTGCTGTCTGCATTTTTTTCAGCCCCATTGAAATAAATGAATCAGCATCCGATCAGCAAAAAATGTCGATCTGATGAGGACAAAAATACAGTTGTGTGCATGGGGCTTTAATTTGATTTCAGTTCCTCAATCAAATTGGCATGGGACTGGTGTTACAAAAAGGCATACTTTTATAACTCGACGGACACAAAGCGTCTGACCCGCTTAACTGGAAATATTTATTTTTTGCACTTAGTAAATGCGTTGCATTTCTCATTTTCTTCAAATTGTTTGTGGTTTGTATGCTGGTCCAATGGCATCTATACAGGTTAGGGGGTTAATGCCAGAGGCTTTTGCTATTAATCGCGGGACTAGACAAGGTTGCCTTCTTTTGCCTTTATTGTACATCTTGGCTATTGAGCCTTTGGCTCTGACTATACTGAATATAGTTCATAAAGAGAGCGTGAAAAACTAAACACAATCATTCATTATTTGCAGATGATATTATGTTGTCATTCATATCTCCTTTGGTGTCTCTTCCTAACCTGTACAGAACCTTTGATTTTTTCCCCCCACATATTTCTTGGCTACATATAAATAATTAAAAATCAGAGGCTCTGAATATTAATATCATATCTATAAATATTATATCAGATCTATTATGAAGCTGTTGGCATGAAATTTAAATTCAACCGGTAATAGGAAAAAATCTCTTATCTTGGAATTCACTTGAATGTGAGCTGAGCTGCAGTAACCTGGCACAGCCACTACACAGTGGATAGAGCTGTCTGCTTCCAGCTATGTCCACTATGCTATTTCTGGCAGTAATGGCTAATATTTATGACTTTTACCTAATAAGTCAGCTTTATCTAGAGCCCAGACAACAACTTTAAAGGGAATCCGTAACGAGTGACCTCCCTATCAAACCGTTTGCATAGACACAAAGCTGTGCTTCACCTGATTAAAGCGCTTTTTTCTTCTGTTGATCCAAGGCTCAGTTCCAGAGTTATGATACTTTTACTCAATATACAAATTAGGTATTTGGTGCAATGAGGGCATCACCATTGCTATTGTTGCACCCAAGCTCCACTCATTTCTGTGTTCTGCCCTACTCCCTTGCTGCTTTGCCACTGCCTGGCGCTGTCAATCAAAGCAACCAGGGAGGGACTGGCCACAGAAAGGAGTGGAGCTTGGGTGACGCCCTCATTGCACCAAATAGCTAATTTGCATATTAAGAAAACGTATCATAACTCGGGAATGGAGCCTCGGATCTACAAAAGAAAAACAGTCAAGTGAACCACATCTATGTGTCTATGCAAATCATTGAATAGAGAGCAGTCAGGATCATGACTCAGGATGTAAGATTAAAGGGTCAACCAGATTTTAACGTTAATCTCCCACTCTGCTACTTTGAGACACAAAGTTATGCTAAATCCTCCCCCTTTAGGTATCTGACATCAACTTCTAAGGTATGTTAGCTGCCACCACTTGTCATATTAAGTGGACAAGACATCTTAAATTAGGTAACTCACAATTACCCGCTCAAACCCACTATGCTGTCTAGAAATTCACAGGGTTAATACACCTACACTCACCGGCCACTTTATTAGGTACACCATGCTAGTAACGGGTTGGACCCCCTTTTGCCTTCAGAACTGCCTCAATTCTTCGTGGCATAGATTCAACAAGGTGCTGGAAGCATTCCTCAGAGATTTTGGTCCATATTGACATGATGGCATCACACAGTTGCCGCAGATTTGTCGGCTGCACATCCATGATGCGAATCTCCAGTTCCACCACATCCCAAAGATGCTCTATTGGATTGAGATCTGGTGACTGTGGAGGCCATTTGAGTACAGTGAACTCATTGTCATGTTCAAGAAACCAGTCTGAGATGATTCCAGCTTTATGACATGGCGCATTATCCTGCTGAAAGTAGCCATCAGATGTTGGGTACATTGTGGTCATAAAGGGATGGACATGGTCAGCAACAATACTCAGGTAGGCTGTGGCGTTGCAACGATGCTCAATTGGTACCAAGGGGCCCAAAGAGTGCCAAGAAAATATTCCCCACACCATGACACCACCACCACCAGCTTGAACCGTTGATACAAGGCAGGATGGATCCATGCTTTCATGTTGTTGACGCCAAATTCTGATCCTACCATCCGAATGTCGCAGCAGAAATCGAGACTCATCAGACCAGGCAACGTTTTTCCAATCTTCTACTGTCCAATTTCGATGAGCTTGTGCAAATTGTAGCCTCAGTTTCCTGTTCTTAGCTGAAAGGAGTGGCACCCGGTGTGGTCTTCTGCTGCTGTAGCCCATCTGCCTCAAAGTTCGACGTACTGTGCGTTCAGAGATGCTCTTCTGCCTACCTTGGTTGTAACGGGTGGCAATTTGAGTCACTGTTGCCTTTCTATCAGCTCGAACCAGTCTGCCCATTCTCCTCTGACCTCTGGCATCAACAAGGCATTTCTGCCCACAGAACTGCCGCTCACTGGATGTTTTTTCTTTTTCGGACCATTCTCTGTAAACCCTAGAGATGGTTGTGCGTGAAAATCCCAGTAGATCAGCATTTTCTGAAATACTCAGACCAGCCCTTCTGGCACCAACAACCATGCCACGTTCAAAGGCACTCAAATCACCTTTCTTCCCCATACTGATGCTCGGTTTGAACTGCAGGAGATTGTCTTGACCATGTCTACATGCCTAAATGCACTGAGTTGCCGCCATGTGATTGGCTGATTAGAAATTAAGTGTTAACGAGCAGTTGGACAGGTGTACCTAATAAAGTGGCCGGTGAGTGTATATACGTAATGCTTCTTTTGAGGTTGTGAAATCATTTAGAACACAAGAAGGCTCTTATTAAAGTGAATAATTAATTTTTACTATCTAAAGGACAGTGCATACAAAAACTACAGTTATGAAAAGGTAAAAATACAATGATATACAAATACAATGCAAAAAATGACAATTTGAAAATAAAAAGGATAAGAGAAAAGGAACTTAAGGAATACATTACGAGATAGTAGAAGTCTGGTTGCCTGGTGGTAGTGGAAAAGTAGGCCAGATCATCAAACGAGTTGTACCCCAAAGAAATGACAAATCTAAAGGAACAAACACACCTTAAGGAGGATTGCAGATTCTTCCACTAGACCCCCTGCCTCTGATGTCAGAGAGAGGCTAGTGTGTATGCTAATAGCCTTTTATGATTAAGTTTGCTGAGGTCAGTTCTTGGCTCATAATCTGTCCACTAAAATATATTTCCTTGTGGGCATCATAGCGACTTAATACCACTTTCATCCAACCCAGCATAATGTTCCACACACGTGCATATCAAACATGGAGGGGTTAGAGGCAGTATGGGATGTAGTCTTTAATTACCACATTGTGCAGAGCCCTGATGGAGATGACGTTAACATAGATGATGACGGTGGATGGCCAGTCATGAGCAGCACATGGCAAAGCTCTTAAGGTAGCTCCAAATGGGATTTTTCTGCTGGACCTTTGGGGCCAACAATAGTATGAGATCCTGGGTGCCAATCTAACACTGATTTCCAGGGGTAGGTGGTGTTAGCTCATTATAATATTCATGGACTGTAGTAGAATATATGGACCATAGTGCTGCTATGATAAGATGACTGCATTAACAACTGGCTGCAGCGATGCAAGGATTGACCAGGCGGTGGGAACATCATGCCGCCAAAGAGGTGCTAACATTATAGTCCATCCACCGGCCCCTGGAGACACTTAACCTGGATGAGGTGGGTAGAGTAAGGTGACTCACTGCCAAGGTCTGGGTGTGATGGCTGCAAGTGAAGAGTGACCTAGATAGCTGGACAGCTGGTAGACTGAGGGCTTAACATCGTCCCTGTAGCAGGGAGGTCACCTTTGCAACTAGTATTAACGGACTGTGTATATGGGATATCTATATAGTAAAAGTGCCTCTCTGGGAAAACTGCAAACCTTGCTGTGCTCTTTTAAGAGACTTGCAACCATTGAGAGTACTGTGCCTTTAAGAGACTGTATATATGTGTTATGAAGCAATGTTAAAAGTGAAATGCCCTCCTTAGGAGTGATCATATGCATATTCCAGTACTGTAAGGTTATGTTGTTTTGCTACAGAGAATTTGTGCATTGTCACATCTCTGTGGGAACTGTCTGCCATTTATTCAGCACCATCAATATAACCTGCATCCCCCAGCCATTACATCTGCAGCAAGGTTTTTCATATACTATACTGTTAAAAGCTTTAATTTGCTAGTGATATCAGTCTGCTTTAAAGGTCACCATGTTTCCACAACAGTAAGTGATAATATATATTTATTCTGTACCATGGATTAAGAATATTCGACTGCCAAGACCCCCATGATTCTGAGAAAAAAGGGGCCACAGAGCTAGCTTCAAAGTGTTTGGCTACACAACAATGCTCCAGACCACCCAGTGTTCGGGAAATGGCAACATAGTCCAATTCACTTGTATGGAGCTGTGTTTCAGGAAATTGAATTTACCACTTTTATAAAAGACTGGTTTTATGATCAGCAAGCAATCTTCTCAGTAATATCCTCCCTTCACTCATTTACTGCATATTACAAGTGTGGCTATGTTAATGTGGGAATACTTGATAATGGTTTTAGTGCAATACTCTTATAAAAAATGAATAGATTGGGAATTGTTGAAACCAATTGTCAGTGTGTCGCTTACCCAAGTATAAGCAGCACAGTTCTAAACTTTAATGCGCTCAGCAACTGAGTCATCAAACTCTTTTGTTTTTCAGAAGTGTAAAATAAAGTAATTATTTCATATTGTTGACAGTAGAAGAGCTTTGTGCAAATGGATTATTTAATGTTACATCATTCTATATGTATTGTCTGCTGGGGCATACCTGTCATAGAGAAAGTCTAGTCGTTTGGTATATGGGCATGTGCGGTAGGTTTGGTAATGTTGATCTAGCCTATGTAAATGGAAAAATGCTTTGGCTATATTACATTGCAACATAAACGCCGAAAAAGTGATGACCATAGAAGTAAGTGGAGGCAAACAAGTTGAAAAAATTTGAAAGCATCTGCCATTTAAACCTGTTGCAGTGACCACTGCACCTAGAAAAATCTGAGTGCGACATTTTTCTGGGTTGAAGTGAAAATAGCCACAGTCAGCAGGGGCCGAGTTTGCTCTCTGATATATTCTGCACGAAACGTTAAAAAAAAAAATGAAATATAATAGATGGTGGCTCACCTCTATTCAAACAATGGAGTCGAAGGTGCGACTATCCTGTGACTATACCCGTAGTCACTGTGTAAAGGGATATTTGGATTATAGATTTGGATGTGCACACTTCTTATCTGTTGTGCATGGATAGGGTTAAGTGGTCAGTGAATGGTGGTCGAATATAATGATTAGGTGGTGAATGTACACAACAATAAGTATATTCTTGCGTGTGTCATATACCATTGGATAAATAAAGGTCTCGATAATAAATTTACCAATATATAAAGCTATTTATTCAAAAAAATAGATAAAATGCTGTTATAGAAAGATTATACGTAAAAAGAAATATATATATGTAAAAATTATATATATATAAAAGGGAAATATAGAGGAAATATGTTAAAAATAATGATATAAAAACAAAAAAACAAAAAAACAACAAAACAAGATATCAAAAAATTAAAAAATTAATTAAACTTAAGAGTCAATGTCCAAAAAATTGTTGGAGCTCAGCTAGTTTTATGGTTAGAGCATGCATATATGCATATATGTAAAACGTTTTTTGTACGTTACCAGTATGGTGTTTTCAAGCGGTAAGGTTCTCTTTACTTGCTCTAGATGGTAGGATCCTTGTTCCAGGGTCTGTTCTCCAATATTAGCAGAGTATAGTCTAGGTAGAGATGAGCAGTGAGGTTTCAATTGCGGCCTCCGTGGCGTCCCACGTGGGCGCGAGCCTCTCGGATAGAAAAAGATGACTCAGCGTTCTCGCTGGCAGCGCTGTGAGGGTAGGAGCTGTTGCCGCTGCTCCGCTGTAGAAGGAGTGCTGTGTCAGCAACAGCTGATAATTCTCCGTCGGGTGAAGTCTTGCCGGCTCTATAGATGTGACGGAAGCGTCCGATACTCTATAGAAGATGCTTGGCGGCTTAGGCTTGATCTTGTATGTAGTACCTCAGTTATAGGAGAATGTTGGCCGAGTTGTTTGATTGCTGCTTGCAAATATATTCTCTATAGGGGCGTCAGGAATTAATCTTGGTACGTGCTGTACGTCCCTCCTTTTTAGGTCCTAGTTTACCAACTACTAGGACCTAAAAAGGAGGGACGTACAGCACGTACCAAGATTAATTCCTGACGCCCCTATAGAGAATATATTTGCAAGCAGCAATCAAACAACTCGGCCAACATTCTCCTATAACTGAGGTACTACATACAAGATCAAGCCTAAGCCGCCAAGCATCTTCTATAGAGTATCGGACGCTTCCGTCACATCTATAGAGCCGGCAAGACTTCACCCGACGGAGAATTATCAGCTGTTGCTGACACAGCACTCCTTCTACAGCGGAGCAGCGGCAACAGCTCCTACCCTCACAGCGCTGCCAGCGAGAACGCTGAGTCATCTTTTTCTATCCGAGAGGCTCGCGCCCACGTGGGACGCCACGGAGGCCGCAATTGAAACCTCACTGCTCATCTCTACCTAGACTATACTCTGCTAATATTGGAGAACAGACCCTGGAACAAGGATCCTACCATCTAGAGCAAGTAAAGAGAACCTTACCGCTTGAAAACACCATACTGGTAACGTACAAAAAACGTTTTACATATATGCATATATGCATGCTCTAACCATAAAACTAGCTGAGCTCCAACAATTTTTTGGACATTGACTCTTAAGTTTAATTAATTTTTTAATTTTTTGATATCTTGTTTTGTTGTTTTTTTGTTTTTTTGTTTTTATATCATTATTTTTAACATATTTCCTCTATATTTCCCTTTTATATATATATAATTTTTACATATATATATTTCTTTTTACGTATAATCTTTCTATAACAGCATTTTATCTATTTTTTTGAATAAATAGCTTTATATATTGGTAAATTTATTATCGAGACCTTTATTTATCCAATGGTATATGACACACGCAAGAATATACTTATTGTTGTGTACATTCACCACCTAATCATTATATTCGACCACCATTCACTGACCACTTAACCCTATCCATGCACAACAGATAAGAAGTGTGCACATCCAAATCTATAATCCAAATATCCCGTTAAAAAAAAAAAAAAAAAAAAAAAATAATTAGTTTTTTTGTTGTTTTATTGCAGTGATACAAATCCATTTCGTACAGCTGTGTGGAACCATTCTGTGTGTCACAGTTCAGCTGTCCGGTCACCACAAACCACAATCCGTATTTTCTGTCCAGGTGACCCATACTGTATGTCATGTAATCCAATACGGTCATTTGCTCTCACTGATACAGCTACATTAGAAAAATCTGAGTGCGACATTTTTCTGGGTTGAAGTGAAAATAGCCACAGTCAGCAGGGACTGAGTTTGCTCTCTGGTATATTCTGCACGTTACGTTAAAAAAAAAAATAGTTTTTTTGTTGTTTTATCTCAGTGATACAAATCCATTTCATACAGCTGTGTGGAACCACAGTTCAGTGTGGAACCACAGTGTGTCACAGTTCAGCTGTCCAGTCACCACAAACCACAATCCGTATTTTCTGTCCAGGTGACCCATACTGTACGTCACGTAATCCAATACGGTCATTTGCTCTCACTGATACAGCTACATTAGAAAAATCTGAGTGTGACATTTTTCTGGGTTGAAGTGAAAATAGCCACAGTCAGCAGGGACTGAGTTTGCTCTCTGATATATTCTGCACGTTACGTTAAAAAAAAAATTAGTTTTTTTGTTGTTTTATCTCAGTGATACAAATCCATTTCATACAGCTGTGTGGAACCATTCTGTGTGTCACAGTTCAGCTGTCCAGTCACCACACACCACAATCCGTATTTTCTGTCCAGGTGACCCATACTGTACGTCACGTAATCCAATACGGTCATTTGCTCTCACTGATACAGCTACATTAGAAAAATCTGAGTGCAACATTTTTCTGGGTTGCACTTAAGCAGACCAAGTCTGCCTAATCTAAGAGTTTCAGTGTAATTGCTCCATACTGCACGGTACATAATAAAATACGTAATTTTGCTCTAACTTATCCACCTATATACAAACCACAATCCGTATTTTCTGTCCAGGTGACCCATACTGTACGTCACGTAATTAAAAAAGGTCTTTTGCTCTCACTGATACAGCTACATTAGAAAAATCTGAGTGCGACATTTGTCTGGGTTGCACTTAAGCAGACCAAGTCTGCCTAATCTAAGAGTTTCAGTGTAATTGCTCCATACTGCACGGTATGTAATAAAATACGTAATTTTGCTCTAACTTATCCACCTATATATTAACTTGTTCAGATTGAAAAAGCTTGTGGGTTTCAATACAGCAGGCCCATTATATTTTTTTTTGGTATGTATAATACACTTATATACAGAAAATGTTGAACCCCAGGGCTAAGGGTCGAGGACGAGGGCGTGGGCATGGGCATTCAATTACTGCAGGGGGAAGAGGCCGTGGTCCTGGGCAGGGTGAGACAGTACCTGCTGATGAGGGAGCAGGGTAATGCCGCAGAGCTACACTCCCTAGCTTCATGTCTCAACTTACAGGGACACGTGGTAGAGGACTGTTGAAACCACAACAGTGCGAACAGGTGATGTCGTGGATTGCGGACAATGCTTCAAGTAATTTGTCCACCAGTCAGTCTTCCACACAGTCCACCCACGTTACCCAAGGGAGCACTCCTCTGGCTCCTCCACATCAACCTCCTTCCCCCCAGTCTGCCCCCTCCCAGGAAAATTTGGAATGCGATCCGGCATACTCTGAGGAACTGTTTTCTGGACCCTTCCCAGAGTCACAAACCACTTCTCAGGTTGCTGCTGACCTCTTTCCCGATGCCCAAGTTTTCCAACTGTCGCAGTCTGTGGGTGATGACATTGTTGACTTAGTGGAAGAAGTGTGTAAAAAGGTGTCGGACGATGAGGAGGCACGGTTGTCAGACAGTGGTGAAGTTGTCAGGGCAGGAAGTCCGAGGGGGGAGCAGACTGAGGAATCGGAGGATGACGAGGTGACTGACCCAAGCTGAGTTGATAAGCCGAGTGAAGACAGTGCTTCTGAGGCGGAGGCGAGTGCTGCACCAGAACAGGTTGGAAGAGGCAGTGGTGTGGCCAGAGGGAGAGGCAGGGCCAGAGCTAGTGCATCAGCAGCAACTGTTTCACGTAGTGAAGCTCCCGTGGCGAGGCCTAGATGTTCGCAAGTCTGGAGGTTCTTTAAAGAAAGTGAGGATGACCGACGTACTGTGGTGTGCAACCTGTGCCACACCAGGATCAGCAGGGGTGCCACCACTACTAGCCTAACCACCACCAGCATGCGCAGGCATATGAGTGCTAAACACCCCACTCTATGGAACCAAGGCCGTTCACCTCCTGCGGGTCCCACCACTGCTCCTTCCCCTGTGTCATTCGCTGCCTCTGCTAGTCAACCCCCTGCCCAGGACCCCGGCACGAGCGCCTCCCACCGGAAAGCCACACCTTCGCCTCCACGATCCTCCACAGCATCCACCAATGTGTCCCAGCGCAGCGTTCAGCTGTCTTTACAGCAGGCGCTGGAGCGCAAGAGGAAATACAGTTCCACCCAACCACATGCCCAAGCCCTCAACGTCCACATCTCCAAATTGCTGAGCCTGAAGATGCTGCCCTATAGGCTGGTAGAGACCGAGGCCTTTCGCAATCTCATGGCGGTGGCTGCCCCTCGGTATTCGGTCCCCAGCCGCCACTATTTTTCCCGATGTGCAGTCCCAGCCCTACACCAGCACGTGTCACAGAACATCATCCGTGCCCTGACCAACGCTGTTTCTGAGAAGGTCCACCTAACCACGGACACGTGGACAAGTGCTGCCGGGCAGGGACACTATATCTCACTGACGGCACATTGGGTTAACTTGGTGGAGGCTGGGTCCGAGTCTGACCCTGGGGCCGCTCATGTACTGCCCACACCGAGGATTGCGGGGCCTACCTCGGGCACGGTCTCTCAGACGTACTATGCCTCCTCCGCCGACCCCTCCTCCTCCTCCTCCTCCGAATTACCATCCGTGGGCACGGCGCCTTCAGTCGGTAGCTCTAGGCGCAGCAGCAGTGCCGTGGGTAAGCGCCAGCAGGCGGTGCTGAAACTGCTGAGCTTAGGTGACAAAAGGCACACCGCCCAAGAACTATTACAGGGCATCATGGCGCAGACCGATCTGTGGCTGGCACCACTGAACCTCAAGCCAGGCATGGTTGTGTGTGACAACGGGCATAACCTGGTGGCGGCTCTGCAACTCGGCAGACTGACACATGTGCCATGCCTGGCCCACGTGTTCAATCTCATAGTTCAGCGGTTCCTCAAGACATGCCCCATCTGTCTGATTTGCTCACCAAGGTGCGCCGCATCTGTGCGCATTTCCGCAAGTCGACCACAGATGCTGCCACTCTCAGGGCAGTGCAGCGCCGCCTACAACTGCCCGCTCACCGACTGTTGTGCGACGTGCCCACAAGATGGAATTCGACATTAAACATGTTATCCAGAGTTTACCAGCAGCGCACAGCGATTGTAGACTGCCAGATGTCAACTTCCACCAGAACTGGTAGTCAGGTCAGTCAGATTCCTCAAGTCCACAATGAGGACTGGACGTGGATGTTTGATATCTGCCAGGTGTTGAGCAACTTTGAGGAGTCAACACAGATGGTCAGCGGCGATGCTGCCATTATCAGCCTCACCATCCCGCTGCTTTGCCTGTTGAAAAACTCACTGCTCAGCATGAAGTCGGATGCTTTGCGCTTGTCACAAGAGACGGTGGAGGAAGATACATCGCTTGATAGCCAGAGCACCCTCCGGTCTGTTTCTCAGCGCGTATCGGAGGAGGGGAATGAGGATGAGGAGGAAGAGGAGGAAAATGTCGGCGAGACAGAAGAGGGTACCAATTCTCAGTCCTTCTTAACTCTTGAGCGTGTATGGGCTGAAGAGGAGGAGTAGGAGGAAATGGAGAGTCAGGCTAGTGAAGAGAGGGAATTCTTGCGCGTTGGGACTCTGGCGCACATGGCAGACTTCATGTTAGGCTGCCTATCCCGTGACCCTCGCGTTAGAAGCATTTTTTCAAACACCGATTACTGGGTGTTCACTCTCCTGGACCCACGGTACAAGCAGAACCTTTCCACTCTCATCCCTGTAGAGGAAAGGAGTATGAGAGTGAATCAATATCAACAGGCCCTGGTGCACAAGCTGAAACAATCCTTCCCATCTGACGCCTCTAGCGGCAGAGGGCGTGGTTCTGTGGACCAAGTATCGGGGAAGAGGAGGCGAGCAGGCAGCTTGTCCAGCACTGGCAGGGGAACGCTCTCCAAGGCCTTTGCCAGTTTTATGTCACCCCAGCAAGACACTGTCACTTGTCCCCAGTCTAGGCAGAGTAGGGGTGAGCTTTACAGAAAGATGGTGAGGGAGTACCTAGCTGACCATACCAACGTCCAGACCGATCACTCTGCTCCATACAACTACTGGGTTTCAAAGCTGGACACGTGGCCTGAACTGGCGCTGTACGCCTTGGAGGTGCTGGCCTGCCCTGCCGCTAGCGTGTTGTCAGAGCGGGTATTCAGTGCAGCTGGTGGCGTCATCACCGATAAGCGTACACGCCTGTCAACTGACAGCGCTGACAGGCTGACGCTTATTAAAATGAACAAAGCCTGGATTTCACCGGAATTCAAATCTCCTCCGGGGGAAAGCAGCTAAAGATTAACATTACTTATGTATCCGATTCCTCTTCTCTACTCCTCCTTCTCCTCCTTGTCGTCTTTGACTAACGCTTACCCAAAACGCAATTTTTTAGAGGGCTAACTGGCACTCTTTTACGACAATTTTTCCGGAGGGCCCCCTACAGGCCCTCTCTCCAAACAATTTTTCCACAGGGCCACCTACAGGCCCTCTCTCTAAACAATTTTTCCAGAGGGTCACCTACAGGCCCTCTCTCCAAAAATTTTTCCGCAGTGTCAACTACAGACACTGTAAAACAATGTTTCAGGAGCGTCAAACAGACAGTCCAAAACAATTTTTCAGGAGGCACAAATACCGACATTTAAAAAAAGATTTTTTTGCTGAGGGTCGACTTTATGTACTCCGAAAAGAAAAAAATTTTTGGAGGCTCAACAAAAGCCATTTCACTGCATTCTCAGTCGGACAAAGTCATTGGTGGTGTAACCGCCATGCTGTGTCAGGCTAAATTTTTGGGTTCTTCACCAGCTACCGCATACTAACTCAGTCACTCTGTTGTCACCGCCGCCATACAGGGCCACGAAAAATGTTCGCCTGCTACCGCAGTGTCACTCGCTCACTCTGTTGTCACCACCATAGTGGTTTGCACTATAGCAGCCCAAGTCTGCACATTCCTCTTTTTATCTCCAAGTGATCTATACTGCACGTCACGTAAAAAATAGGTTCTTTTGCTCTCAGTGATACAAATCCATTTCATAAAATCCTTTCTTTCTCTTTAACTGATCTATACTGAATGTCACTTTTAAAAATACGTCTTTTTCCTTTCTTTCTCTCTCTCCAAACTATTTTTCCGGATAGGTGCCGTATACGGTATTAAACTGAGAAGAATGCATACAACACATGCCCCACTTGACAAATTTCAGAGTTGACAACCGTACTGGTTGATGCTAATTTTTAAGTTGGGGTCCTGCGTCGTCATTCGAACTCCATCCGGCTGTTGTCACCACCACACACGCTAGCCAAGGGGGCACTCCTCTGGCTCTTCCAGCTCAACCTCCTTCCCCCCAGCCTGCCCCCCACCTACAGGCCCTCTTTCCAAACAATTTACCCGGATAGGGGACGTATTAGATTTTGAACTGATAAGAAGAACAGATTTTTTTTGGTTCTTCTTTTAATTGGCTCCTTACCTGTGATAGGCAGAGCATGGACACGTCCCCTAAGCTGCAGTAGAAAAGACACTCCCCTGGCCAGAGCAAGCTCTTTTTCCTTTTCCGTGTTCGAAAAATCCATGAAATATATGGTCCCAAGATAGGGGACGTATAAGATTTTAAACTGAGAAGAATCAATACCTCACATGCCCCACTAGTTCAAGCTCAATGTTGACAGCCGTACCAGTTGATGCCAAATTTTTAAGTGGGGGTTCCACCACTACCAGCCTAACCACCACCAGCATGCGCAGGTATACGAGTGCTAAACACTATGGAACCAAGGCCGTCCGTTCCCCTCATGCGGGTCCCACCACTGCTCCTTCCCCTGTGTCAATCGCTGCCTCTGCGAGTCAACCCCCAGCCCAGGACCCCGGCACGAGCGCCTCCCGCCGGAAAACCACCCCTTCGCCTCCATGATCCTCCACACTGTCCACCAATGTGTCCCTGCGCAACGTTTAGCTGTCATTGCAGCAGACGTTGGAGCGCAAGCAGAATAAAAGTTCAGCCCACCTACATGCACAAGCCCTCAACGTCCACATACAGGGCCACGGTAAATTTTTTATGTGCTCTACCTGCTACCGTCGTGTAGCTCGGTCACTCTGACCGAGTCTGACCCTGGGGCTGCTCATGTACTGCCCACTTGGAGGACTGCAGGGCCTACCTCGGTCACGGTTTCTCAGACTTACTATGCCTCTTCCTCCAACCCCTCCTCCTCCTCCTTCGAATTACCATACGTGCTTCACCTCCTGCTACCTCAGTCTAACTCGGTCACTCTGTTGTCACCGCTATGCTGCGTCAGGCTAAATTTTTGGGTGGCTCACCTGCTACCTCATCTAACTTGGTCACTTGTTGGTGTCACCTCCATGCTGTGTCAGGCTTATGCCTGCGTCGTGGGGCGGGGGATAGGACAGCAGTGCCAGCATGGGCATGGGTGATGGACCTTCGTTGCACCTAGTTGGGTGCTTCCCTAACACGTGATGGGCATGTGCCTTGCCCTTCTTGGTCTGGGTGAGCACAATTGCCTTGAGGGTCACCACCAGGCTGTTGCCCGAGAATTTGGGGTAATGGTGGGATTAGGCAGCCTCAGAGGCATCCATGCATGCTGCCCCTGCTGTTTCCTGTCCATTTCCGTGGTGTTTCCATCATTTTCTGAGGTTTCCAGGTTTTCACCCAGCCTTCCCTAGGCAGAGCCTTGGTCCCCTGCAAAAATGCTCGAGTCTCCCATTGACTTCAATGGGGTTCGTTACTCGAAACGAGCACCCGAGCATCGGGAAAAGTTCGTCTCGAATAACGAGCACCCGAGCATTTTAGTGCTCGCTCATCACTAATTCACATATTTTCAGCCTGAATGCAAAGCCCTGGAGCCTAGGAGATGAACATTTTATTCCTGTGCAGCTTCTAAGTAGTGCTCAGAGCAGAATGTTCTAGAGCCAAATAGTACCCAGAAAGTTCTGCCACATTGCATCCATTTGGCATGGTGGTGCCCATAAAATAGTGTAGGCTGAATAGTAATGGCACCTTGTATTTATTCTGCACTGTTGTGCCAATGAAAAAGTAGTACAGGCCAAACGGTAGTTCCACCTTGTAGTTTTTTTTTTCACTATTGTGCCCATGAAATAGCGTAGGGCAAATGGTAGATGCACCTTGTAGTTTTTCTGCACTATTATGCCCATTAAAAAGTGTAGGCCAAATGGTAGATGCACCTTGTAGTTATTCTGCACCTTTTTGCCCATGAAATATTGTAGGTCAAATGTTAGTGCCAGCAAATAACTGCTAAGTTGATCCTCCCCCTGAACCCCACATTTTACTGTACTTGTTATATAGCAGCACATATCTCTCACATCCAGTGCCTCCCAGGTGACGTCTCCTCTGATGATAATGCTCCACAAGAGTGCCTCCATTAGTAGAAGGGCCCTCCATTATTAATAATGCCCTCACAGAGCCCCCAGTAGAAATAAGGCCCCCCTATTGTTCCCCAGTGATAATAAAGCTCTCTACAGACCCCTCAGAAGTAACAAGGCCCCCCATAGTGCCCTTAGTATAAATAAGGCAGATCTATAAGTCCCTCCCCAGCAGTAATAAGAACGCCTATAATGTCTCCTGTATTTAAAATGCCCCTACAGTGCCCCAGTATTTATATCGCCCCCCCCTACTGTTATAGTGCTGGCCCTGAAGTGCCCCTAGTATTTATATTGCCCCCTATTGTTATAATGCTCATTCGGATGTACCCCTAGTATTTATAATGCCCCCTGCAGTGCACCCTTTGTTTATATTCCTCCAAAAAATTATAATTCCTCAGCCCCTAAAGTCCTAAGTAAATAACACTATTTCCCTCCGCCGTTGAGTCCCATGTAAATAACATCACGCCATCTCTCCAGCCTCCTTGAAAATACAGTCCCATGTAAATAACATCACACCCTCAACATTCAGTCCCATGTAAATAACATAACTCCACCCCACTTCAACATACAGTACCATTTAAATAGCATCCCTCGCTTCAGCCCTAACCTACAGTCCCAGTTAACCCCTTAACGCCGAATGACGGCTTATCCCGTCATGGGCAGGAGCCGCTTGCCGCCCGATGACGGGATAAGCCGTCATGGCATTAAACTGTCACCATGTCTGATGACATGGTGACAGTGCTGAGACCCCGGCTGTTACTTACAGCCAGGGGTCTCAGCTAACCAGCCCGGGACCAATGGGGGCGGTCCCGGGCTAGCGATCGCTGTGATTGGCTAGTCTGTTCAGACTAGCCAATCGCAGCGATCGTGCTGCAATAAACTGTAAAATTAAAAAAAAAAAAAAATTTGCAATATAATATATATATATCCCCCCCCCACCCCACTGTTTTCTTTGATGGCCGTTTGGGTGGGTGGGGGGGAGATATAGCTAGCGGGCGGGCGGGTGGGCGATGTGCGGGCGGCTGCGGCGAGAGTGCCGCCCGCAATTTCAGGATGGCCGAGCGTTTTCAAGCAGAGTATCAGCATACAGCTGATACTCTGCTTGAAACTGCTGACATCGGTGCTGGCACCGATGTCAGCAGTTTAACCCCTTCCATGCCGCGGTCCGTAGGGACCGCTGTATGGAAGGGGTTAACAGGGAGGGAGCTCCCTCCCTCTCCCATCGGGCGCTGGCAGCGCCGATGGTGTGGCCAGATGAGAGGGAGGAAGCTCCCTCTCCCTTCCATCAGGACGCTGCTCTGCTGTGGCAGCGTCCCGATGGTTACCATGGCAACCAGACGCTTTCAGAAGCGTCTCGGTTGCCATGGTGTAAGCTAAGCCTCATCAGGCTCCTGCTAAAGGCAGGAGCCTGACAAGGCTTAGCAAGAGTGAAAATGCACTGCAGTACACTATACAGTGTACTGTAGTGTATTATAGAACAATCAGACCCACTGGATCTTCAAGAACCAAGTGGGTCTGAGTCTAAGAAAGTGTAAAAAAAGTGTAAAAAAATTAAAAAAAGTGTTAAAAAAATCCCTTTTTCCCCCCAAAACTCAAATTTGAAATTAGTAAAAAAAGATAAAAAATACCCCAAGCATGTTAGGTATCGCCACGTTCGTAACAACCTGCTCTACAAAAATATCACATGTCCCAACCCCTCAGGTGAACACCGTAAAAAAATAAATATAAAAACAGGTTCAAAAAAGCTATTTTTGTCACTTTACATCACAAAAAGTGTAATAGCAAGCGATCAAAAAGGCGTATGCCCCTCAAAATAGTACCAATATAACCGTCACCTCTTCCCGCAAAAAATGAGCCCCTACCTGAGACAATCGCCCAAAAAATAAAAAAACTACAGCTCTCAAAATGGAGACACTAAAACATGGATTTTTTTTGTTTCAAAAATGAAATTATTGTGTAAAACTGAAATAAATTAAAAAAACTATACATGTTAGGTATCGCCACGTCCGTAACAACCTGCTCTACAAAAATATCACATGAGTTAACCCCTCAGGTGAACACAGTAAAAAAAATAAAATAAAAACAGGGTCAAAAAAGCCAATTTTTGTCACTTTACATCACAAAAAGTGTAATACCAAGCGATCAAAAAGGCATATGCCCCCCAAAATAGTACCAATCTAACCGTCACCTCTTCCTGCAAAAAATGAGCCTCTACCTGAGACAATCGCCCAAAAAATAAAAAAACTACAGCTCTCACAATGGAGACACTAAAACATGGATTTTTTTGTTTCAAAAATGAAATTATTGTGTAAAACTTAAATAAATTACAAAAACTATACATGTTAGGTATCGCCACATCCGTAACAACCTGCTCTACAAAAATATCACATGAGTTAACCCCTCAGGTGAACACAGTAAAAAAATAAAAATAAAAACAGGGTCAAAAAAGCCAATTTTTGTCACTTTACATCACAAAAAGTGTAATACCAAGCGATCAAAAAGGCATATGCCCCCCAAAATAGTACCAATCTAACCGTCACCTCTTCCCGCAAAAAATGAGCCCCTACCTGAGACAATTGCCCAAAAAATAAAAAAAACTTCAGCTCTCACAATGGAGACACTAAAACATGATTTTTTTTGTTTCAAAAATGATATTATTGTGTAAAACTTAAATAAAAATAAAAAACTATACATGTTAGGTACTGCCACGTTTGTAACAACCTGCTCTACAAAAATATCACATTAGTTAACCCCTCAGGTGAACACAGTAAAAAAAAAAAAAAAAACAGCCAGAACAGCCATTTTTGTTTACCTTGCCTAACAAAAAGTGTAATATAAAGTGATCAAAAATCATATGTTCCCCAAAATAGTATCAATAACACTGTCACCTTATCCCTTAGTTTCCAAAATATGGGCACTTTTTGGTTGTTTCTACTGTAGGGGTGCATCGGGGGGGCTTCAAATGGGACATGGTGTCTCAAAACCAGTCCAGCAAAATCCGCCCTCCAAAAACCATCTGGCGCACCTTTCCTTCTGCGCTTGGCCATGCGCCCATACAGTAGTTTACAATCACATGCGGGGTGTTTCTTTAAATCGCAGAATCAGGGTAATAATTTTTGAGGTTTTTTTTGCTATTAACCCTTGATTTGTTACAGGAAAAAATGGATTAAAATGGAAAATCTGCAAAAAAAGTGAAATTTTGAAATGTCATCTCCATTTTCCTTTAATTCTTGTGGAATACATAAAGGGTTAACACAGTTTGTAAAATTAGTTTTGAAAACCTTGAGGGGTGTAGTTTCTAAAATGGGGTCATTTATGGTGGTTTCTATTATGTTAGCCCCACAAAGTGACTTCAGAACTGAACTGGTGCTTAAAAAAAATGGTTTTGGAAAATTTCTAAAAAATTTAAGAATTGATTCTAAAATTCTAAGCCTTCTAACATCCCCAAAAAATAAAATTACATCTACAAAATGATGGCAACATAAAGTAGACATATGGGACATGTAAAGTAATAACTATTTTGTGAGGGATCACTATCTGCCTTAATAGCAGAGAAATTCAAAGTTTGAAAATTACAAATTTTTCCAAATTTTCTGTAAATTTAGGATTTTTTTATAAATAAAGGTGATTTATATTGACTCAAATTTACCACTGTCGTGGAGTACAATGTGTCACGAAAAAACAATCTTGGAATCAGTCGAATCGGTGAAAGAATCCCAAAGTTATGAATTGATAAAGTGACACATGGCAGATTTTAAAAATGTGGCTTCGGCATTAAGTGTAAAAGTAGCTTCGGCCTTAAGGGGTTAAACAACCACGACTGGCGAAGTAACTAAATAAAATAATTCAAATTATATATTTTGCAATAATCGCATAATTTTGAAATATTTTTTAATCAACCCCAAGTACACAAACTACAGTAATGATTCTAAATTGCCTCCCAATGAATGTTAACAAGCATCTTGTAAAATGTAGTCATTGGTTGGTTACATTTAGATGAAGACAGAAGTAACCAGCCAGTTTTTATGTGGACATCACGTTGGTTTTTTGCTCTCTGTTGGAAGCTTTGTGTGGAGCTATAGGGAGAAATTCACTGCACTTATTTATTTAGACTTACTTCTGAGCCATAGTCAAAGACTGGATGATACCCTATCAATAAAAGACTCTATGACCTGGCCTTTCACAAATATTTGCCGTCCTATGTGGATCATTTCAATATACATACAATTGCATAGTGACTCATGTTTTCTCTGTAATCATTCTGTTACCTGGTTATAAATTCAGGATAATCACATACAGAGGGGAAGCTCCCGTGTCCAAGTGCTAGATATACTGTATATTGGTCCTGTTGTCATTCCACTATCATCATGCTGCATCAACATAGAAGAATAATATTGTTCCTAATGATATAATTACATTTTAATGTTTCCAGTCTGTGCCCACTGTTCCCAACCACCAGAATTTTTACCTGTCTTGCAATTCTTTGTCTCCGATGGTCCATGTTCATGTCCATTTCTCTGCTCCTTACCGGTGAGCATGTCCATGGAGTCCTGGTAGTTCGGACTGCTCCACACTGGGTCTCTGCAGCCTCACAGCTTCCTGCCTGCAGTCATCTGTGCTTGTAGGTAGTATGGACACTCTCTCCTCTCTTTCAAACAGCTGATTAGTGGGGGTCCCATGTGTCGGACCCACACTGATCAGATACTGATGACTTATCCAGAGGATAGGTCATCAGTTATAAAATCTTGGAAAACGCTTTTAACCCTACATAGACACAGAGAGCATACACAACACAAGTAAACAGCGTTCATGGGAAACATCAACAGCAGCCAGTACACAAGAGCGCAGACAGACAGCCTACACGCCAATGCGGTGTCAAACTGAATCGCACAGTGGCATATAGTTCTAGCAAAACTGAAAAGTGCTGTCTTACCTTCTTTGCCTGACCTCTGCCTGTTGCTTGTGTTGAACCTGTTCTGCCTGTCCTTACCTCAGCCTGCTTATCGTACTGACCGGGTGCTGCCTGCCCTGTCCTTTGACCAGCTTAGGTCAAAATTTTGCCTGCCCTGACATCGACTAGTCCAATGACTACGATTCTGCCTTTCTGCTTTGGCACAACACACCTGGGTAAGCTATTACTTAACAGAGACTACTCCAAGAGGTAGCTGCCTCATATTTCCCCTGCAGTGAAGACCAGATCCCTGTATAGGGGTGAAAGGGTGAAAACCAGGGGGGTTACTAATATAAGTCCCTTAGGAGTAGCCCTAATCCAAACATACATGACTGCACAATTATCACTATACAGGCATGTGAACCTATCAGTGAACATACCAATATTCATTATTATTGAAGCATCTTATAAAGATAATGCAATTTAACCTAGAAAAAAACATTTACTTCTTTAAAATAGCTATGGTATGCCATCTGTTTCTGATCAGTGGTGGACATACACATTAAATTTATGATCTCAGAACCAGCCAACCATCTAATGTGTAAGGGGTTGTCCCAAGTTATCCCAAAAGGAAGATGTCAGGGGAAAGAAGGATTAGGTTGATGAATTTCAGCATGCCTGATCCTTGGTTTTCATATGAACTGACTGAAGTGGCCACCAGAGGTGTGTGACATTGGCAACCAGGCTTAGGTCAACTACAGTATAAAGTGTATGATCAGTTTTAATGCTGGGGTCCCTGCTGATCTTGAAGATTAAACACTGCAGCCTTTTTAATTTTTTTTTCCTTTCAGCCCCAGGTGATTTTCCATTTTTTTAGTTTTTGTTTTTCACTCCATGCCTTCCTGGAACAATAACTTTTTTATTTTTCGGTCCACATTGCCATACGTGTACTTTCTAATGGTACCCTTAATATTTCATACGATGTAGTGGGAAGTTCTAAATGGAGTGATATTGGAAAAAAAAGAAATTTTGCCACAGTTTATGGGTTTTGTTTTTATGGTATTCCCTGACCAATTACCTTAATTCCCAAATCAGTATGATTACAATGACACAACATTTATATAGTTTTTCTTGTGTTTTAACATATATATAATAAAAACGTTGAAAAAAAATGTTTTTCTTTTCATCACTATATTCTGATACTCATAACTTTTTTATAGTTACATCTACAGAGCTGTGTGAGGGGTCATTTTTTGTGGTCTAATCTGCAGTTTGTATGATTACTTTTTATCCAAATGTTTGGGGATAGATAAGTTTAGATTTTAATAGTTTGGGCATTTTGGGACAGAGCGATACCTATGTTGTTTATTTTTTATTGTTTATTTTTATTATGAGGAAAGGGGAGTGATTTGAATTTTTATATTTTTTATATATTTTTAAAAGCCTATATATTGCAGATCCGCTATGTTCTTATGGAGCCCTGCCTCCATAGGAACTCTAGCTGTAATAACACGGGTTTCTTCAAAGAAACCCAGGCCATTGCAGACAATGAACGGCTCCCTCGATCTCACTCGAAAGCCACCTCAATTGACCATGGTATCTGAGAATATCTACGACTGGCGTTATTGCTTATCACAGACATTAGCCTCGGGTGTCTGCTGTTTAAAACAGCAGAAACCTGATGACTATGGTGGCCACAAGCAGGCACCATCTGACTTTCGCTGATTGGCGGGGGTGTCGAGTGTTCCCACTAATCAGATACTGATGACTTGACCTGAGGATCGATCATCAGTATGAAAATATCAGAAAACCCTTTCAATAAAAGTTAATCAGTAAGTTATGTGTACCCCAAAATAGTGGCATTAAAAATACAAAAAATCTAAACCAAAAAACAAACAGAAAAAAAAAGATAGCTCTTTGAATGCAACAATGAAAAAATGAAAGGCCTACACCAGGCTGGTCACAATGGGGTTAATAATGAGGGGAGAAGACAGTGATGAGGGACAGATCCTCTTATTTCTAAGTACACGCTGTAAATTCTTTTGACTTTTGGCTAACACAAGCTTGGCTTTTGTTTAGCATGTTGCCAGTGACAGATTTTGAGCATTCACAAGTTGATAATATTCAGATAATTTCCAATGACATTTTGCTAATGAGCAACTGTATTGAAGGCTGCCATGTCTGGTAACGATCTTGGCATGAAACAATTTTAATATTAGTACACTAAATGATATTCAATTGCTACACTTATGTTTCTACAACACTGCGGTAGTGCAGCAGTACTGCTCCTGCTGCAATCAAATTGTCACACCCCAGTTTACTTCTGTTTGTCACCACTCTGTTCATCATAAATCACTGTAGTCCCACCTGGTGTCCTGCACTGTAATATCCTCCTCCTATATACTATACATTGTTAGTATATGCTACAATCAACTAGATATATCAACATGTATGTGGTTCCTACCTATATAGTGCTGCTGCCCAATTCCAGAGGACTTGGTGGCTGTTTATTCCTTGAGGGGTTTGTTATGCAGTACGAGACTCCACAATGAGATAATTAGATATTATTTGGAACATGCCCCAGCAGAACAGCTCCTATTCTTGTTATTCGCGCTCGTGCCGAGTGCCCAGTGACGTCAATGTTGCAGGTGCGGATACCTCTACAGATTAAAATACGCAATCCTACGTGTTTTGGTAAGAGACACTTTACTTCGTCGGGGAACAACAACGTGCAACAGTGACGTCACTGGGAGCTCAGCATTGCGAATAATGAGCATAGGAGCTGTGCCGCCGGCCAGGCCACGCTCCGAATAAGATACAACCTTATTGTGAAGTCTCATACTGCAAAATAAACCTCTCAAGGAAAAAACAGACACCAAGTCCTCTGGAATCGGGCAGCAGCACTCACAAACAAAAGACAGAAAACAGCAAAAATATAGATAGGAAAAAGTCAAATCTAGTTTTGCTTGGTTGGTCTAATAAATGTTAAATTTTCCGGAAGTAAAAGCAAACAATGCAACAGCATTCTGCAAACACAAATAATCAAGTAAACACAATAGTGCCATACTCAAGATAGAAAATGTACCAAGGCTAATGCTACGTTATAAATGAGAGATTCTTGGCAAATACATTTTGTACAAAATTATTTGTGCCTGTCCGCAGATGTGGCAGCCACCAATCACAGTTATTATAGTGCCCATAAAATGTGTCATCCATCTTTTGAATGGGAGTTGTTTATGTAGCATAAAACATGGGAGCTGATCCTATTCAGTTAATGCAGGAAACTTTCCAACAATGCTATTGGAAATGGTTTTCCTCCATTTCCCTGATGGCATCTAATATAGTTTTTGCTGCTCCATGTACAATCCCATGTGGATCTGCTGCAGGGTTGCCAACCGTCTGTAAATTCTGGGAAAGTTTATGAAAATCGGGGACTCAAATGTCCATTACAAAAATGGATGTATTGGTGACTTTCTTTGAAGGAGCTGAAGAAGCTTATTATAATTGTAAGTATCATTATTTTACAGGTCAACTGTAACTAATGTGTTCGTATAAGTATTCAGGGCTGCCCAGAAAAAAAATCAATCCTGAGCTGTAGTAAGGCAATGTACATGAAGCCTTATTCAGAATTAGATTCCATAACAATGTTAATTTATATATAGCAGGTGCAGAGGAGGGTGACGAAGGTAATTAGTGAACTGGTGCACTGTAGCACCAGGATATCAAACTTGGGTTTTTTGTGTATATATGTTGCAGATTGCTCACACCAGGTCTAAAAAAGGGGAAAGGCACAGACAGGGGAGGGGGCAGACTGACAGGCCCGTCTCATTTATTCTTTTCTACACCTGTTTTAGGCATAGAAATTTGCCTAAATCTATGCAAAGGGAGCTGGCGTAGATTTAGACAGCCGGTGGATACGCCGATGTTATGTAGAGTCCGGCGCCTTTTAATAAATTACCTCTTATGCATACAGAGAGTTTTCTAATGATCTTTTTATACCTAGGCCTGTAAACAGGGGCATAACTACCACAGAGGCAGACCATGCGACTGCTCTGGAGCCCAGGGCAAGAGAGGGCCCATTCTTAGTTGGGATTATCTCCTCTTCTTCTGAAGGTGACTCGTTGGTCAGAACTCTAACCTCTAAAAGAACAACTTTTAGCATATGAGGAAGTGAAAAAATGTTCCAAGGGTCATTGAAAAGGGTTTAGGCAGAAACCCTTCTGTCCTGTATGGGGGACCCGTTTTGATTCTTGCTATGGCGCCCTCACTTCTCTATGTACGCCACTGCTTGTAACCATGAAGGGGCATTGTCTACGTCTAGAGTAGAAGATTTCATCATCAGCATAGATTCTTTACTGTAAAAGCAGTAAGAGTATGGACCTGTCTGCCAAAGAACATTGTAAACGATGATTCATTGAACAAGCTCAGTGGTCTGGATACCTTTCTGGAAAGTAAAAAATACTAGAGTGCTAGATTTCTGGAGATAGGTTCTTGATACAGGGGTTTATTCTGGAGTTGGAAAGGAATTTTTTTCTCTTAATATAAGGCAATTGGCATCTGCCAAGGCCAATAAGGATTTTTTTTACTTCTTTGGATCAGCATGATAGGATTATAGGTTGGACTATATGAACCTGTGTCTTTTTCCATTCCAACCTCATTAACTAGATAACTATGTAACTCTATAACGTAGCCAGTGAAATTTTGGTCAGCACCTCGGATGACCACTCCTATGGTTATCTGGCAACCTACTCAGATAGAAAACCCAGATAACTGGCTGAATAGAAATGGCTAAATAGAAAATTAAAGGGACATTCCAGTTATAAAATTGTATAGGGTATTGCATAAAGCTCAGCTATTTTCAGCAGTCCCATCGAGGATAAGCGGAGCAGCACAGTGCATGTCTGACCAGCTTCCCCACTCATTTTTGGGTACAGGCTTCTCTGTTCTTATGATCAGTAGTCAGTAGGGTCCCAGTAATCACAGCCCCTTGAATCTCATAGTTATCCACTATACTGTGAATAGGGGATAACTTGCTACAACTAGAATACCTCTTTAACCACTTCCCGTCTGCCCATAGACTAAAAACGTCCGGGAAGTGGTTATTTATCTCTGAATGGACATTTCTGAGCATCCATTCAGAGATAGCAGATAACAGATCAGGAAGCGCTATGTGGCTTCCTGTCCTGGCCGGTGGTCATGTGATCGCCGGGGCCGGGTGAGTGCAGGACCTGCTGGGTCTTGCACAGACCTGGATCAACCCTGCAGCGAGGCTTTACAGCATAGTATTATGCTGTACAGCATCCCTGGGGGGTGTATTTCACCTTTAACTGGGGCTACTATGTCAGCCCCAGTTACAGGAGAAATCAATAGTAAAAAAAAAAGTGAAGTTAAATGTCTCCCAGAGGTCTTGTATGACCTTACAGGGGACAAAAAAAGTAAAATAAAAAAAAATAAAAAGTATTATAAAAAAGTTTCACATATTAAAAAATAATTCCCCAAATACATAATTTAAAAAATGTTAGAAATAAAAATACATAACTAAAATAGACATATTTGGTATCACCACGTCCGCAATGACCAGCTCTATAAAAATATCATCTACCCCATCAGGTGAACACCGTAAAAAAAAATAAAATAAACATTACGCCAAAAAACATATTACTCAATCAAAAAGTTGTATGTACCCCAAAATGGTAATAATAAAAACATTACCTCATCCTGCAAAAAATGAGCCCCCACACAAGACCATAGCCAGAAACATGATGTTAGGAATTTCATTTTTGGTAGTGAAACGGCAGTTACATTTTAAAAGCAGAGAGATTCAAATTTAGAAAACAGTGATTTTTTTTCAAATTTTCGTTAACTTTTGGATTTTTTTTATAAATAAAGATAAAACATATTGACTCAAATTTACCATTAACATGAAGTACAATGTGTCACGAGAAAACAATCTCTGAATAGCTTGGATAAATAAAAGCTTTCCAAAGTTATTACCACATGAATGACACATGTCAAATTTGCAAAATTAGGCCTGGTCAGGAAGGGGGTAAATGGCCCGGTGTGGAAGTGGATAAATGATTTTTCATGAAATGACAAAGACTCACAGACTTGAGGAACATTTACGGTGACTATAAGTTCCAGAGCCAAAAGCTGGGATGGAAATGATGGATAACACATGACTTGCTTTTCCAATGGATCATAGCGGAGCTTCATGATGTATACTATGTTTACAATAAAAGTTAAGGAAGAAGACCTCTTTATTTCATCCTACCCCCTATGTCTGTGCTACAGAAACCTCCGACTATCCAGTATAGTGTGAGTGAGTACCTCTCCAGCGCGTTCCTATAATCCTTCGATACATGTTAATCCCATTACATTTTCCATGTGGCTATTTTAAGCGGGCCTTGTGAACAGCAGATGTTGTTTAATTAACAATCTTGCTGCCAAAAACTTTGTTTGTTGATGAGGAAAAAATGGCTGCAATACATTTTTAATTTTGCTGTAGGAAAACAATTTCAGACATTTTCGGGGTGGGTTTTGTAAGGTGAATGCTTATTAATTATGAAAAGACTTTCTTTAGAAATCCTATGTAGGAAACTAATGCAACAGAATTAAAGGTACATGAAAAGTACATTGAGCTACACATGTAACACCATGATTAATTTATTGCAGAGGACCACAAGGGTCTAACCATGCTGTAAGGGTCATTCGTCAGCACACTGAGCACTCTTTCCACTGTGGGTTTTTGAAGGGAATCTGTCAGCGCTGAAACACCCCTAAAACTAGAGTACGCGGTGTATAGTGTACAGTCATGGCCAAAAGTTTTGAGAATGATACAAATATTATTTTTTACAAAGTCTACTGCTTCAGTTTTTATAATGGCAATTTGCATATACTCCAGAATGTTATAAAGAGTGATCAGCTTAACAGCAATTACTTGCAAAGTCAATATTTGCCTAGAAAATGAACTGTATCCCCAAAAACACATTTCAACATCATTGCAGCCCTGCCTTAAAAGGACCAGCTAACATCGTTTCAGTGATTGCTCCATTAACACAGGTGTGGGTGTTGATGAGGACAGGGCTGGAGATCAATCTGTCATGATTAAGTAAGAATGACACCACTGGACACTTTAAAAGGAGGCTGGTGCTTGGCATCATTGTTTCTCTTCTGTTAACCATGGTTATCTCTAAAGAAACACGTGCAGTCATCATTGCACTGCACAAAAATGGCCTAACAGGGAAGAGTATCGCAGCTAGAAAGATTGCACCTCAGTCAACAATCTATCGCATCATCAAGAACTTCAAGGAGAGAGGTTCCATTGTTGCCAAAAAGGCTCCAGGGCGCCCAAGAAAGACCAGCAAGCGCCAGGTCCGTCTCTTAAAAGTGTTTCAGCTGTGGGATCGGGCTACCAGCAGTGCAGAGCTTGCTCAGGAATGGCAGCAGGCAGGTGTGAGTGCATCTGCACGCACTGTGAGGCGGAGACTCTTGGAGCAAGGCCTGGTCTCAAGGAGGGCAGCAAAGAAGCCACTTCTCTTCAGAAAAAACATCAGGGACAGACTGATATTCTGCAAAAGGTACAGGGAGTGGACTGCTGAGGACTGGGGTAAAGTCATTTTCTCTGATGAATCCCCTTTTCGATTGTTTGGCACATCTGGAAAACAGCTTATTCAGAGAAGACGAGGTGAGCGCTACCACCAGTCTTCTCTCATGCCAACTGTAAAGCATCCTGAAACCATTCATGTGTGGGGTTGCTTCTCAGCCAAGGGAATCGGCTCTCTCACAGTCTTGCCTAAAAACACAGCCATGAATAAAGAATGGTACCAGAATGTCCTCCGAGAGCAACTTCTCCCAACCGTCCAAGAGCAGTTTGGCGATCAACAATGCCTTTTCCAGCATGATGGAGCACCTTGCCATAAAGCAAAGGTGATAACTAAATGGCCCAGGGAACAAAACATAGAGATTTTGGGTCCATGGCCTGGAAACTTCCTAGATCTTAATCCCATTGAGAACTTGTGGTCAATCATCAAGAGACGGGTGGACAAACAAAAACCTACAAATTCTGACAAAATGCAAGCATTGATTGTGCAATAATAGACTGCTATCAGTCAGGATTTGGTCCAGAAGTTGATTGAGAGCATGCCAGGGAGAATTGCAGAGGTCCTGAAGAAGAAGGGTCAACACTGCAAATATTGACTTGCTGCATTAACTCATTCTAACTGTCAATATAAGCTTTTGTTACTCATAATATGATTGCAATTATATTTCTGTATGTGATAAAAACATCTGACAAACACACATAAAAACCAGAGGGCAGCAGATCATGTGAAAATATAATATTTGTGTCATTCTCAAAACTTTTGGCCATGACTGTAAGTGATGCTGAGTCCGGTTATATAATTTTAATCTTCATACTCACTTCCATTCTGATGCTGAGCTCTAACAAACCAGCAGCAAAATGCATTCAAAGGACTCCTGAGCTCACGCACATAATGGAGAGGACTCAAAGAGGAGTCCTCTCAATGCATTTTACTGCTGCTTTGTTGGTGCACAGCTTCAAAATGCAAAGTGAGTATGAAGATTAAAATTACGTAATTGGACTCAGCACCACTTACACTAAATATACTGACAGATTCCCTTTAAAGCAGTGATCAGATGTGCAATATTATTGAATGAGAATTCAAGAAAATTCTATTCATATAATGAATTTTTTTGCTATGGTTTTCAGAGATTTTTGTTAATTGTGCCATTCTATAGATGTAGCAAGAGTAGATTTTACCCCATTGTTAAAATGCATTGTAAGAGCTTGTAACATTCACATCAATGTTTTTATTGAGTTAATTGGTATAAGGGATTGACAAAGTCATGCTCCCCTCACCGATCTCCATCCACTTCTGCTCTGGTTCTTCTCAATGCCCAGGAAATGACTTCTCAGCCAATCACTGACCACTGCAGTGACTCACGTCAGTCCGTAATTTGCTGAGCTATCATTTTGTGTCAAGAAGGACCAGGAAGAAGAGACTGGCAGGGGACCCAGGAATTGTCGGGACTGGAGGGGGGATTTGAGTATGATTTTTAAACTTTTTTTATGGCATTTTGAGAGTGTTTAAAAAATAACATCCTCAAAAGTCACAGAGCATACTGTGTTTTGGAAAGAATGCCATCAAGGGCCAGTTATTCAACAAATAAAAATGCAACACGTGTACAGAACTTCAATATTCCCTATTTACTATCAGTAAAGCTTTGCCAAATGCATTTTTATCACCCCAAAATAAGCAAAAACATTCAATGACAACATTCTAGCTCAACATCTAGTTAGTCCCTGTGTGCACGTGATTCCAGCTTTTTAGAGATTTTTCAATATTGAATTCAGTGGTTATAATTTTACAAAAAAATAAAAATGTAACACTATCAATATTAGAGTACTTCATGTGACCACATCAGTAGATAAAGCTACATGTACTCAACATGTACTTTTGGAACCCAAAAAGTTGCTATGCAACCCGAAGTAAAGTTACGAAATAAAGTTGCTGAGGTAAAGTTGCTAATTAGCTAAGAAGAAACTGCATGAAGAAAATATAAAATGTAGACTCAGCTTGTATTTGACCACTCTTCTGGATTACTTGTCTGTTTGCTTCTTTGTACTAATTTGATCCTAAATCGGCTAACCTTCCATTTACGTGTCGTTTTGTTACTTGATGTAGTCTTCTGGTTTGTTCCTGGTCTGCAACTATATTCTATGATTTGGCTAAGACATTGCTCCCATTGTCCTACAGTAATGACCCATGGCTTTGTTCGCTGTTTGCTCTCCACCTGTTTGCTCCATCACTTGGCAAGCTCTCTATTGATACAACCTCAAGAGTCCCAGCACTGAAGACCAACTTCTTGTATAGGGGATAAAGGGAGAAAAGCTGGATTCCCTAAGCTTCTTCTAACCAAAGTGACCAGTGTCATGTCTAACTTGGGAAGCTGATTTTATAACAGGTGAGCTATACTATTACAGCTAGGTTTACATCTGTGTTGAAGGCCCTTTCAGCATTATACAGTGCTGTTATTTCTAGTAAAATTCCGGACACGGTGAGGAACTTGACAGTCCCCATTTTAAGTCAGTTGGTGTCTGTCATGTGATGGATTCGACACTGCCATAATTTTTCGTTTTCTGCTCCTATGACGGAACAGAAAACAGGAAATGCAAATGTAGATGTGAACTTATTCCTAATTAATAACAATAATTATGAAAAATATGCATAATATAAGTTAGTGATGAATGAACTGTGAAGCTAAATTGTTGTAGCTTAACCTCTTTGCGACCTCCACCGTACATGCACGGCGGAAGTCGGCACTTTAAAGATGGCAAAGTCGGCACTTTAAAGATGGCACCCACTCGCACATGCAGCAGGCACCATAGCCAATGGGTTTCTGCTATTTGGAACAGCAGACACCCGCGGTGGATGTAGCCAATCAGCCTTATGGCATATGTTGTGGTGAAATGTGACCATAGCATCTGAGTGGTCCGGAAGTGGGAGCCACGTGTTGATATATTTTAAATGAAGTGTTCAATGATGGCTATATAGCCATCATAGAACACAATGAGTATGAGAAATCTAATGATTGCCAGTTATAGTCACCCAGGATAACTTTAAAAAATGGCAAAATAAGGAAAGAAAAGTTTTTTAAAATATAAAAAATATATAAAAGTCACCCCCTTTCCCAAAAATCAAAACAAAAGTACATAACCAATAAAAAAAAATCATGGGCATTGCTGCTTGCGAAAACGCCTGTACTATCAAAATATAACAATATTAATCCCAAACAGTGAATGGAGTAATGTAATGGTGTGTTTTTTTCCAATTCCACCCATTTTGAAATTTTTCCCCCACTTCCCACTATATTGTATGCAACTGTAAATGGTGGCATTAGAAAGTACAAAAAAAACGCAAAAAAAACACCCATATAGCTACAGTATATGAACGAAAAAATAAAAAAGTGGAAGGCGTGGAGTGAAACACAAAAATGGAAAATCCAAGGTCTTCTAAAGGTTAAAGATGTTGTCCCATGACAAAGACTTATGGGGTCATTTATAAAACTGGTGTAAAGTAGAACTGGCTTAGTTGCCCATAGCAACCAATCAGATTCCATCTTTCATTTTGACAGCTCCTTTGGAAAATGAAAGGTAGAATCTGATTGGTTACTATGGGCAACTAAGCCAGTTCTACTTTACACCAGTTTGATAAAGGACCCCATTATACAAGTGCTCGGCTATTTCTGGCAATCCCATAGAGGTAAATGGAGAAGGGAGGCTCAGATGATATACAAATCCATAGTATTCTTTGAACTCTCTAATTAGTCGAATGACACAATACTTTTTTGACACTTTGGCTAACAGTAGAAACACCCCTGTCCTTGTAACAGACTGCTCTCACAAAGGGCCCCATATTTACGTGACAGATCCATCTTATGACTTGTAAAACAGACATCATTGCAATCCACATAGGGAAATGAGTAGAATACATTGAAGGAACATTGCTGGATGAAACATTAGTTGCACTGTAATTGCTTTGAAAAAGACATAACATTGCAAATGCAAAAATAATGCCTTAGCTGGTCTGCTGCATTAGTGTAAATGAATAAATGATGGGGTCTGTTTACTGAAGGATGTCACTTCTCCAAAAAGTAGTATAAATATGTCATGTTGCCAAGAGGCAAAGCAGCTCTATGATTATGAATAATTTGCATACATTTAGAAAATGATCAGATTACTTTTTCGTATAATTGCATCTATTATCTATCTATTTATCATCTATCTATGTATCTATCTATTATCTATCTATCATCTCAAATCTAATTCAAATACAAAGGATGGGGATAGAGATTAGTCCATGGCATATGATGTTCCTCTCAGTCTATGGTATGATCTAACATATTGTACTGCTATGGTGGCAGTATGTAGTAGTTCCTCTTCCTCCTCCATGGACACTCAGACGTCTCAGCAACAGTGAGTGGCAGAAGATCTTTGAGACTGGCAACACGTGGTTTGATCTGACATGTTTACCTTGTGGATCAATAGGCATCTGTGTTGTTTCTGGTACTGGCCACACCCTTAGCTTCCAGGTGTTACCATTGGGGTCATTTAACTGCCCCTATTTTAGTTGTTTCTCCCACTATGCTGTGTGGTTTATAGCTTCATTTGGACTTGTGGATAGCTGGTGTTTGGATTTCAGTGGAGTTCCTTGTACTGCCATAGCTTCTTGGAAGTGTTATCTTTCCCTTTTGTTTCTTATTTTGCTTTTTCTGTTTGTTGTATTTCATTGTCGTTTTGTATCAGGCCTCAGGGAGACCCCCTTTGGAGGAACGGGCTGTCTCTTTTCTGCCATTAGTACCAGGGTCCTTTAGTGGGAGATAGGTCTTTAGGTATTACTGTGTATGAACTCACCTACCTTTGGGGTCTGTTTATACTGGTAGTCAGTCAGGGCTTTGGTTAGGGTTTTCACTAGGAGATGTTCATTTTCTTTCCCTAGTTTTTAGGCCTTATTTCCTTTTCCTTTCCCTCCTATATTCGGTGTGGGGGATTTCTCTCACACCAGAGTGTGACACCTGGTTTCACTGTCGGGACAATCTGCTCTCGCTGGGATTGTAGATCTCACTGCTGATTTGATGACCAAGGTATTGGCACACTATACCTCTCAGAATCTGTCTCTAGAGTTTGGTTGTTTTTCCAGATATAGAGCCAGCTTGTACTCTCTCTGTATGCTCTAGTACAGTATACTATATATTCTTACTGTATGTTGTTCCTCTTGTCACAGATATATTCTTCTCGGCCTTTGTGTATTGTGTTCTTAATTTCATCTTTTATGAGGCTGTGCTTGACCCTATGTTTTTTTCCTCCCTGCTATGCAAAAGCCATAACTTTTTTTACTTTTCTAGATAAAAATAGTGAGTTCCTCTAGGAATATATTATATAATGTATGTTATTAGTCAGGAACAGGCTGTACAGGGGTACAGGTGAATTCCCCAGTGGACCCCTGAGCAGGGTGGGCCCCTAGTCCTCCACCCCCTGCACAAGTGGCACATAACACAGTAGACTTACTACACTACATACATATATTCAATGTACAGCACCTCAACCAGCCTATGTTCATATAAAAAATGTGATAGATTATTAAAGAAAATCCCCAGTTTATCATTATAAACACGATCAGAGCTGAGATGACTTCTAGGTATAGAGGAAAGCTGCCAGTGTCCTCTTTTTCCCAGGACCTACCTTCTCAAAGTTGCTGCAGGGACGCCCATATTCAGTCATCTGGTAGCATCTTGCTGCTGTGTGAGCATGTAATATTTGAATGTATCCGTATGGTGGGCCTCAAAATAAATTTTACTGGTGGGCCTTAGGCACCCCAGTCCGATAATGGTCAGGAATATTATGCAATGAAAACAAATGTAGAAATTAATATGCAGAATAAAAATACAAATACATAAAAATACATGAAAAATAATAATGAAAAGTAATCAGCAAGAGTCCACTCTAACTGTGTTCCCCTTGAAAAACACATTGATCAGGGGTGCATCACCAATGAGGCCGGCTGAGGCGATCGCCTCAGGCAGCACCAGGTAGGAGCAAGAGAGAGGCAGCCGAAGGGCCATGGGCTGAAGAGAAGGGGTTAGGTTTAGAAATTGGCATTGGGGAGAGAGGGGCGCCGTTTCAGTTTTCGCCTCATGCAGCAGAAAGGCTAGGTGCACCCATGAAAGTGATTATAATGATTCTTTCAATATAACACCCAATGATAATAAAGATGCACAGATTGCAATAGTTCTAATCAGTGAGTTGATACTAGTTCAGTATGTAACTATGAAGGACTGGTAAATTACACTTTATTTCAGTCAATTTGAAACTATGTATTCAATTGTTTCCCACAGCACTGATTGTGACGCTGTTGTCTCACTGTTCACCATATGGCATAACGGCGGGCGTGTGCTGGGGAAGATACCAGTGGGCTGATTAGCTCAGCTGCTCTGTTACTGTGTACTAGTGTTTCTGACTAATAGAGCACCAAGTCATCAACCTATAAAGTTCAGATCCAGGGACTCGGAGCTCTATTTAATTCCCTTCCTGGCCTTACACCATTGCAAGTGATAGACTTGTTTGGCTCCTTGTTCTCTGTCCCTGCATTTGTTTACTGATTCCTCCGTGCTTCTAACCCCGGCTTGTCTTCTTACCACTCTCTGTCTAACATATTTGGTACTGTGCAGCCCATCTGGTTCTGATCTTGGCTTGTCTTCTGACCACACTCCTCTCATTTGGTACTGCATAGTCTGTTTGATTCTGACCCATTGCCGTACGCTGCTTTTTTTGTTTGTTGTCTGTTGGTGTTTGCCTCTGCACTTACAGTATTTAGAGTAGGAACCGTCATCCAGTTTTGGTTTTGCCAAGTAGGGCTTATTCTGCAAGTAGGTAAGGAAAGTGGGCTGGGTTCTAGGTTAGGGCTCACTGTCCTTGTCAGTCCCTACCTAGAGGCATTACACTACTTTTATATTTTGATAGTCTGAACATATTCAGACATGGCGATAACAATGATGTTTATTTTTTTATTGCTTATTTTTATTTGCAAAATGGTAAAAAAGAAGTAATTTGAATTTTTAATTCTTTTTCTTTTTATATTTCTAAAAATGTTTTTAAGTAGGTAGCTTATACTATAGACTGCAATGATTGAAAAATTGCTGTGCTTCTATTGAGCCCTGCCAGCAGACACACCCAGCTATGGCACCTGGCCAGCTCCTGAGCTGGTGCCCTCTTTAAAGACCTGACTTCCACCATAACTAAGATATAAGTTAAGTGTTTTTTTATTTACTTTTTATCCTGTTTTAAGGGTCTTTCCTTTTATGCTAGAATTAGCTTCATATTACAGTTTCAATAACATAATCCAAAACCAGTTTACTGCGTGTAAACCCAGAATGCTTTATTTAATTACCAAACTTTGAGATGAGTTCCCAAAGGAAAGGAAAGTGAGAACTGATATTTCTTAGGTTACCATAACACCATAACCTCTGCAAATGTTCTTATTACTGCTTTCTGCCTCAGTGTGAAACAGCAGCACATTATTACTGTAGAGACATGAATATCTGCCAATCCCTCAGAAATATATGTATTTCATTTGTGCAAGGAGATTGCTTTCTCGGAATTTATATATTATTCGTCCTTGTTTACCTAGCTTACTACTTGAGGTGGTTTAGCTCATGATGGAATGCATTAAGAGAAGTATTTCTTACATCAGTGTTAATAGCAAACCCCACTGGCATAAGATGTGCCAGAATTATGAAGAGGTAATCGTTCTGGCACATCGCATCATCAGGAGTTCTGTCTGTGAGAAAAAGTAATCTACACCAGCCAGGGAACTGGCATATGTAGAGTTCTGGTCTAATGTGTGCCAGTTTTGTGGCACACGTGTGTAAATGAGTTGGGCCATTGGGATCCTGCCCATGGCCCACTAACTTCCTCCTTTTTGTAAAAGTGGTGAGGGTGGTGTAAAAGTGAAAATATTTGCAATATTTACATAAAAGGGCACCTGTGTGTAAAATGGGACTTTTATGACCCAGAAATCAGGTGCACAAAAATGATACATTCCTCCATAGTGTAAAAAAAAACAAACAATGCATTTAAAAACATAAACAAAAAATATGGCGGCCGGATGTTAGCTAGCATTCAAAACACAGCATGCTCTTGCTTTAAAGGGGTAGCCATTTTTCTATAGACTTCTCTACAGGAACAAAAAAATGTCTGAAAAGCCATATGTCAAAAATTATTGTATAAAAAGGTACTAAAATGCTTGTAAAAATGCCTGAAACGTATGTTTTTTTTACAAAGCAAAAATAAATAAATAAGGCATCTTCAATTATTTTGGCAGTATTTGGCTTGTAAAAAGTGTTATGAATTTCTTGCAGTTTTTACAAGCTTTTTTCGTGACATTTTTCTGGTCACACATTTTTTACATGCTTTAAAAAAATTAAATCCTATAGAATTCTGCATTTAAAAAGAAAAATGCATGGCTACATCACAAGTGAGAAAAATGGCACAAAAAACTCACTGCGTGTAGTGCATTGTATAATTAATTTATTGTTAACCGCTCACAACTTTCACTCTACATGTATGGTGCAAGCCGTAACTTTAAAGGGAGTCTTTCACCTGATCTGAGTGTTATAGACCGCTTAGATCAGGCTCTAGACCCCCTTACACATGTTAGCACAATAGCTTTGTCTAAATTGACCCATGCTGTATAATGCAGAAAAACACTTTTAATCCACATGTCAATCAAGCACCGCATGTGCCCGGAAGTGCGATAGATCAGGAAGGAGCCCAAGCCTCGGCCTATTAGTAATGCAAACGCCGCCCTCTTACATCATCCTGTCGGCTCATTATTCTAATACTTATCTCCGCCTCCTGTAACTAAATCCCACGCTTGTGCGGTTTTCCCAGTCTCCGGCGCGTGCGCGCCTCGCTGCCCACTGCGGGCAGAGGCGCAATGTAACCTATTGCGCATGCGCCTGTCCCCGCTCCTCAGCCCGGCAGTTACAGGAGGCGGAGAGGAGTATTAGAATAATGGGCCGACAGGATGATGTAAGAGAGCAGCGTTTGCATTACTAATAGGCCGAGGCTTGGGCTCCTTCCTGCTCTATCGCGCTTCCGGGCACTTGCGGTGCTTGATTGACATGTGGATTAAAAGTGTTTTTCTGCATTATACGGCATGGGACAATTTAGACAAAGGTACTGTGCTAACGTGTGTAAGGGGGTCTAGAGCCTGATCTGAGCGGTCTATAACGCTCAGATCAGGTGAAAGACTCCCTTTAAAGATCGCGCTTGTTAAGAAGCTGAGTGGAAGCTGTAGCTGCTGGGGGCTTGCTGTCTTACACAGCAGACACCCAAAAGCAGAGTCATTAATCGGCAATAACACTAATCATGGACTTTTAACCCATCTGATACAAAAATTAAAATCACCCCTTTTCCTCACATTAAAAATAAAAATAAATAAGGAAAAATTAAACATCATTAGCTTTACCGCATCTTAAAATGCCTGAACTGTTTTATAATTTATCCCATACAGAGAGCGACATAACCAAAAAAAAATATCAAAATGGACAATTTGACGTTTGTATACATTTATATATTTGCTTTTTCTACCTCCTGTGAACAACATTGGTGGGAGGGGTTATCAGTGATTAATAGCATTAATAGCATTGTTTATATAACTTTGAATAGAGAGATAGCTGCCAGTCACCGGTAACTCCTCCTCCAGTACCTATAGCTCTTCCACAGGAAGTGGAAAAAGCAAAGATATACAGTAAATGTATAAATTACTAATTTTACTGAATCTTTTCCTATAAAAACATATATTAATATGCTCAGCTTCTCCTGCTCTTTAACCCTTATAAGCTGGGGCGATTTTCCATTTTCATTTTTTTCTCTCTGCCTTCCCATAGACATATTTTATTTCCATTCATATAGCCATATCAGGACTTAATTTTTGCAGAACAAGTTGTACGTTCTAATGGCACCATTTTATATTGCATACAATGTATTGAGAAGTTGGAAAAAATTCCAAATGTGTTAGAATTGGAAAAAAAGCTATTCCACCACAGTTTTGTTTTTTTGTTTAGTTTTTGTGGCATTCCCTATGCAGTAAATTAAATTTTTGGGAAGGTGCAGTGACAAAATAATGGCAAACTGACCATTTTGATTTTTCACGCTGGCAATATTTTTATATTTTAATAGTGCAGAAATTTTGGACGGGGTGATGCCTATGATATTTATTTTTTTTATTTTAACTTTGGGGAAAAAATGGGGTGTTTTTGAACCTTTCTGATTTTTTAAAAATTTTTTATATTTAAAACTTTTACTTTTTTAAATTCACCGTAGATGAATATAACAAACAATTATTAGATTGTCACTTATACTCTGTAATGGATAGTTGTCCATTACAGAATACAACATTCAGTATATTCCAATGCAGTGCTGCCACCAGCAGGCCTGTATTTGAATATATCAATGATAGGCATCAGAGCCTCAAGCAGGCTCTGACCTATCACTGCAATGTAACAGCTTTCCTGATCTCAAATGGGGGAGGCTGTTATCTGAGCAGGAGCACACGGCTCCTGCGTTTTCAAATGTCTACGCACAGCCTTATGGCCAATTGCAAACATTAGTTGGAAACGGCAAAAACCTAGTGGCTATGGCACCCGGTGCGCTTATAAGTGGGCACCATCTTTATAGTGACAACTTCACAGTAAATGTATGGCAGAGCCCATCAAGCGGTGGCAATATTTTTATTAAGTTACTGCATTTAAACCTCTGCACAAATATTCATCCTAAAAACCTGTATTATTTGCATGACTCTTATATACTACATGCAGCATAATATAAATGCTCTACATTTGTAAAATATGAATTACATGTGAATATTATAAGTATTAATCCAAGGACATGTAAGAAATCTAGGACATCTGCTAAGCCTTAGGTTAAAAACACAATCTAATAAAGTACAGTGTCTCAGCAGTGACCCATGCTAAAGTTCAGAGCTTAATTTTTTTTTACATGGAAAATGAATTCCTTATTTGTTAATTCTGAGTCCCATGACTTACATGCCAGTGTCTTAAGCCTTCGCTTTGGAGCCATCTCAGTGATTGAATTAACACATGATATGGGATAACAATTTTAAATTTATAGAAAAGAAGAATAGCTTAAGAAAAGTTCCTGTTAAGTTACTAAGAATAATAAATACTTTGTAGTTAAAGGGATTGTCCCCCAAAAAATATTATGCATTTTGCAAAGCAACACCAAAATCTGAATACTTTTGTAATTGCATGTAATTAATAGTTAAGTATTGCCATCATTATTAAATAAAATCAATCTGTAAAGCGCCACCTGCTGTTTGTTATTTTCCTTATTTCTCTGTCCACCTTGCTCAGGTGACTCATATGCTCAGTTCCTCTAGGGGGAGATCTGGATCCATGTGTGGTACAGGGCTGGTTGTAGCTGGTTGTCATATATTGTATCATTTTCATCTTTTACATTTATCATGGGATAACCCATTTATTATGATGGAAAGTAAAACTTACTATGGCTGCCACAGTGCAGGAAAGAATCTTGACACCTGACAGTGGCATTAAATCCAACCAATCAAACCATGACCGTGCCTCATTAGAGAAGAATTTGGTTAGATCGGTGAGCGCTGCGGTTTTTCTTCTGGTCCACATGATGCTTGGATCCAACCAACCATACATCAGTTAGTAAACATTACATAGTACATTGTAGCACATAGATTCCAGTAGATATATAAACTTGTAAGGAGGTCTACTTTGGCATAAATATAATCTGTCTTATAAAGGCTGGTGGCATTTTATTTGGAATATCAGGTTTTCTTTTTATGTATGGAATTTCATACATAGTAACATAGTAACATAGTTTGTAAGGCCGAAAAAAGACATCTGTCCATCCAGTTCAGCCTGTTTTCCTACAAGTTGATCCAGGGGAAGGCAAAAAAAAACGCTGTGAGGTAGAAGCCAATTTTCCTCACTTTAGGGGGAAAAATTCCTTCCCGACTCCAGTCAGGCAATCAGAATAACTCCCTGGATCAACGACCCATCTCTAGTAACTATAACCTGTAATATTATTACCCTCCAGAAATACATCCAGGCCCTTCTTGAACTCTCTTAGTGAACTTACCATCACCACCTCCTCAGGCAGAGAGTTCCATAGTCTCACTGCTCTTACCGTAAAGAATCCTCTTCTATGTTTATGTACAAATCTTCTTTCCTCCAGACGCAGAGGATGTCCCCTCGTCACAGTCACAGTCCTTGGGATAAATAGATGATGGGAGAGATCTCTGTACTGACCTCTGATATATTTATACATAGTTATTAGATCTCCCCTCAGTCGTCTTTTTTCTAAAGTGAATAACCCTAATTTTGATAATCTTTCTGGGTACTGTAGTCCACCCATTCCAGTTATTACTTTAGTTGCCCTCCTCTGAACCCTCTCCAGCTCTGCTATGTCTGCCTTGTTCACAGGAGCCCAAAACTGTACACAGTACTCCATATGTGGTCTGACTAGTGATTTGTAAAGTGGCAGGACTAAACAGCAATTCTCTAATAACACGTAAAGACATCTGTCAGCAGATTTGTACCTATGAAACTGGCTGACCTGTCACATGGCACTTGGCAGCTGAAGGCATCAGTGTTGGTCCCATATTCATATGCCCCCGCATTTCTGAAAAAAATGGTGTTTTAATATATGCAAATGAGCATCTAGGAGCAACGGGGGTGTTACCATTACACCTAGAGGCTCTGCTCTCTCTGAAACTGCTGCGTCTTCTGCACTTTGATTGACAGGGTCAGGAAGGCATGATGATTTTTTCACTACTAGACCTGTCAATCAAAGTACAGAGGCCCCGGCAGTTGCATAGAGAGCTGAGCCTCTAGGTGTAATGGTAACACCCCTATTGCTCCTAGAGACTCATTTGCATATATTAAAACATATTTTTTTCGCATCAATGCGGGCACATATGAACATGGGACCAACACGGATGCCTTTAGCTGCCAAGCGCACACAAATCTGCTGACAGATGCCCTTTAATTTGCAAAAATTATACATCGGGGATATGACCAACCTTACCCTTGTCCTGCAAAAATTTAGAATACCTATTTTCCCACTTCCATCCAAAAGAATAGGCTTTCTAAAAAGATTTTATACTCTTTACATAAATGCATATCTAAAGGATATGCCAAAGGTAAATCGGGAACCCACCTATAGAACCCCCATCCAGAGCTGTCATCAGAGCAGTTCAGCTTTTATGCTCCACCTAAAACTGAGTGATAAAATTATTTCTGGCTTCATACACTTTTATACTGGAAGTATTGTGTTCAATGGGATCTGTGTAAATTGACTTACACTAAGCTCCCTCTAGTGGCTGAAGGCAGATGGAATTTTATAATTTATTTTACTCTATAGCTATGTGAAGGGAACTTAAAGGGGTTTTCTGAGTTATATATATTGATGACTAGAGATGAGCGAGCATTAAAATGCTCGGGTGCTTGTTATTCGAGTCGAACTTTTCCCGATGCTCGGGTGCTCGTTTCGAATAACGAACTCCATTGAAGTCAATGAGAGACTCGAGCATTTTTGCAGGGGACCAAGGCTCTGCCTAGGGAAGGCTGGGTGAAAACCTGGAAACCTCAGAAAATGATGGAAACACCACGGAAATGGACAGGAAACAGCAGGGGCAGCATGCATGGATGCCTCTGAGGCTGCCTAATCCCACCATTACCCCAAATTCTCCTAGTGGGGCATGTGTGGTATCGATTCTTCTCAGTTTAAAATCGTATATGTCCCCTATCTTGGGACCACATATTTCATGGATTTTTCAAACACGGAAAAGGAAAAAGAGCTTGTTCTGGCCAGGGGAGTGTCTTTTCTACTGCAGCTAAGGGGACGTGTCCATGCTCTGCCTATCACAGGTCAGGAGCCAATTAAAAGAGGAACCAACAAAAATCAGTATAATATCTAATACGTCCCCTATCCGGGTAAATTGTTTGGAGAGAGGGCCTGTAGGTGGGGGGCAGGCTGGGGGGAAGGAGGTTGAGCTGGAAGAGCCAGAGGAGTGCCCCCTGGGCTAGCGTGTGTAGTGGTGACAACAGCCGGATGTAGTTAGAATGACGACGCAGGACCCCAACTTAAAAATTTATCATCAACCGATACAGTCGTAAATTATGAGATTGATCAAGTGTGGTATGTCTTCTATGTATACTACTCAGTTTAATAGTTTGGAGAGAGAGAAAGATAGGAAAAAGACGTAAATTGTTTGGAGAGAGGGCCTGTAGGTGAACCTCCGGAAAAATTGTTTGGAGAGAGGGCCTGTAGGTGGACCTCCGGAAAAATAGTTTGGAGAGAGGGCCTGTAGGTGGACCTCCGGAAAAATTGTTTGGAGAGAGGGCCTGTAGGTGGACCTCCGGAAAAATTGTTTGGAGAGAGGGCCTGTAGGTGGACCTCCAGAAAAATTGTTTCGCGAGAGGGCCTGTAGGTGGACCTCTGGAAAAATTGTTTGAAGAGAGGGCCTGTAGGGGGCCCTCCTGAAAAATTGTGGTAAAAGAGTGCCAGTTGGACCTCTAAAAAATGGCGTTTTTTTGGTCAGCGTTAGGCAAAGACAACATGGAGGAGGAGGAGGAGTAGGAGAAGTAGAGAAGAGGAATCGGATACATAAGTAATGTTAATCTTTAGCTGCTTTCCCCCGGAGGAGATTTGAATTCCGGTGAAATCCAGGCTTTGTTCATTTTAATAAGCGTCAGCCTGTCAGCGCTGTCAGTTGACAGGCGTGTATGCTTATCGGTGATGACGCCACCAGCTGCACTGAATACCTGCTCTGACAGCACGCTAGCGGCAGGGCAGGCCAGCACCTCCAAGGCGTACAGCGCCAGTTCAGGCCACGTGTCCAGCTTTGAAACCCAGTAGTTGTATGGAGCAGAGTGATCGCTACGGACGTTGGTATGGTCAGCTAGGTACTCCCTCACCATCTTTCTGTACAGCTCCCCCCTACTCTGCCTAGACTGGGGACAGGTGACAGTGTCTTGCTGGGGTGACATAAAACGGGCAAAGGCCTTGTAGAGCGTTCCCCTGCCAGTGCTGGACAAGCTGCCTGCTCGCCTCCTCTCCCCCGCTACTTGGCCCACAGAACCATGCCCTCTGCCGCTAGCGGCGTCAGATGGGAAGGATTGTTTCAGCTTGTGCACCAGGGCCTGTTGATATCTATTCACTCTCATACTCCTTTCCTCTGCAGGGATGAGAGTGGAAAGGTTCTGCTTGTACCGTGGATCCAGGAGAGTGAACACCCAGTTATCGGTGTTTGAAAAAATGCTTCTAACGCGAGGGTCACGGGATAGGCAGCCTAACATGAAGTCTGCCATGTGCGCCAGAGTCCCAACACGTAAGAATTCCCTCTCCTCACTGGCCTGACTCTCCATTTCCTCCTCCTCCTCCTCCTCCAAGTCCTCCTCTTCAGCCCATACATGCTCAAGAGTTAAGGACTGAGCACTGGAACCCTCTACTGTCTCGCCGACATTCTCCTCCTCTTCCTCCTCATCCTCATCCCCCTCCTCCGATACGCTCTGAGAAACAGACCGGAGGGTGCTCTGGCTATCAAGCGACGTATCTTCCTCCACCGTCTCTTGTGACAAGCGCAAAGCATCCGACTTGATGCTGAGCAGTGAGTTTTTCAACAGGCAAAGCAGCGGGATGGTGAGGCTGATAATGGCGGCATCGCTGCTGACCATCTGTGTTGACTCCTCAAAGTTGGTCAACAAATGGTAGATATCAGACATCCACGTCCACTCCTCATTGTAGACTTGAGGAATCTGAGTGACCTGACTACCAGTTCTGGTGGAAGTTGACATCTGGCAGTCTACAATCGCTCTGCGCTGCTGGTAAACTCTGGATAACATGTTTAATGTCGAATTCCATCTCGTGGGCACGTCGCACAACAGTCGGTGAGCGGGCAGTTGTAGGTGGCGCTGCGCTGCCCTGAGAGTGGCAGCATCTGTGGTGGACTTGCGGAAATGCGCACAGAGCAAATCAGACAGATTAGGGTATGTCTTGAGGAACCGCTGAACTATAAGATTGAACACGTGGGCCAGGCATGGCACATGTGTCAGTCTGCCGAGTTGCAGAGCCGCCACCAGGTTACACCCGTTGTCACACACAACCATGCCTGGCTTTAGGTTCAGCGGTGCCAGCCACACATCGGTCTGCGCCGTGATGCCCTGTAACAGCTCTTGGGCGGTGTGCCTTTTGTCACCTAAGCTCAGCAGTTTGAGCACCGCCTGCTGGCGCTTACACGCGACACTGCTGCTGCGCCTAGAGCTACCGACTGAAGGCGCCGTGCCCACGGATGGTAATTCGGTGGAGAAGGAGGGGTCGGAGGAGGAGGCATAGTACGTCTGAGAAACCGTGACCTAGGTAGGCCCCGCAATCCTCTGTGTGGGCAGTACATGAGCGGCCCCAGGGTCAGTCTCGGTCCCAGCCTCCACCAAGTTAACCCAATGTGCCGTCAGTGAGATATAGTGTCCCTGCCCGGCAGCACTTGTCCACGTGTCCGTGGTTAGGTGAGCCTTCTCAGAAACAGCGTTGTTCAGGGCACGGATGATGTTCTGTGACACGTGCTGGTGTAGGGATGGGAAGGCAAATCAGGAAAAATAGTGGCGGCTGGGGACCGAATACCGAGGGGCAGCCATCGCCATGAGATTGCGAAAGACCTCGGTCTCTACCAGCCTATAGGGCAGCATCTCCAGGCTCAGAAATTTGGAGATGTGGACGTAGAGGGCTTGGGCATGTGGATGGGTGGAACTGTATTTCCTCTTGCGCTCCAGCGTCTGCTGTAAAGACAGCTGAACGCTGCGCTGGGACACATTGGTGGACACTGTGGAGGATCGTGGAGGCGAAGGTGTGGTCCTCGTGCCGGGGTCCTGGGCAGGGGGTTGACTAGCAGAGGCAGCGAGTGACACAGGGGAAGGAGCAGTGGTGTGACCCGCAGGAGGTGGTGAACGGCCTTGGTTCCATTGAGTGGGATGTTTAGCACTCATATGCCTGCGCATGCTGGTGGTGGTTAGGCTAGTAGTGGTGGCACCCCTGCTGATCCTGGTGTGGCACAGGTTGCACACCACAGTCCGTCGGTCATCCTCACTTTCTTTAAAGAACCTCCAGACTTGCGAACATCTAGGCCTCGCCACGGGAGCTTCACTACGTGAAACAGTTGCTGCTGATGCACCAGCTCTGGCCCTGCTTCTCCCTCTGGCCACACCACTGCCTCTTCCAACCTGTTCTGGTGCAGCCTCCGCCTCAGAAGCACTGTCTTCACTCGGCTTATCAACCCAGCTTGGGTCAGTCACCTCGTCATCCTCCGATTCCTCAGTCTGCTCCCCCTCAGTCTGCTCCCCCCTCGGACTTCCTGCCCTGACAACAACTTCACCACTGTCTGACAACCGTGTCTCCTCATCGTCCGACACCTCTTTAAAAACTTCTTTCACTAAGTCAACATTGTCATCATCATCATCATCATCACCCACAGACTGCGACAGTTGGAAAACTTGGGCATCGGGAACGAGGTCAGCAGCAACCTGAGAAGTGGTTTGTGACTCTGGGAAGGGTCCAGAAAACAGTTCCTGAGAGTATGCCGGATAGCATTCCAAATTTTCCTGGGAGGGGGCAGACTGGGGGGAAGGAGGTTGAGGTGGAGGAGCCAGAGGAGTGCTCCCTTGGGTAATGTGGATGGACTGCGTGGAAGACTGACTGGTGGACAAATTACTTGAAACATTGTCCGCAATCCACGACATCAGCTGTTTGCACTGTTGTGGTTTCAACAGTCCTCTACCACGTGTCCCTGTAAGTTGAGACATGAAGCTAGGGAGTGTAGCTCTGCGGCGTTCCCCTGCTCTCTCATCAGCAGGTACTGTCTCACCCTGCCCAGGACCATGGCCTCTGCCCCCTGCAGTAATTGAATGCCCACGCCCACGCCCTCGTCCTCGACCCTTAGCCCTGGGGTTCAACATTTTCTGTATATAAGTGTATTATATAAAAAAATAAAATAAATGGGCCTGCTGTACTGAAATCCACAAACTTGTTCAGTCTGGTTTAATTAAGTGACGTACAGAATGTGTCAACTGGACAGAAGATTGTAGTGATTGGACAGCTGAACTGTGACACACAGAATGGTTCCATGCAGCTGTGTGAAATGGATTCGTATCACTGAGCTAAAACAACAAAGAAACTATTTTTTTTATATTTTTTCTTTTTTTATATATTTTTTTTTGTTTTGTTTTTTTTGGAACGTGACGTGCAGAAACTATCGTAGAGCTAACTCACACCCTGCTGACGGTGGCTATTTTGACTGCGACCCAGACAAATGTCGCACAGAGATTTTTGTGATCAAGCTATATACGTGAGAGCAAAAGACCTTGTTGGATTAAGTGACGTACAGAAAGTGTCACCTGGACAGAAAATACAGATTGTAGTGAGATGACAGCTGAACTGTGACACACAGAATGGTTCCACGCAGCTGTGTGAAATGGATTCGTATCACTGAGCTAAAACAACAAAGAAACTATTTTTTTTATATTTTTTCTTTTTTTTATATTGTTTTTTTAGTTTTGTTTTTTTTGGAACGTGACGTGCAGAAACTATCGTAGACCTAACTCACACCCTGCTGACGGTGGCTATTTTGACAGCGACCCAGACAAATGTCGCACAGAGATTTTTGTGATCAAGCTATATATGTGAGAGCAAAAGACCTTGTTGGATTAAGTGATGTACAGAAAGTGTGACCTGGACAGAAAACACAGATTGTAGTGAGTGGACAGCTGAACTGTGACACACAGAATGGTTCCACGCAGCTGTGTGAAATGGATTCGTATCACTGAGCTAAAACAACAAAGAAACTATTTTTTTATATATATTTTTTTTATATATTTTTTTTAGTTTTGTTTTTTTTGGAACGTGACGTGCAGAAACTATCGTAGAGCTAACTCACACCCTGCTGACGGTGGCTATTTTGACTGCGACCCAGACAAATGTCGCACATAGATTTTTGTGATCTAGCTGTATACGTGAGAGCAAAAGACCTTGTTGGGTTAAGTGACGTACAGAAAGTGTCACCTGGACAGAAAATACGGATTGTAGTGAGTGGACAGCTGAACTGTGACACACAGAATGGTTCCACGCAGCTGTGTGAAATGGATTTGTATCACTGAGATATAACAATAAAAAAAAGGGTTATATATGGCGATAGCTGCACTACTAGTGCCAGCCAGCCAGCCAAGCCAGGAGACAAAAAAAAATTCTTGTAGCCCTTAGAAGGGCTGTAGGGTTCTTTTGAGATCACTCCTGCCTAACAAAGAACTAAATGCAGGCCCTAACACTCTCCCTGAAACGCAGCAGCTCTATCCCTAACGACATCCAGACAGCATCTGAGCTGAGCACCGCGGGCAGTCACTAGTATATTCCAGGGTCACCTGATCAGGCCAGCCAACCCCTGCTATCGACATGTAAGGGCCCCACGTGATGCTGGGTGTACCGCAGAGTCTCCTGGCTTGTGATTGGCTGAGTTTATAGGCGCCAAAAATGCACAATGCGGAAGTTGCCATTTCCTCGAGCATGGCGAGATACTCGTCCGAGCAGCGAGCACTTACGAATACCGTAATACTCGAACGAGCACCAAGCTCGGATGAATATGCTCGCTCATCTCTATTGATGACCTATCCTCCGGTCCAGGCATCCGCACCAAGACGGATCCGTCATGACCCCCAATGAAAGTCAATGGGGACGGATCCGTTTGGTGTGACACAATGGTGAACGGATCCGTCCTCCATTGACTTTCAATGGAGTTTATGACGGATCCGTCACCTGCACACATACATACATACACACATACAGACATACACAAACATACACAGACATATGCACATACAAATACACATCTCCACAGTGCAGGAGTAGCATGACGGCGCACACATAGGACGATTCCATGCGGCGCCCAGCAGAGGGCGCTGTGCGGAATCGTCCTATGTGTGCGCCGTCCTGCTCCTGTACTGTGCTGTGGAGACCTGCGGGGAGCATGTAAGTATGTATGTGTATTTGTATGTGTATATGTCTGTGTACATGTCCCTGCTGCAGCACGGATCCAGCGGCACCCTTCACCTGCCGGATCCGTGCTGCCGCTAATGTGAAAGAGGCCTAAGATTTAATATTAAAAAAGGTAAAATGCTACAAGTTACATAAAGATGAAAAAGGACATACATTTAAACAAACAGTACAGAAAACAAAAGGGATAAAATGATGAATCGCCAACAAATCCGATCGGTTAAAGATCCACACTGGGAGCACTGCTAAACTGATCAGTCTTACATTAGATGTATCTTCAGGTTCTGACCATGTGTGGTTCTCAGTACACAATCTTTAAAAGTGTTTTAGTCGGCCACCGTACCCTCCATAATCCTGATTTGAGGCACAACTCCTTGTAGGTATCTCTGAGAAGGATAATATGACCGTCAACTTATGCAAGATATTTTTACCAACCCAGACATACCAAACATGAATATAAAATATTAATCCATTTGACCAATATGTAATTTAGTAGGTTTCATTAAGCCGAAAATCTGCGCGCTTGAGAGCAAACAAGTTCCCAGGTTCCCTGATCATAAGACCATAAGTCAGTTATTACAAAACATGAATTTTGACATGGCATCCTTTGAGGTATATTTTTGGGTCTATAATATATACAGCCACCATTCACCAGTATGAGGTAGCTGGAGACGTCCAGTTTGCAGCATTATGAATTCCATTAGTATCCCCACGTCATCGCAAAAGTCAGTGATGTTTTAGCACCTCTGTGACAGCTTGGCCTTTTGTCTGCAAACACTTAGCTGTCCCCTGAAGAATACCATCCTGGATCTAAGAAGTTCCCATCTGTCAGTGGCATTACAGAAGTAACCTATCTGATAATGTAATTAGAACACCTTTGTATGGAATATACTATGGCTTCAGATTTCTACAAATGAAATGTAACTCCTACATGATACAGTGCAGTTCATAACATGATTTATATAAATATTACATAACTAATATAGGACAATTTATAACAGTCACTGCACCAAAATTATACACTAGCATACTGAACAAAATGTAATTGGCAGGTAGCATACACATGGTAAACTCTGAAGTCGGGAATGGTATAATTATAAAGCAGTATGAAGATCGTATTATTATTAATCCCTCCCCCAGGGGCCATAAAGTGTATTTACAGCCTTAAGAGGTCCCACAGTTTTAACTATGTGTGTGCAAAACCCATGTAAGGGCTTGTTCACACATCAGTTATTTGATCAGTTATTTCCATCAGTTATTGTGAGCCAAAACCAGGTGCAGGTCAAAAACACAGAACAGGTGCAGATCTTTTCATTACACCTTATCTCTGTGGAGGCTCCACTCCTGGTTTTGGCTCACAATAACTGATGGAAATAACTGATCAAATAACTGACATGTGAACAAGCCCTAACATGAACTTGCATGTAAACTCAACGTTTTATATTGTTCACATTTCCTACAAAATAATTTGTTAAACTCATTCTTCAGTCTAATATGGTTGCCTCTATCTAAATATTGTACGGTAGGATTTCAATTTATATGCTAGGTATATGAAAGAAAATATATTTTACATAATAGAATCCAATTGTATATATTAACTCTTTTTTTTAAATTCCAATCAGGAATAATTATTTAAATTAAATATTTATTTTAAACTAATACTAATTCTTCTGTATTCTTCTGCTAATACATTAAGGGCCTAATTCTTCTGCTAATACATTAAGGGCCTGATTCAACACTTAGGGGAGAATTTATCATTCCTGCCACTTCACTTTTCTGGCATAAAAAGCTGTAAACCCAGTCTTTGCAACCTTTTAAACACAACTGTGACAAAATGTTGTCGTAAGCTGCATTTGTACACCGCACTTGCCCCTTTTGAAATAGGAGGAACGGTGAGGGTGGGGAGTGACCAGCAGACCCAGCACATTTATCTTCATTTATTTCCATTTTTCTTTTCTTGTGTACATAAAGAGAAAATCTAAGGCAGTTCTGAGGTGCATAGACTGCCAGAGGATGTGAGGCCTGTGCCTCCAGCAGTGCAGGGGATATCACAGACCAGCATAAAACAACACCATCTTAGTGTAGCAGACTTCAACGATATCACAGTCAAAAACGAAGGGGCTGTGTTGATCAATATACACCTAAATAGCTACGCTAAACCACACTAAGTGAGAATATATATCACAAACAGTGTCAATACATACTCTGAGATTGCCTATGGCCAATAGTATGTTAATCTAATATATAAAGCTGAGTGTATGTGTGTGTGTGTGTGTGTGTGTGTGTGTCCGCTAAAGGAATCCGCACCGCTGCAGCTACAATCACAAAATTTGGCACACATGTACATCAGGTGTCCGGGAAGGTTTTAGAACAGTTTTCAACTCTCCAGGACGTACCGTTCCTGAGATATTCCCAAAAAATTCATTAGCCAATAGTAGCCTGGTCACATGACCCTTATCAGCCAATAGAAGCTCACAGGCACACATCAGGTTTCTATGGCAACCTAGCCAGTTCACTGCTTTAGGTCTGCATTAAAGAGGCAGAGCACTGTGGATGACAATGGTAAATGGGTATTCCCAGTTACCATAACTATAACTTATGTTTTAGACTAACTCATCATCAATCATTACCTCATATAATGTAAATTTTACATATTTACTGTTTAGTAGTAATAAAAGATGTTTTCTTCCACTGCTACCCACCTTCCTCCTAAATCAGGCATCGACCTGTAATTCCAGCCACCGTCAAAAGAAAGACTTAAAAGCACCATCCCCAGATCCCACTAAGTCACCCCCCTGATTCAGTCAGGCCACGCCCCTTCCATGCTGCATTTGACCGGGATTAAAAATATTGGTAAAAATCACCTTCTGTCAGCTGCAGGGGTGGGGGAAGGGTGACTTTCTCCCTGCAGCTCATTGCTCAGACTGCACAGTGCTGCTGCTGAGAGTGCTGCTGCTGTGTCCATCCAAGCCCTGCGCATGACAGAGGACAGGGAGTCTGAAAGCCAGCCTAAAACAAGATCTCTGGCCACCCTAGGGGCAGGCTGATGTTAGGGTGGCCAGATGTCCGGCTTTAGGCTGGACAGTCCAGTTTTCTGGCTACCTGTTCTCCGTCCGACGCAGTGCCTGGACAGACACAGGGATGTCCACCCTTCCAGTAGCTCACACTCAGACAGCTTCTCCTCCATGTCTTCACGGAGCCAGGGGGGGCGTGGCCTCATGTTTAGTGATGTGTCTTCATGGGAACTGGGGGCGCTGTTTCACGTTTGGGGGAATGGCCGGTGAGGTCTGGCTTTTTGGGGTCAAGACAGTGGCCACTCTAGCTGCTGTGGAGATCACAGTTAAAGGGGCGGGCCTCTGTAGAGGTCACTGTTAAAGGGGTGGGCAGCTGTAGAGGTCACTGTTATGGGGCAGGCTGCTGTAGAGGTCACTGTTGAAGGGGCAGGCTGCTGTAGAGATCACTGTTAAAGGGGCGGGCTGCTCTAGAGGTCACTGTTAAAGGGGCGGGCTGCTGTAGAGGTTACTGTTAAAGGGGCAGGCACTGTAGAGGGCACTCTCGATATCTTTTAATGACACACACACACAAACAGTAAAAGAAATAAATTAAATATACCCGGGCGAAGCCGGGTCCTTCAGCTAGTTACAAAATAAACAGAAAAAGCCAGACCGCAAATAATTATAACACTATAGCTTTGTTGATAATAAACCCCAGACCTTCGTCTGGGGTTCGCCGAAACGCGCATCGGGTTGCGTCACCACTGCGGAGGCACAGATGGGTAATTAATATTCTGTAATTTGGTCTTCTTGTTGCACTTGCACTTTACTAGTAATTTCATTTGCACTGTGTGTTTATTCCTCTGTGCCTCGCTTGGTTTTCCCTGCACTCTGTTCCCTTTATGTGATTTTAATCTTATTATCAATAAAGCTCTAGTGTTAGTGTTAATTATTTGAGGTCTGACTTTTTCTGTTTATTTTGTAATTGATCAATAGTTTAAATGGCCTGAATTTGAAGTTCCTCCAGTCCTGACCATTAGGCTGTCATTAGCTAAGCACCCTTTCCAGAATGACAAAGGGACACATATATATTTATGCACTTATATAATGCTACTATATTCCACAGCGCTTTACAGACATTAGCATCACACTGTCCCCAATGGGGCTCACAATCTAAGTTCTCTATCAGTATGTCTTTGGAGTGTGGGAGGAAACATACAAACTCCATGCAGATGTTGTCCTTGGTCACATTTGAACCCAGGATCCCAGCACTGCAAGGCACCAGTGCTAACCACTAAGCCACTGTGCTGCCCATAACACCTGTGCAGGATTTATTCTACTAAGTCATAAAAACATGGTTCTCTGGAATAAGATCCCTTACAAGGATTGTCCAGTATTATGTAACAAAAAAAGGATACCCACCTCACTGATCCCTCACTGATTCCAATCTGACAATTACTGGGTCCTCACTGGTCTCTGCTTCCCGGGCCCTCTCAACGCACAGTGTCCTGACCTGGAATGGAAATGGCAGGGGATTGGTGAGGTGAATATTTCATTTATTTATTTTCTTATGCCACTGTTACTCTTTTAAAATAAAAAATAAAAAAGTGGTTGGACAGCCCCCTTAATGTCGCAAAGAGGCGTATCAAGGTCATTAAGTGGTTAAAATAGTCTAGTTGCTGGCCTTAATGTTAAAAGACTTTTCTAGTGCAACTAGTAGAATTGAGCACCTGTTATGGAAAGTCATTCACACAAGCCCCCAGCTTAATGTATGGGTAATGCCAGTCTGTAAGAACGTACACACGTACAGTATAGACATTGTTTTTGTGTGTTGCTAGCAATGGCAGCTAGGAAAGCTGCTATCTACTTAACGGCTGGATAGCCAAGGATATATTGCCTCATTAGTTTGGTCCTATTGCCGAATTAAGCTGATGGATGAGGTCTGTCTGAGAGAAAACCTTCAGTTCTGCATTGCATTTCTTGATCTGCCAGGTTGAGTCAGTCAACTGCTATTACCTGATATTGTAACAAGATCATGGAAATGCCATATATATCTACCGTACAGTATACAGTAAATGGTTTTCCCATAACAACCTAAGCAAATAAGTTTACATATTGATGTGGTAACCACGGGAAGGGGAAACATGGCTGAAAGCTTTATTTCCTCCATAAAAAAAAGATAACAATTAATACAAACTAAAACTCACCTAACAAAAAGCCTAATGATACAGCTCAAATACAGTATGGGGTGGAGCCAAAAGTGGTTAAAAAGTTTAGTTGCATCAGAGTGTTTTGAGACATGCCAAATTGAAATAGAAATGTTAAAATCCAGTTATCAATTTATTCTTAAATTTCCAGGAGAAATATCAGAGAAACTTCAAAATGCAGTTCTAAGAAAGCTACTCTAGAATTATGATTTTATGGGGAATGGAAGCCTATGGAATTGATAGAGAGATGACTGATTCTCCATAAAAATATGTAAAAAAAATGTTTGTAGTTTGTAGGCGTAAAATACAAAGACATGCAAAATGTATGTTTAGTTTATCTTCCATCTAACCTTGAATCCAAGTGTGCCTTCAACCAAGGCTTTATAACAGGATAAAATTGCTTAAAGGGATTATCCAGGAAATTACAATGATGACCCTAATAATGATGACCTATCCTCAGGATAGGTCATCATTACAGCATAACATCAGTGGGGGTCCCGGCACCCCTGCTGATCAGCTGCTTCAGGGAGCTGCTGCTCTCACTGGAGCTCTGGTGAGCACTGCGGGCGCCCGGCAGCTTTCCAAGGACAGTGCCATACATCATATAGTGGCAGTGCTTGGTACTGCAGCTCAGCTCCATCAACTTGATTGGGGTTAAGGCCACATGACTGATGTACAGTGATGTCACAGGGCCTAGGAAGTGGCTGCAGTGCTCAATGCCTCTTTTAACAGTGGATCAGATGGGGTCCTAGGTTTCACTCCCCCACAGATGAGGGGTCATTACATATCAAGTGATCCAAATATGAATATTTTTTTTACCTAACGTCTTTAGATTTTTTAATTTTTTTTTAATGAAGTACAACTTTAGTTAATTACAAATTAAAAGTTTAGAATTTTTTTCTTCCGTTAATTTTTTACAGACTTCTAAAGTTTTGAAAAAGTGCGAATTTTGGCCTGGTATGGCTTTACATTTTTTATTATATCTTGGGCTACAATTAAGATAAAGAGGTGGTAAAGGCATCATTTTTTCTCAGAACAATACCGGCTTTCATTTGATATGTCACAAGACTATGTTTCTTTATATTTTGTTTTGGAGAAATCAAAATCAAAATTTTGATGCGCAATTGTGGAAAAAAACGTATGTTTTAAAATTGTGAAAAAATGCATGTATGTTACTTGTGTTCTTTGTGTACAGGGATTCAACTTGGGATCAAATTTTTTTTATTTTTTTTAAGCCTTGAATCATCTGATTTTATGTTTGTGTGAGTTTCTTCCTTTTTTCTTTTCAAATTACAACTTATTGAATTCAACATTTATATGCAACAATAAAGAAACACAAAAAACAAATACCGTAAGTGCCAGAATAAATACATCTTAATTAGGGATGAGCGAGCATGCTCGTCCGAGCTTGGTGCTCGTTCGAGTATTACGGTACTCGTAAGTGCTCGCTGCTCGGACGAGTATCTCGCCATGCTCGAGGAAATGGCAACTTCCGCATTGTGCATTTTTGGCGCCCATAAACTCAGCCAATCACAAGCCAGGAGACTCTGCGGTAAACCCAGCATCACGTGGGGTCCTTACATGACGATAGCAGGGGTTGGCCGGCCTGATCAGGTGACCCTGGAATATACTAGTGACTGCCAGCGGTGCTCAGCTCAGATGCTGTCTGGATGTCGGTAGGGATAGAGCTGCTGCGTTTCAGGGAGAGTGTTAGGGCCTGCATTTAGTTCTTTGTTAGGCAGGAGTGATCTCAAAAGAACCCAACAGCCCTTCTAAGGGCTACAAGACATTTTTGTTTGTCTCCTGGCTTGGCTGGCTGGCTGGACCTAGTAGTGCCGCTATCGCCATACATACCCTTTTTTTTTTATTGTTATATCTCAGTGATACAAATCCATTTCACACAGCTGCGTGGAACCATTCTGTGTGTCACAGTTCAGCTGTCCACTCACTACAATCCGTATTTTCTGTCCAGGTGACACTTTCTGTACATCACTTAATCCAACAAGGTCTTTTGCTCTCACGTATACAGCTAGATCACAAAAATCTATGTGCGACATTTGTCTGGGTCGCAGTCAAAATAGCCACCGTCAGCAGGGTGTGAGTTAGCTCTACGATAGTTTCTGCATGTCACGTTCCAAAAAAAACAAAACTAAAAAAAAAAAATATATAAAAAATATATATATAAAAAATAGTTTCTTTGTTGTTTTAGCTCAGTGATACGAATCCATTTCACACAGCTGCGTGGAACCATTCTGTGTGTCACAGTTCAGCTGTCCACTCACTACAATCCGTATTTTCTGTCCAGGTGACACTTTCTGTACGTCACTTAATCCAACAAGGTCTTTTGCTCTCACGTATATAGCTTGATCACAAAAATCTCTGTGCGACATTTGTCTGGGTCGCAGTCAAAATAGCCACCGTCAGCAGGGTGTGAGTTAGCTCTACGATAGTTTCTGCATGTCACGTTCCAAAAAAAACAAAACTAAAAAAAAAATATAAAAAAAAGAAAAAATATATAAAAAAAATAGTTTCTTTGTTGTTTTAGCTCAGTGATACGAAATCCATTTCACACAGCTGCGTGGAACCATT
>ONZH01020252.1:0-12320 GCA_900303285.1 Rhinella marina
ACTGACAGCAGGTACCCCACTGTGCAGCTGCACGATTAGCGTGCAGCTGCTATCTCTGAATGGATCAGAAACGTCCATTCAGAGATAGATAGCCACTTCCCGGACGTTTATAGTCAACGGGCGGACGGGAAGTGGTTAAGAGAGTTGTAGGGTAGATTCATCACTTATAAACGGTAACACAGTATCAGGTAAAGAAAACTAAATAAAATCGCAGTGGTGCAGTGAAGTACTCATACAGTACGTCTATAACAGCCTTAGGCTACTTTCACACTAGCGGCAGGCCTGATCCGGCAGGTGAAGGGTGCTGCCGGATCAGGCCTGCCGCAGTGACATGTGTGGAGCCGGAACCGCGCTCCAGCCCCACACATGTCACACAGTACATACATAAACATACACACACATATAGACATACAAACACACATACATACTTACATGCACCCCGGCAGGTCTTCGGAGCATCTGAGGGACAGGACGGCTCACACAGGTCACGATTTTCCACAGCGCCCTCTGCTGGGCGCCTGGTGGAATCGTTATTTGTGCACGCCGTCCTGTCCCTCTGACGCTCCGAAGACCTGCCGGGGTGCATGTAAGTATGTATGTGTGTTTGTATGTGTATATGTCTGTGTATGTTTATGTTTATGTGTATGTCTGTGTCTGTATGTGTCTATGTGTAGCCGGATCGTAATGGACTCCATTGAAAGTCAATGGAGGGCGGATCCGGTTACCATTATGGTCACACCAGACGGATCCACCCCCATTGACTTGCATTGGGGGTCATTCAGGATCCGTCTTGGTGCGGATGCCTGGACCGGAGAGCAAACCGCAGCATGCTGCGGTTTGTTCTCCGGTCTGAAGACGGAACGGAATGCTTTTAGGAGCCTCCGTTGTCTTCAGTTCAGTTTTGTCCCCATTGACAATGAATGGGGACAAAACTGAAGCGTTTTATTCCGGTATTGAGCCCCTATGACGGAACTCAATACCGGAATTTTAAAACGCTAGTGTGAAAGTAGCCTTACACCATGTTCCAAATTATTATGCAAATTGGATTTAAGTGTCATAAAGATTTTGTTTTTCAATGAACCTCATTGATGGTCTTGTGTCTCAGGGCTCTTTGATCACTGAACTCAATCTCAGATGTGATAATTAGTTTGCCAGGTGAGCCCAATTAAAGGAAAACTGGATGTTCCACAATATTAAGCAGGCCACTGTGTTCAAGTAAAACGGGAAAGAAAAAGGATCTCTCTGCTGCCGAAAAGCATCAAATAGTGCAATGCCTTGGGCAAGGGATGAAAACATTAGATATTTCACAAAAACGTAAGCGTGATCATCGTCCTGTGAAGAGATTTGTGGCTGATTTAGAGCACAGACGTGTTCGCGCTGATAAAGGCAGAATGAGGAAGGTTTCTGCCAGACAAGGTCATCAGATTAAGAAAGCAGCTGCTAAAAAGCCATTACAAACCAGCAAACAGGTATCTGAAGCTGCTGGTGCCTCTGGAGTCCCTCGAACCTCAAGGTGTAGGATCCCTCAAAGGCTTGCTGTGGTGCATAAACCTACTATTCGGCCACCCCTAACCAGTGCTCACAAGCAGAAACGGTTGCACTGGGCCCAGACATACATGAAGACTTGTTTAATGATGAGTGTCGTGCAACCCTGGATGGTCCAGATGGATGGAGTAGTGGATGGTTGGTGGATGGCCACCATGTCCCAACAAGGCTGCCACGTCAGCAAGGAGGTGGTGGAGTCATGTTTTGGGCCGGAATCATGGGGAGAGAGCTGGTCGGCCCCTTTAGGGTTCCTGAAGGTGTGAAAATGACCTCAGCAATGTATATAGAGTTTCTGGAGACAACTTTCTTCCATGGTACAAAAAGCAGAAACTTCAGGAGCAAAATCATCTTCCTGCTGACAATGCACCATCTCATGCTGCAGAGAAGACCTCCGTGTCATCGGCTGCTATGGGCAGGAGATAAACTCATGGTGTGACCTCAACCCTATAGAGAACCTTTGGAGTATCATCGAGTAAAAGATCTCTGAGGTGGGAGGCAGTTCACATCTAAACAGCAGCTCTGGGAGGCTATTCTGACATCAAGCAAAGAAATTCAAGCAGAAACTCTCCAAAAACTCACAAGTTCAATGGATGCAAGAAATGTGAAGGTGACATCAGAGAAGGGTTCCTATGTTACCATGTCACTTGGCCTGTTAGGATGTTTTGGATTTAAATAGCTTCTTATTTCGGTGAATGTGACCTCCTAATGCTGCAAATACCACAAATCAGCATTTTCAGTTCTTAAAAAGATATAAAATGTTTAGAAACTCTACAGTGCAGAATAATTTGGAACAGTGCATTTTGAGTTTTTTTAATTTTTGAAGAATATACTGTTATCACTGGGAGGTTTGTTCGATAAAATTCGATGTATACTCTAACGGGTGATGACTTTTATTATACTGACTGTCATCTGCACCGACCATTTAGGAAAATCAGAGATAAATATAATTTGCGTAATAATTTGGAACATGGTGTATAACTATAAGAAGTATACAGAGTTCTATATAGGAGTGCATTATTTAGATTTAAACCAGGGGAGTCCCACAGTTTCAAGGACCTTCAAGGGGGAAGGTGATGGAAGGACAACGTCCTCTCAAACATAAACGTGGAGTTAATGTGATGCAGTATATCAGAAATTGAGGGGATTGCTGTGCTTTTCCAGTTGGTAGTGATTGCCAAAACGCCTCTGTATCTGCTAGGTATGTTATCTAATAATGCCAAGGACGGAGAAGGGGCTATTGAGTATCCCACCAAGTCAGAGGCCATAGAAAATACCTCTTGCCAAAGGCTATCAAGCATAGAGCAAGCCCATAGAATATGCATTAAAGGGGTTATCCAAGGCTGGAAATAGCCCCCCCCCATACGCTGGGGCCCTTCACACTGATTCTACAGGGTGGGCCATTTATATGAATACATCTACTTAAAATTAGTATATGGGGAGGGAGGGAAACTTTTCAAGATGGGTGGTGACCATGGCGGCCATTTTGGATCCAACTTTAGTTTTTTCAATGGGAAGAGGGTCATGTGACACATCAAACTTTTTGAGAACTTCACAAGAAAAACAACGGTGTGCTTGGTTTTAATGTAACTTTATACTTTCATGAGTTATTTACAAGTTTCTGACCACTTATAAAATGTGTTCAAAGTGCTGCCCATTGTGTTGGATTGTCAATGTAACCCTCTTCTCCCACTCTTCACACACTGATAGCAACACCGCAGAAGAAATGCTAGCACAGGCTTCCAGTATCTGCACATCTCGTATCTTCACAGCATAGACAATTGCCTTCAGATGATCCCAAAGATAAAAGTCTAAGGGGGTCAGATCCGGAGACCTTGGCCATGGACATGGAGGGTCTTAAGGCCGTATTACACTGGATGATATTTAGGCCGGTAATCGCTAATGAGCATTCGCATGAGCACTCGTTAGCGATCATCTTACAGAGTAATGCCCCGTTCAGACGGCCGTATACGGGGGCCGCAGCGCTTGGAACACACGCTGAGCGGCCCCATTGAAAATGCCTATACTTGTCCGTGCGTATGGACAAGTATAGGACATGTTCTATCTTTTCTTGCTGAGCCACGGCTCAGCAATATAGCGTGCCGCCCGTAGAGGTGAACGGGCCCGCCCCTATTCCGCAAATTTGCGGAATAGGTGTGGACCCGTTCACACGGTCGTGTGAACAGGCCCTAATACTGCAGATGGTGCTGTCTAATTAAATGGGCCATACAAAAAAATACGGTGAAAAGCAGTGTGGGGGCGCTGCCTCCGCCTGGAGAAGAAAAAGTTCAGTCTGCAGAGCATCAAGGATTCTTTAATGTAAGAACTGTAAATCTGTGGAATAGACTTCATCAGGACGTGACCACAGCAGGAACAGTGGACAGTCTAAAAAAAGGGTTTAGATAAATTCTTAAAATTAACATTAATGTTTTTGAAATTGTGTAAAAAATCTGAGTCTCTAAAATTCGTGTCCCCACTTATCCCCTTGGTTGAACTTGATGGACTTGTGTCTTTTTTCAACTATATTAACTATGTAACCCAATTCACTTCAATGGGGATGAGCTGTGCCTAGGCCATGTGACCAATGAACGTGATGTCACATGGTCTAGACCAGTGATGGCTAACCTCCAGCACTCACTCACTGGTGAAACTACGACTCCCAGCATGCTCCATTCATTTCTATGGAGTACTGAGAACAGCCAAGCCAGAGTACATTTTGAGAGTAGTTTTACCACAGCTGGAGGTTAGCCATCACAGGCCTAGACTAAGCTGTGAGAAAGCCACGGAGCTACTGCGAGCAACAGTGTTTTCTCAAACAGCTCATTGGGAGTGCCAAGTATTCGAGCTCCACCAATCAGATAATTTAATGTGGCTAAAAAACGTTGTTTTAAATCTAGCTTCTATGCTCCTCCCACATGCCACAGATTGGAGCTAGGTGCTTAGCGATACCTGCTACTTCCTCGATTTGCAGAACCCTACAGCTTGTTCTTCTTGGGGCTGCAATTTCAGTGTTGATGAGTGTAGATAGAGATTTTTATGAATAACTTACTTCACCAGCCTTTTTACCCCATTGGTCATTTTGTTAAACGTCAGAATTTTTGAAAATGACCCAAATTATAATCGACTATGAAATTTTTCTCTTCTTCTTGAATAGCCGTACAAACTTCTTCTGTTGCGGATTGCATTGTGATCTTTTGGAAGAGCAATAAATCTTCTCCTCTGAAGGAATTCCCGAACCCCAAAACCATTGACCCATAGATATTCAGGAGACAGAATTTTTGTTGGCTTGTGATAAAGGAAATATTTGTTTAGGTAGCTCTCGTCATGCCAGATGGCTTCGATATTGTTCGCCTTGTCCGTCATCATCTCATTATGGCAAAAATTGGTCAACTTGTAGACCTCTTCTACCTTTCCTCCAAAATACCCACCAGCGTAATAAAAGTCTCCTTCGTCAGAAGGAATGTAGGCGGTAGACTCCTTCCGCCGCTCATATGTGAAGTGCTCACGGGTGGCACCATAGAAGCCAGGATGTAAAGTGCCAAAAACATCACTGAGGATCTCCACCCCAACCTCATCACTGAACTTCATGTCCACATCAACACACACCAAGTAGTCCACCTCATTGATGAATCTTTGCCGGGAATAGTCTCGAATCATTTCCATGCGTCTCATAGACACTTCCTGCCATCTTTGGTAGCTGGGGACCTCTAAGATCACCAGTTGCCTTCCCTCAGGAAGGGGGATATTCGGGATGTCTTTAACACGGTCTGTGAACACATAATAGTTGACCGTATGTCCCACCATGAAGAACTTTTCGGCGGTTTCGACAAAAGTCTGCACAAAGACTGTGTACCTGAAATGGTAAATGATAGCAGTCAGGACTTGGCAAACGAACTTGATAACTATTTTATGTTGAGGGACTTTGCAAATTTTGCTTACCCTAGTTACCAGTGTGAAAGCTGTAATATGTCTAATCATAATGAAATGACTCTGCTTGTTCTCTGCCAGTCTATTCTGCAATGCCGACAAAAATGAGTTACAGAAATGCATCTCACCTAGTGGCCACTGTGAAAAGTCTAATATGTCAAGATTTGTTTATGTATTGTTAGATATTTTCTTGAGATATGTCGCCCTTATCTCTCACAAGGAATGGGAAAGGCAACCAAGCGCCACAAGGTAATGCTGAATGGGAGGATGAGGGATGTGGTGACATGAAGCCGCTCCAGGATATTGAGTCCAAATTAGATTGCAAATTGCTCTCTTATGATATTTGAAAGATGGGTGTTCCAAAAATGTACTTACTTTTTGATGGCAAACACCGTGACGCCTACACGAACATGTCTCTTGTGAAATTGTGCGTTCAGTATGTCGATATTGTAGGTGCCATTCCATACAATTGGCGCAAACCAAGGCGTCATCATCAGGACATCAGTTCTCCTTTCAGCAAACAGAATAGAGGTTAGTTAGAAAATATTGTGTATCTTTTCTGTAGAAAGTCTCTAATGAAACGACCATGTTACCGGAGAATATAGAGGTGGACCCTCAGTCCTACGACCACAAAATATATACCGTATTTTTCGCTTTATAAGACGCACCCGATGATAAGACGCACCCCAGATTTTAGAGTAGGAAAATAAGAAAAAATATTTTTCATCAGACCTCATATCAGACCCCCCTATAAATTTCAGGATATCACATCAGACCTTCAAATCAGCCCACTCAGCCCCCATCAAACCTCAGATCAGCCAATCAGCCCACTGTGCCGCCATCAGGCCTCAGATCAGCCCACTGTGCCCCCATATCAGCCCACTGTGCCCCTATCAGACCTCAAATCAGTCCACTGTGCCAAAATATCAGCCCACTGTGCCCCTATCAGACCTCAGATCAGCCCATTGTGCCCCCATCAGACCTCAGATCAGCCCACTGTGCCCTTATCAGACCTCAGATCATCCCACTGTGCCCTTATCAGACCTCAGATCAGCCCATTGTGCCCCCATCAGACCTCAGATCAGCCCACTGTGCCCCCATATCAGCCCACTGTGCCCCTATCAGACCTCAAATCAGTCCACTGTGCCAAAATATCAGCCCACTGTGCCCCTATCAGACCTCAGATCAGCCCATTGTGCCCCCATCAGACCTCAGATCAGCCCATTGTGCCCTCATCAGACCTCAGATCATCCCACTGTGCCCTTATCAGACCTCAGATCAGCCCATTGTGCCCCCATCAGACCTCAGATCAGCCCACTGTGCCCCCATCATACCTTAGATCAGCCCACTGTGCCCCATCAGACCTCAGATCATCCCATTGTGCCCCCATCAGACGTCTGATCCGCCCATTGTGCCCCCATCAGACCTCAGATCAGCCCACTGTTTCCCCATATTAGCCCACTGTGCCTCCCATAAGACCTCATATCATCCCATTGTGCCCCTATCAGACCTCAGATCAGCCCATTGTGCCCCCATCAGACCTCAGATCAGCCCACTGTTTCCCCATATTAGCCCACTGTGCCCCCCATAAGACCTCATATCATCCCATTGTGCCCCTATCAGACCTCAGATCATCCCATTGTGCCCCTATCAGACCTCAGATCAGCCCATTGTGCCCCCATCAGACCTCAGATCAGCCCAGTGCTTCCCCATATTAGCCCATTGTGCCACCATCAGACCTCAGATCAGCCCACTGTTTCCCCATATTAGCCCATTGTGCCCCCATCAGACCTCAGATCAGCCCACTGTTTCCCCATATTAGCCCACTGTGCCCCCCATCAGTTGTCAGATCAGTCCATTGTGCCCCATCCGACCAAACAATTGTGCCCCCATCAGACCTCAGATCAGCCCATTGTGCCCCCCATCAAACCTCAGATCAGCCCATTGTGCTCCCATCAGACCTCAGATCAGCCCATTGTGCTCCCATCAGCCCTCAGATCAGCCCAATGTGCCCCTATCAGACCTCAGATCATCCAACTGTGCCCCCATCAGACCTCAGATCAGCCCATTGTGCCCCATCAGACCTCAGATCAGCCCACTGTGCCCCATCAGAATTAAAATAAAAAACTCTCTCACCTCTCCTGCGCGGCGACTTTGCTCCGGCGCTCCTCTGACTTCTCTGCCCGTGCTGCACTGTCACCTGACTTCGTGCAGCGTCAGGTCAGAGTGCGTGCACTAAGTCCTGACGCTGTACGCGGTCCGGACAGTGCAGTGGCGCCAGGAAAAGGCAGAGGAGCGCCGGACTCGGAGCGGAGCCGCAGCGCAGTTGGGTAAGTATGTTTCCCCGCTGTTGGCACCTATTACATACTAGTGAGTCAGGGGCGGACACAGACAGCAGAGGGCCCTTGTGCAAGGAATGTGTTTCTCCCCCCCCCCCCGCCTTTCCCAAACCAAATTCTCAACCTAACCTAAGGTGTCCTAACATTACATACAGCAATACAAAACACACAGGGTAAGGCTACTTTCACACATGCAGCACTACGCTCCGGCCACCTGATTTGGCAGAGAATGCCAAAGAAATTGGCCGGACACAGACTCAGGCATGCAGCAGTTTGTGTCCCGCTGATTCTCTGCATTTTTGCCAGATTGTGGCCAGATCTCTGCCGGACCCCATTATAGTTAATGGGGCCGGCGGGCATTCTGCATCCAGCAGTGCCGGATCCAGTGAATTCCAGAAGGCTGTTCTCTGCTGGACCAGCCTGCCAGAATCACCAACTCACATGTGAAAGTAGCCTAATACAGCTCCCCATACCTCTTACATCCAGTGACGTCTTCTTAGATGTAGATGTTCTCTTTCCTCATCTTCTCCTTTCAGACCAGACCGCCATGATGATTTCTTCCAGCCATCTCTTCTCTCTGTGGAGTTTGACAAAGAGACATCTTAGTTTCCTACTTTTCCATCATTCTCCCACCTTCTTGAACTCCTCATCCTGCCACCCCCAATACTGTGCTCGCTGTGCTCCCCAAAACTATACTGCAGAAACAGTCCCCCTCAAATACTACCGCCTTCAGTAATTATTGGCACACAGTGCCCTAAAAAATAACTGCGCCCAGGAAATAGTGTCCCTGACACTAAATTATAACCAAAATGTTCCCCAAAAGTAACTGTGCTAAGCTGATACTGTGCCCCCCACCATAATAGTGCTCCCCAAAGTCCCACCAATAGAAATAATTAGTGCCCCCGGCCAGCCAATGTCCCCATAGTGCCCTCATAATGTGTGCCAATGCCCCCTACTATGTACCCAAAAAACCCTCTTAGTGCCCCTATACAATGACCCCAATAGTGCTCCTCTCCCCCCCTTCTCCATAGTGCCCCCCATGTCTGCCAGTATATAAGATAGGGCCCCCATAGTGATCCTCCCCCTCCATAGTGCCAGTATATATATAGGGCCCCCCATAGTGGTCCTCCTCCTCCAGAGTGCCCCCCATAATGCTCCTCCTCCATAGTGCCCCCATGTGAGCCAGTATATATGATAGGGCCCCCCATAGTGCTCCTTCTAGATAGTGCCCCCATTGTGCTCCACCTCCATAGTGCCCCCATTGTGCTCCTCCTCCATAGTGCCCTCCATAGTGCCCCCATAGTGCTCCTCCTCCATAGTGGCCCCCATAGTGCTCCTCCTCCATAGTGTCCCCCCATAGTGCTCCTCCTCCATAGTGGCCTCCCATAGTGCTCCTCCTCCATAGTGGCCCCCCATAGTGCTCCTCCTCCATAGTGGCCCCCCATAGTGCTCCTCCTCCATAGTGGCCCCCCATAGTGCTCCTCCTCCATAGTGGCCCCCATAGTGCTCCTCCTCCATAGTGGCCCCCATAGTGCTCCTCCTCCATAGTGGCCCCCCATAGTGCTCCTCCTCCATAGTGGCCCCCCATAGTGCTCCTCCTCCATAGTGCCCCCATTGTGCTCCTCCTCCATAGTTCCCCCATTGTGCTCCTCCTCCATTATGCCCCCATAGTGCTCCTCCTCCATAGTGGCCCCCATTGTGCTCCTCCTCCATAATTCCCTCCATAGTGCCCCCATAGTGCTCCTCCTCCATAGTGGCCCCCCATAGTGCTCCTCCTCCATAGTGCCCCCATTGTGCTCCTCCTCCATAGTTCCCCCATTGTGCTCCTCCTCCATTATGCCCCCATAGTGCTCCTCCTCCATAGTGGCCCCCATTGTGCTCCTCCTCCATAATTCCCTCCATAGTGACCCCATAGTGCTCCTCCTACATAGTGGCCCCCATAGTGTTCCTTCTTCATTGTGCCCCCATTGTGCTCCCCTCCATAGTGGCCCCCATAGTGCTCCTCCTCCATAGTGCCCCCATTGTGCTCCTCCTCCATAGTGCCCTCATAGTGCTCCTCCTCCACTGTGTGCCAACTTAAATGAAAAAAATTAACACTTATACTTACCTCCTTGCCTCTGTCAGCGACGCGATGCAGGCCTCTTCCGGCCTGTGTCCCGCGCTGTACGGCTCAGGCGGCGCAATGACCTCATCGCGCCGCCTGTGCCGGCCTCTGATAGGCTACAGGCCTAGTGCCTGCAGCCTATCAGAGAAACGGGGAAGGGAGGCGCCTCTCCCTCCCTTGCCCCGCATTATCCATCTGTATCGCCGTCCTAAGGACGGCGATACAGATGAATATAGAGATGAGTGCTTCCAAAATGGAAGCGCTCATCTCTTCCTGCCGCCGGTAAGAAAGGGCCCCCCTCCGGCCCTGGGCCCCTGTGCAGCCGAACCGGCTGCACCGAGGTATGTCCGCCTCTGTAGTGAGTGCTTGCATAACTTACCTCTATTCTCATACACAGTAGATAGAAGTTGGCTGATGATTGAACAGCAGATGAACAAACACACATCTTGTGAACGTTCGATTCGCAGACACAGCCGTGCATATTTTAGTCCATTTTGGCTGTTACAGTTGTTTAAACGGACCATATGCAGCGGCCTGATTTGTCATCAGTAGTAGAATCTCAGAAAACCCTTTTAAAGAAAAAATATTTCTAAAACTATTACCCTACAGTATGTTTGTACTGTCAAAATGGAAGTTACTTGCGCATTTTATCTACTGTCTGAACCCACCGCAAGACTCCAAAGGACTGGAGCACATTTTGCATTTTGGAGGCCTATTTTCTACTGCTGGTTCTATGGCCAGAACAGATGTTATACTGTGCCAAAACATTAGAAACACCTTCCAACTGACTATTTTTGCATATGCTTGTATATTTTAGACACTGCTAAAACTAATATATTTTTAAAATTTTATTCTGAAAGAAAAAGGAGAAAAATGTGTGTATGTTTTACTTTTTATTTCTAAGGAAAAATAATAATTATTCCCTTCTTGCCACAGTCAGGGTGGGAAGGGGTTAATTCACAGGCAGCAGGATCACATTTAACTTTACAACCTGTAGGGGCCAGTCTCACATCAGGCATCTTAGGTGAACGCACCCCTTCTGCTTTTCTTCACAGTTAATAGCCTGTCACTAAGATCATATACCTGGAGGCTGTTTTGGTTGATCTCCAGGATCTTTGCTGTGACCGCAGCTGTCTAATGACAATGCAATTAAAGCAAAACCGGCACATTGTAATGAAACATGCAACTTTTATACTGGTTCGAGAAGCATGAACCCAATGATAAACAGTAGGAAGGTTATAAATTTATTTTGCATCTGAGTTACAGTTTTGACATTCTCCAAGCTTACGCTTCCCATAATCCCCTGCGTGTTCAGTTTCTGCACTTAAATTGCTCTAGTGCTTTGCATCATCTGATGTAGGATAAAATAATTGCCTCCTTGAATTCTAGGTACTCAGGGTGGTGACTGTCAGTAGTCTTACTGACTGCAGAATTGTGAATGCATCTCTGTCTATTACAGGGTGTAACACAGGATCAGCACAATAAACCTACTTACGGGGACTTCAAGACATTCGGCTTTTCATACAGCATTCTGGGGGACAAAAAGATAGGAAAATATAAGTATATAAGCAATTATGGTGGAAAACAAATAATAAATAGGAGGTTGTTCCTTGAAACTATCCCAGTCTCCTAGCATGAATAGTAACGTCCACTAGGGGGAGCTCATTGCATAGATTTACTGTGCATTGTTCCCAATGGGTAGTTAGCTCCCCCTAGTGGTGTCTTCAGGCAGATAGTGTTATTTCTCTTGAATTCTGTGACTACATAAAGGAAAGTAAAATGTTTACCTTTCAAAAGAAATGTCTGGTAGGAGGTCCAAGTAGGAGGCATTGACAAGCATTTTGGATCCAGTCCTGTGTGCAGAAAAGGGAGTATTACAGATGGGACCTGACTAGTGAAAGGGGTGTTTACCCCCAGCCTAAACTTCTTCCCATATGATAGGGTGATGGTGTTTAAATCCAGTATATGATGGACAGAGAGGGGTTTTATTGAATGTTAGTACATTTGAAAGTGGGTGCAGAAACATTAGCCAAGTACTCACGGAGGATCACAGATGATGGTCACTTCCGAATGCCGCCCGCGCCCTCTCAAATTATACCTGGAACAAAATGAAAATAGCAAAACACTATAGTCATTGTGAAATGCTGATTACAGCAATAGATTGTATTCTCCTGTCCTACAGTCATCCTCTCCCCTGAAATGTCTGATAACAGGGAGCAATAGATTGTATTCTCCTGTCCTACAGTCATCCTCTCCCCTGAAATGTCTGATAACAGGGAGTAATAGATTGTATTCTCCTGTCCTACAGTCCCATCCTCTCCCTGAATGTATGATACAGGAGCATAGATTGTATTCTCCTGTCTACAGTCATCCTCTCCCCTGAAATGGCGATAACAGGGAGCAATAGA
>ONZH01020253.1:0-45532 GCA_900303285.1 Rhinella marina
ATGTGACTGGAGTATAAGACATGACGTTACAGCAGATTGTGTCTTACAGCTCCGCACTGGAGTATAAGACATGAGTACATTAGTGTGTCTTACAGCTCCGGATGTGACTGGAGTATAAGACATGACGTTACAGCAGATTTTGTCTTTACAGCTCTAGATGTGACTGGAGTATAAGAGACATGACGTTATAGCAGATTGTGTCTTACAGCTCTGGATGTGACTGGAGTATAAGACATGACGTTATAGGCAGAATTGTGTCTTACAGCTCTGGATGTGACTGGAGTATAAGACATGACGTTACAGCAGATTGTGTCTTACAGCTCAGGCTGGAATGTGACTGGAGTATAAGACATGACGTTACAGCAGATTGTGTCTTACAGCTCTGGACTGTGACTGGAGTATACAGACATGACGTTACAGCAGATTGTGGTCTTACAGCTCTGCAGATGTGACTGGAGTACTAAGACATGACGTTACAGCAGATTGTGTCTTACAGCTCTGGATGTGACTGGAAGTATAAGACATGACGTTACAGCAGATTGTGTCTTACAGCTCTGGATGTGACTGGAGTATAGAGACATGACGTTACAGCAGAATTGTGTCTTACAGCTCTGGATGTGACTGGAGTATAAGACATGACGTTACAGCAGATTGTGTCTTACAGCTTCCGGATGTGACTGGAGTATAAAGACAGCAGATGTGATGTGAGACGCGTCTACAGCAGATAGACTGTCTGATTCTTGCATGCTGATAAGCAGTTGTGTCTTACAGCTGGATGTGACTGAGTATAAGACATGACGTTAAGCAGCAGATTGTGACTTACAGCTCCGGATGTGACTGACAGTATAAGACATGACGTTACAGCAGATTGTGTCTTACAGCTCTGGATGTGACTGGAGTATAAGACATGACGTTATACAGCATGTGATACACAGATTGTGTCTTACAGCTCTGGATGTGACTGGAGTATAAGACATGACGTTACAGCAGATTGTGACTTACAGCTCTGGATGTGACTGGAGTATAAGACATGACGTTACAGCAGATTGTGTCTTACAGCTCTAGGATGTGACTGGAGTATAAGACATGACGTTATAGCAGATTGTGTCTTACAGCTCCGGATGTGACTGGAGTAAAGACATGACGTTACAGCTAGCAGATTGTGTCTTACAGCTCTGGATGTGACTGGAGTATAAGACATGACGTTACAGCAGATTGTGTCTTACAGCTCTGGATGTGACTGGAGTATAAGACATGACGTTACAGGCAGATTGTTCTTACAGCTCTAGATGTGACTGGAGTATAACATGACGTTATAGCAGATTGTGTCTTACAGCTCCGGATGTGACTGGAGTATAAGACATGACGTTATAGCAGATTGTGTCTTACAGCTCTAGATGTGACTGGAGTATAAGACATGACGTTATAGCAGATTGTGTCTTACAGCTCCGGATGTGACTGGAGTATAAAGACATGACATTATAGCAGATTGTGTCTTACAGCTCTGGATGTGACTGGAGTATAAGACATGACGTTACAGCAGATTTTGTCTTACAGCTCTAGATGTGACTGGAGTATAAGACATGACGTTATAGCAGATTGTGTCTTACAGCTCTGGATGTGACTGGAGTATAAGACATGACGTTATAGCAGATTGTGTCTTACAGCTCTGGATGTGACTGGAGTATAAGACATGACGTTACAGCAGATTGTGTCTTACAGCTCCGGATGTGACTGGAGTATAAGACATGACGTGCAGATTGTGTCTTACAGCTCTGGATGTGACTGGAGTATAAGACATGACGTTATAGCAGATTGTGTCTTACAGCTCTGGATGTGACTGGAGTATAAGACATGACGTTACAGCAGATTGTGACTTACAGCTCCGGATGTGACTGGAGTATAAGACATGACGTTACAGCAGATTGTGTCTTACAGCTCTGGATGTGACTGGAGTATAAGACATGACGTTATAGCAGATTGCTGTCTTACAGCTCTTGATGATGACTGGAGGTATAAGACATTGACGTACAGCAGATTGTGACTTACCAGCTCCGGATGTGACCTGGAGTATAAGACATGCGTTACAGCCAGTTGTGCTTACAGCTCTGGATGTGACTGGAGTATAAGACATGATTTACAGCAGATGTGTCTTACAGCTCTGGACTGTGACTGGAGTATTAAGACATGACGTTACAGCATGATTGGTCGACTTACAGCTCCCGGATGTGACTGGAGTATAGAATAATGACGTATACAGCAGGATTGAATGCTCTACAGCTTTGGGATGTGACTGGAGTAAAGACATGACGTTACAGCACGATTGTGCTTACAGCTCTGGATGTGGACTGGATGTATAAGACATGACGTTACAGGCAGATTGTGACTTTACAGCTCCGGGATGTGACTGGAGTATAAGAACATGACGTTTATAGCAGATTGTGTCTTTCAGCTCTGGATGTGACTGGAGTATAAGACATGACGTTATAGCAGATTGTGTCTTACAGCTCCGGATGTGACTGGAGTATAAGACATGACGTTACAGCAGATTGTGACTTACAGCTCTGGATGTGACTGGAGTATAAGACATGACGTTTACAGCAGATTGTGTCTTACAGCTCTGGATGTGACTGGAGTATAAGACATGACGTTACAGCAGATTGTGACTTACAGCTCTGGATGTGACTGGAGTATAAGACATGACGTTACAGCAGATTGTGTCTTACAGCTCTAGATGTGACTGGAGTATAAGACATGACGTTATAGCAGATTGTGTCTTACAGCTCCGGATGTGACTGGAGTATAAGACATGACGTTATAGCAGATTGTGTCTTACAGCTCTAGATGTGACTGGAGTATAAGACATGACGTTACAGCAGATTGTGTCTTACAGCTCTGGATGTGACTGGAGTATAAGACATGACGTTATAGCAGATTGTGTCTTACAGCTCTGGATGTGACTGGAGTATAAGACATGACGTTATAGCAGATTGTGTCTTACAGCTCCGGATGTGACTGGAGTATAAGACATGATGTTATAGCAGATTGTGTCTTACAGCTCTAGATGTGACTGGAGTATAAGACATGACGTTACAGCAGATTGTGACTTACAGCTCTGGATGTGACTGGAGTATAAGACATGACGTTATAGCAGATTGTGACTTACAGCTCTAGATGTGACTGGAGTATAAGACATGACGTTACAGCAGATTGTGACTTACAGCTCTAGATGTGACTGGAGTATAAGACATGACGTTACAGCAGATTGTGACTTACAGCTCCGGATGTGACTGGAGTATAAGACATGACGTTACAGCAGATTGTGACTTACAGCTCTGGATGTGACTGGAGTATAAGACATGACGTTACAGCAGATTGTGTCTTACAGCTCTGGATGTGACTGGAGTATAAGACATGACGTTATAGCAGATTGTGTCTTACAGCTCCGGATGTGACTGGAGTATAAGACATGACGTTATAGCAGATTGTGTCTTACAGCTCCGGATGTGACTGGAGTATAAGACATGACGTTATAGCAGATTGTGTCTTACAGCTCCGGATGTGACTGGAGTATAAGACATGACGTTACAGCAGATTGTGTCTTACAGCTCCGGATGTGACTGGAGTATAAGACATGACGTTATAGCAGATTGTGTCTTACAGCTCCGGATGTGACTGGAGTATAAGACATGACGTTATAGCAGATTGTGTCTTACAGCTCTGGATGTGACTGGAGTATAAGACATGACGTTACAGCAGATTGTGTCTTACAGCTCCGGATGTGACTGGAGTATAAGACATGACGTTATAGCAGATTGTGTCTTACAGCTCCGGATGTGACTGGAGTATCTGACATTATGTATAAGACTTCAAGTTATAGTGATTTGTAAATGTAGCTCTGGATATGAGAGGAGAGTGGGTCTGTTACAACATAATCGTGACTGCAGCTCTTGATGTGACTACGGCTGAAGATGTGAATGGAGTATAAGATATGGTGTAATGTTGACATTTTATACATAGATTTTGATGATGGCAGCAGCCAGTTTGTTACAATGTATCAGTCTGCAGTACCGGATGTTTATATCACAGAGCATTGTCCAGACTGATACATTGTATCCACTTCTCAGATGAGAGCAGCACTAGCTGTGTACAGGGACACTGCCTCTAGGAGTGGTCTCATTCACTGACAGGAAGCAGAGATCTTGTAAACAGCAAGTAATTGAGGCATAAAACGTTTCATTTATACAGGGATTCATCATTTATATAAAATTGGGAAACCCTATAACGTGGAGACTCCGCTGTTCGGCAGGACATGTGCATCTGTAACACCATAGCACCCACAGTGAGGATGATGGGGGTTCAGTGCTCAGAGCCCGTCTGATGTCACTTTGTGACAAGTCTGGTGGAAAGCCCCTTTAAGGCTCTGATGAGAGTTGTAGTGTGCTCCTGGTTATAAGCCAGTACAGGATGAGCAGTGACTGATATCTGATATCATTGTGTCTATCAGCTAACAGATCTCTCTCCTGATGGGTTTGTTACAATGTATCAGTTTAGATAAGGGCCCAGGACTGGACGGAGCTTGGATCTGTGGCTGTGTGGCGCTAACTATCTACCGTTATAGAAGCCAATGTGAACACCGCTGTAAACCCCTGTGGACAACAGGACTGACAGCACTTACCTGCACTGATACACTCTAACAGACCCTCAGCTGTTAGCAGCAGCAGCACTTGACTACAAGAGATTTTCAGCTTCTGTTGCCATGCACTGACAGCAAGCAGAGATCTTAACAATGGTGAGGGATTAAAACATTTAAGAACGTCATCTTATAAGAGGACTTTAGTGGAAGGTCTTGAGGTAGTCAGGGATAGTCTCACCGGCTTCTCCAGTGTCCTCTCTGGTCCAGGGAAAGCTGGGTGACCGCCTGATAGGAAGAAATAACACAGGGTTTATCACTCAGCTTTCCCAGGTGCCTAAATGCCAGGTCCTGATAGTTGTAAAGGGCACAGGAGGTGTTATCCTGGACGGGCAGGTGGCCATTCAGGGGTCTGGGAAAGCTGGGTGACAACCTGATTGGGTGACATAACATGTGGTTAGTCACTCAGCTTTCCCAGGTGCTGATTGTTGGGGAGGTGTTATCCTGGACGGGCCATTCAGGCTTCTGGGAAAGCTGGGTGACAACCTATGCAATGCCTGGTCTTTCTGTTGGTCGCCAGTGATGGCGGCTGCTGGGGGGGGGCCCCGTGTCCGGCAGACATTCCAGGAAAGCCTGGATCCCGTATATTAGGTTTACGAGCGCGCCGAGCGCCAGCTCACCTGTTCCGTCAATGTGTTGGCGATTTTTTAAGGCCTTCGCTGCTATTATCCGGGTTCTCAGGTTTCCTTCTAGGAGCGGAGCCAGCGTTTGGCGGGGACGCTCGTGGAGGGAGGAGGGGAAGCGCCGGATTCACTCGCCTGAAACCCGACCTGTAAATGAAACGTTTCTGCGGTTCAAGAGGCTCCATCGGCTTTAAGACCCGTCCTGGAGAGCGGCCAAGAACAACACGTGCGCTGTGAGCTCCTGGGCCAAGCTGTGGTCACCGGCATTGTAGAAAATCCCCGCACCAGACTGACGCAGGACGGGAAATAAGTCTACTGCCTGGAAGTGTCTGACGACAGGTGCCAGCGACTTCCGAACACCGAGACAATAGCCGCCCAGACTTAATCCTTATCTCCTCCTGGGAAAGCTGGGTGACTCCAGGTTTACTACACATCTGTCCCAGGCTCCTGAATGGACCCTGCACGGCTCAGAGGATTTGGGAATACCTTACCCCTATATAAGACCACCACTAGAGCTTCACTAGGGGCTGTTACTCAGCTTTCCTGGGCTCCTGAATGGACCCTGCACGGCTCAGAGGATTTGGGAATACTGGGTGTACCCCTATATAAGACCATCACTAGGGCTGTTACTCAGCTTTCCTGGGCTCCTGAATGGCAAGCCTGCCCAGTTATGTAATGGTAAATCCCCTGGTATTATACTGGTGCAGTATCTGGAGACTGGGAGAACTGGGCCACTACCAGTAAGACCACCACTAGAGCTTCACTAGGGGCTGATACTCAGCTTTCTTGGGCTCGGAAATCTCTACCAGTTAAGTAATAGTAAATCCACTGCTATTATACTGGTACAGTGACTGGAGACTGGAAATACTGGGTGACGACCAGTAAGACCACCACGTAATCTTCACAAGGGGCTGTTACTTTCCTAAACCCCTGAATGGCAAACCGACCCCGTTATACAATAACCAATCCACCCCTGTCTTACTTCTGCAGAATCTGACAGATTTCAGCTGGGGAGACTGGGAGTAGTGGTCGACCTCCAGTAAGACTGATACCCAGCTTTCTTAGGCTCCTGCACGACAATCTCTCCCAGTTAAGTAATGGTAAATCTATTATTACAGTGGTGCAGTAACTGGAGACTGGGAGCACTGGGCCACCACCAGTAAGACCACCACTAAAGGTTCACAAGGGGCTGGCACTCAGCTTTCTTGGGCTCCTGAATGGCAAACCGACTCAGTTATGTAATGGTAAATCCCCTGGTATTATGCTTGTGCAGTAACTGGAGACTGGGAGCACTGGGCGACCACCACTAGAGGCTCAAGCTGGTTCTCCAGCTTTCTTGGGCTCCTGAGCGACAGTCCCACCAAATTATGTAATGGTAGCTTCACCGCCATCATATTGGTGCAGTATTTGAATACTGGGTGACCACCAGTAAGACCACCACTAAATCTTAAGGGAGAGGGCGGCTGTTACTCAGCTTTCCTGATCCTGAATGTCAAACGCCCCAATAATACTCCAACTATCATACTGCTGCAGAATCTGAGAGACGTGTCATTCCGGAGACTGGGAGTAGTAGTTGACGCCAACACTGGGCGACCACCGTAATGGTCACCATTACAATACTAACAAGCCGCCTAGTGATGGATGACACCAGACCGGCCTCTCAGGACTCCAGGAAGCCCTTGTTCTGGTCGTCACCCAGCTTTCCATGAGACAGATATGAGTCTGCTGAATAGAGTCCGGGATATACCATAAGCTGGGAGTCTAGGGGGTGTTATGTCTTCAGGAGCTCGCACCTCGAGTGGCGGATTGTGGAGATTTCTCGGACACAGCTTTCCTTGTGTAACGGCTAAAAATAAGCGAAACAAGGGAACGACTCCGTCAGTAAAAACAGTGGAGTGTTAGAGGGGAGAGACCGGCCCGAGCCAGGAGTCGGTGGTCAGACAGGGGGGAACCATGGTTTCCTGCAAGACAAGCCTATAAAGTGAGGGGGCGGCACAATGAAGGGGGCTATTAATGATAATATTGATATTACCGGGGGCAGCAGCCGCGCGTTTCCATATCTCTTCTTCCAGGAGAAAGGAGAAAAACCTCTGGAACAGGGACCTCAGTGTGCGACCTCTAAATGCTTCCTTCCACCTAATAGATGAGACGATAATGAGGAAACATGTATGAGAGCGCCCCCCAGTGTCAGCCCCCGATACCGTCAGGCATACTCAGTCTTCTGGACAAATCCTTCCGCTTTTCCATCTTGTGCTTAAAATCCCCCATAATGCAGTGAAGGACGCAGCCGCCTCTGCCATTACAATGGAATCCACATCCCATTCCAAATTCATCAAGACCACAGACAAGACCCCCCAAAAAAGTTGAGACCCCAAATAATTTCAGACCCCAGACCCCAAAACAGTCCAAGACCCCAGATCACACCCAGAATTAATCCAGATCCCAGATCAGACACCAAAATAATCTGAGACCCCAGACCAGACCCAAAATTAATTCAGATCACAATCAGATAGCAAAGTAACGGGATGCCAAAGCAAAGCCAAAATGAATCCAGATCCCAGATCAGACACTAAAATTATTGCAAAACCCCAGAAATGATCTCAATAATAATCCAGACAAATTCAGACTCCAAAATCCCCCCCATGTACCCACCTACCCCTACATTTACTTACCCTCCTCCTTCCCAGGTCCAGATGCTGCCACTCGGACCTGACACCGATCACTTTGCCCCTTGTTGCTCACAACTTTCTGGGGTTGAAATATAAAGAGGAGCCCAACCTGGGGGTAGGTAAGTAGAAGGAGCACTTACTGTAGTAACTGGGGCAAAACATTTCACTTACTGGCCCTGGGACGGCACTAATCCACTGGAACCCGGATTAATAGCTGAGTATCTAAAATAAGCACCAGAAGTTTCCAGAGGAGATACCTTCAGCATCAGACGGTGGGACCTCTGAATGGCAGGTCTAATTCTACTCATTCACTGAAGCTGAAAAATTCTCATTATTAATGACTGAACCCGTGGAAATCACACATCAGAAGGTGAGAAATCTCCGTCTCCTGCAGATGAGAAAAGAAAGAAACACATAAGTTATTCTGTGTCCTTCACAAAATGCCTCCAGAAGCAGCTGTCACTGTATCCTCTAGGGGGCGCTTTAATCAAGATTAGTGTCACTCCCCGAGGGGTAATGGACAGAGAAGAAGCTGCCAAAAATAGCAAAAGGTAGAGATGTGACCATCAGCAAATATCAGGAAAAAAAATGGGTGTCATAGTACTACAAAAATACTATAAAATAATAAATACTATATATAAAATATAATACTGCCCCTACGAACAAGAATATAACTACTATAATACTGCTCCTATGTACAACAATATAACTACTATAATACTGCCTCCTATGTACAAGAATATAACTACTATAATACTGCTCCCATGTACAAGAATATAACTACTATAATACTGCTCCTATGTACAAGAATATAACTACTATAATACTGCTCCTATGTACAAGAATATAACTATTATAATACTGCTCCTATGTACAAGAATATAACTACTATAATACTGCATCCTATGTATAAGAATATACTGTAACTACTATAATACTGCTCCTATGTACAAGAATATAACTACTATAATACTGCTCCTATGTATAAGAATATACTGTAACTACTAAAAAACTGCCTCCTATGTACAAGAATATAACTACTATAATACTGCTCCTATGTACAAGAATATAACTACTATAATACTGCTCCTATGTACAAGAATATAAGTGCTATAATACTGCTCCTATGTACAGGAATATAACTACTATAATACTGCTCCTATGTACAAGAATATAAGTGCTATAATACTGCTCCTATGTACAAGAATATAACTACTATAATACTGCTCCTATGTACAAGAATATAACTACTATAATACTGCTCCTATGTATAAGAATATAACTACTATAATACTGCCTCCTATGTACAAGAATATAAATACTGTAATACTGCTCCTATGTACAAGAATATAACTACTATAATACTACTCCTATGTACAAGAATATAACTACTATAATACTGTTCCTATGTACAAGAATATAACTACTATAATATTGCTCCTATGTACAAGAATATAACTACTATAATACTGCTCCTATGTATAAGGAATATAACTACTATAATACTGCCTCCTATGTACAAGAATATAACTAACAATAATACTGCTCCTATGTACAAGAATATAACTACTATAATACTGCTCCTATGTACAAGAATATAACTATTATAATACTGCTCCTATGTACAAGAATATAACTACTATAATATTGCTCCTATGTATAAGAATATAACTATTATAATACTGCTCCTATGTACAAGAATATAACTACTATAATACTGCCTCCTATGTACAAGAAATAACTACTATAATACTGCCTCCTATGTACAAGAATATAACTACTATAATACTGCCTCCTATGTACAAGAATATATCTACTATAATACTGCTCCTATGTACAAGAATATAACTGCTATAATACTGCTCCTATATATAAGAATATAACTACTATAATACTGCTCCTATGTACAAGAATATAACTACTATAATACTGCTCCTATGTATAAGAATATAACTACTATAATACTGCTCCTATGTACAAGAATATAACTACTATAATACTGCTCCTATGTACAAGAATATAAGTGCTATAATACTGCTCCTATGTACAGGAATATAACTACTATAATACTGCTCCTATGTACAAGAATATAACTACTATAATACTGCCCCTATGTACAAGAATATAACATACTATAATACTGCTCCTATGTACAAGAATATAACTACTATAATTACTGCTCCTATGTACAAGAATATAACTACTATAATAACTGCCCCTATGTACAAGAATATAACTACTATAATACTGCTCCTATGTACAAGAGAATATAACTACTATTAATACTGCCTCCTATGTACAAGAATATAACTGCTATAATACTGCTCCTATGTACAGGAATATAACTACTATAATACTGCTCCTATGTATAACTACTATAATACTGCTCCTATGTACTATAACTACTATAATACTGCTCCTATGTACAAGAATATAACTACTATAATACTGCTCCTATGTATAAGAATATAACTACTATAATACTGCCTCCTATGTACAAGAATATAAACTACTATAATACTGCTCCTATGTACAAGAATATAACTACTATAATACTGCTCCTATGTACAAGAATATAACTACTATAATACTGCTATACTATGTACAAGAATATAACTACTATAATACTGCTCCTATGTACAAGAATATAACTACTATAATACTGCCCTATGTATAAAGAATATAACTACTATAATACTGCCTCCTATGTACAAGAATATAACTACTATAATACTGCTCCTATGTACAAGAATATAACTACTATAATACTGCTCCTATGTATACAAGAATATAACTACTATAATACTGCTCCTATGTACAAGAATATAACTACTATAATACTGCCTCCTATGTACAAAGAATATAACTACTATAATACTGCTCCTATGTACAAGAATATAACTACTATAACTACTATAATACTGCTCCTATGTACAAGAATATAACTACTGCTGCTCCTATGTACAAGAATATAACTATAGCTCCTATGTACAAGAATATAACTACTATAATACTGCTCCTATGTACAAGAATATAACTACTATAATACTGCTCCTATATATACAAGCAACATATAACTACTATAATACTGCTCCTATGTACAAGAATATAAACTACTATAATACTGCTCCTATGTACAAGAATATAACTACTATAATACTGCCTCCTATGTACAAGAATATACTGCTCCTATGTACAAGAATAAAACTACTATAATACTGCCTCCTATGTACAAGAATATTATAGGCCTTAAAAACTACTATAATACTGCCTCCTATGTACAAGAATATAACTACTATAATACTGCCTCCTATGTACAAGAATAAACTACTATAATACTGCTCCTATGTACAAGAATATAACTACTATAATACTGCCTCCTATGTACAAGAATATAACTACTATAATACTGCCTCCTATGTACAAGAATAAAACTACTATAATACTGCTCCTATGTACAAGAATATAACTACTATAATACTGCTCCTATGTACAAGAATATAACTACTATAATACTGCTCCTATGTACAAGAATATAACTACTATAATACTGCTCCTATGTACAAGAATATAACTACTATAATACTGCCTCCTATGTACAAGAATATAACTACTATAATACTGCTCCTATGTACAAGAATATAACTACTATAATACTGCTCCTATGTACAAGAATATAACTACTATAATACTGCTCCTATGTGCAAGAATATAACTACTATAATACTGCTCCTGTGTACAAGAATATAACTACTATAATACTGCCTCATATGTACAAGAATATAACTACTATAATACTGCTCCTGTATACAGTAATACACATACAGTGTCCTCCATGCCTCCTGTACAGACCCTCACATATCTGCATCATATACACGGTATGCTGTATACACCCCACACTAAGTGCGGCCTCCTCTACATCTCCGGGGCCCATATTCCCTGTGCTGTATACTCCATATCCCAGCGCTCCTCAGCCGGGGGCCACCAGGAGAGCCTGCTATCTGTGACGGCATTTATTGATCTCTCGTCCTCTGTATCTTCTTCATCTTCATTCTCACCATAGTTACCTCTGACCTAGCCCCCCCCTCCCCACCCCCCTCCATCCTGTGACCCCCGATTTCTGGGACGTTGGGGGTCATTTTTAGATCTCAACAAAACTCCCCATCATTCACTGATAAATGGCGCGGTGCCTATAGCGGCTGGGAAGGGGGGGTTGATGCAATTTTGTTCACGGATAGCGCTATATTTCACACTTAATATGACAGCTGATTGTATAGACACCGAGGTCCGCTCCACCAGCGCCGGGGCCGTATCTTCGTTGATATTGATCTCAGTAAATCTGAAGCACTCACTTCTCAGTTAATGAAGTGTCAGATCTCTCGCACGTCCTGCGCCGGCGACCTCGCTGGTTGCTCAGGGTGGTAATCTCACCACATAATATATCACATCGAGTCCACGCGGTATTACGCGGCCGGGGATCATTTCTTGCATTGCTATGCGTAGGTTTCTGCTCCCGTGTGGGCGGCTGTCGCCATTATGGCATCGTGGGTGCATAGAGTTAGACGACCTAAGATGTAACCATGAAATACAGGCAACGGTATTCACGTGAAGTAACCGTGCGCACCGCCTTCGCGCTCTCCAGGAATAAGTCGTCTCCGTGATCTTCCGCTGATAAACCGTTTTCTGTTGTATCCGGAACAGTGAGATTCTCAGGAACCGATTCACAAGTCCAAGGGACTAATGGGAAAAGAGAACCTTCATGTAGGACTTTCCTTCCCATCTAAAATAACGGATCTCAGAAGGAAAAGGCAAAATCGGATGCAGAATGTGCAGAACTGAGCGTAACGGATGCTTCAAATACGGGATCCGTTTTTTTTGTTCTTCTGAATGATCAGAAGAACGGAAAACTAGATGGTGACGTGAACCTGGCCCAATCTGCACGAGGTTCTCGATCAGTACAGGTAGAAGGGTGAAGGAGTGCGGTGAAGGTGTCAGGGTGCAGTGAAGATGTCAGGGTGCGGTAAAGGTTTCAGGGTGCGGTAAAGGTGTCAGGGTGCAGTGAAGGTGTCAGGGTGCAGTGAAGGTGTCAGGGTGCGGTAAAGGTGTCAGGGTGCGGTGAAAGTGTCAGGGTGCGGTGAAGGTGTCAGGTTGCAGTGAAGGTGTCAGGGTGCGGTGAAGGTGTCAGGGTGCGGTGAAGGTGTCAGGGTGCGGTGAAGGTGTCAGGATGCGGTGAAGGTGTCAGGATGCGGTGAAGGTGTCAGAGTGCGGTGAAGGTGTCAGGATGCGTTGAAGGTGTCAGGGTGCGGTGAAGGTGTCAGGGTGCGGTGAAGGTGTCAGGGTGCGGTGAAGGTGTCAGGGTGCGGTGAAGGTGTCAGGATGCAGTGAAGGTGTCAGGGTGCGTTGAAGGTGTCAGGATGCGTTGAAGACTGGTCGGGCAGCCATTCTGGTTGGATTCAGGATCCCCAAATAACAAAGTATCAGAGATGGGTGTGATCAGTAGCCAGAATCCTGGTCAGTATTTGGTCATTTTTTGTAAGCCAAGAACAAGAGTGGAAACTACGGAAGTCTGATGGAAAGATCCATCCTCTTCTGTGTTTTGCACACACTCCGTGCATTGGCTTACAAACACTGGCCAAATACTGATGGAAAATACTGACCTAATACTGATTATGTGAATGATGCCAACTACTGAGACTGTGCTCTAGAACTAGATAGCTCTCGAGAAATATGGTCATTGTGTTCTACAACTAGATATACCTGCTGAACTTGCACTGTAGCATTAGTTATGTCCCAGCCAGGAAGGTGTCCTAGAACTAGATAGCTACTAAGAGTGTGATCTAGAACTGGATAAATATTGTGTCTGCTCTCCAACTAGATAACTACTGAAACTGTGCACTAGGGCTGGTGAACTGAAAGTGCTCTAGATCTAGGTGAATACCAGGGTTGTGCTTTACAAATACATTGTATAACTCCTGGGACTGTGCTCTAGAACTAACAAACTTTCTAGGAGGTGCTCTAGAACAACATACATATGGCAATAGTGTTCTACAACTGGATACCTGCTGAAATTGTGCTGTATAAATAGTTCTCGCTCAGGAAGGTGCTCCTAATACCAGGGATGTGCAGTGAACTAAATACAAACTGGGGATGTGCTCTAGAACTAGATAACTGGTAAGAATGGTCTAAGAACTAAGAAGAAAAAAACATTACTATTGTTATTTACGTAGCCCGACTCGGAGAGCTCCAAGCCACTGAGTCTGTGTGCGCCATGGTCTGGGGAAATCTGGGAAATCTCAATTCCCAATTATTATGTCTTTTTTTAAACTAAATGACTACTAAGACTGTGATCTGGAACTAGATTACCACAAAGACTGTGATCTGGCACTAGATGACCACAAAGACTGTGATCTGGAACTAGATGACTCAAAGACTGTGATCTGGAACTAGATGACCACAAAGACTGTGATCTGAAACTAGATGAACACAAAGACTGTGATCTGGAACTAGATGACCACAAAGACTGTGATCTGGAACTAGATGACGACTAAGACTGGAATCTGGAACTAGATGACTACTTAGACTGTGATCTGGAATTAGATGACTACTAAGACTGTGATCTGGAACTAGATGACCACTAAGACTGTGTTCTGGAACTAGATGACTACTTAGACTGTGATCTGGAAATAGATGACTACTTAGACTGTGATCTGGAATTAGATGACTACTAAGACTGTGATCTGGAACTAGATGACTACTTAGACTGTGATCTGGAACTAGATGACTACTTAGACTGTGATCTGGAATTAGATGACTACTAAGACTGTTATCTGGAACTAGATGACTACTTAGACTGTGATCTGGAATTAGATGACTACTAAGACTGTGATCTGGAACTGGATGACCACAAAGACTGTGATCTGAAAATAAATGAACACAAAGACTGTGATCTGGAACTAGATGACCACAAAGACTGTGATCTGGAACTATATGACTACTAAGACTGTGATCTGGAACTAGATGATCACTAAGACTGTGATCTGGAACTAGATGACTACTTAGACTGTGATCTGGAACTAGATGACTACTAAAACTGTGATCTCTGGTACTAGATGAACACAAAGACTCTGATCTGGAACTAGAGGACCACAGAGACTGTGATCTGGAACTATATGACTACTAAGACTGTAATCTGGAACTAGAAGAACACAAAGACTGTGATCTGGAAATAGATGACCACTAAGACTGTGATCTGGAAATAGATGACCACTAAGACTGTGATCTGGAACTAGATGACTACTAAGACTGTGATCTGGAACTAGATGAGCACAAAGACTGTGATCTGGAACTAGATGACCACAAAGACTGTGATCTGGAACTAGATGACTACTAAGACTGTGATCTGGAACTAGATGATCACTAAAACTGTGATCTGGAATTAGATGACTACTAAGACTGTGATCTGGAATTAGATGACTACTAAGACTGTGATCTGGAACTAGATGACCACTAAGACTGTCATCTGGAACCAGATGACCACAAAGACTGTGATCTGGAACTGGATGACCACAAAGGCTGTGATCTGAAACTAAATGAACACAAAGACTGTGATCTGGAACTAGATGACCACAAAGACTGATCTGGAACTAGATAACTACTAAGACTGTGATCTGGAACTAGATGATCACTAAGACTGATCTGAAACTAAATGAACACAAAGACTGTGATCTTTAACTAGATGACCACAAAGACTGTGATCTGGAACTAGATGACTACTAAGACTGTGATCTGGAACTAGATGACTACTAAGACTGTGATCTGGAACTAGATGACTACTAAAACTGTGATCTCTGGTACTAGATGAACACAAAGACTGTGATCTGGAAATAGATGACCACAAAGACTGTCATCTGGAACTAGATGACTACTAAGACTGTAATCTGGAACTAGATGAGCACAAAGACTGTGATCTGGAAATAGATGACCACTAAGACTGTGATCTGGAACTAGAAGAACACAAAGACTGTGATCTGGAAATAGATGACCACTAAGACTGTGATCTGGAACTAGATGACTAGTAAGACTGTGATCTGGAACTAGATGAGCACAAAGACTGTGATCTGGAACTAGATGACTACTAAGACTGTGATCTGGAACTAGATGACTACTAAAACTGTGATCTCTGGTACTAGATGAACACAAAGACTGTGATCTGGAAATAGATGACCACAAAGACTGTCATCTGGAACTAGATGACTACTAAGACTGTAATCTGGAACTAGAAGAACACAAAGACTGTGATCTGGAAATAGATGACCACTAAGACTGTGATCTGGAACTAGATGACTAGTAAGACTGTGATCTGGAACTAGATGAGCACAAAGACTGTGATCTGGAACTAGATGACTACTAAGACTGTAATCTGGAACTAGATGACAACTATGACTGTGATCTGGAACTAGATGACTACTTAGACTGTGATCTGGAACTAGATGACTACTAAGACTGTGATCTGGAACTAGATGACTACTAAGACTGTCATCTTGAACTAGATGACCACAAAGACTGTGATCTGGAACTGGATGACCACAAAGACTGTGATCTGGAACTAGATGACTACTAAGACTGTGATCTGGACCTAGATGATCACTAAGACTGTGATCTTGAACTAGATGACTACTAAGACTGTGATCTGGAACTAGATGAGCACAAAGACTGTGATCTGGAACTAGATGACTACTAAGACTGTAATCTGGAACTAGATGACAACCAAGACTGTGATCCGGAACTAGATGACTACTAAAACTGTGATATAGAACTAGATGACTACTAAAACTGTGATATAGAACTAGATGACTACTAAGACTGTGATCTGGAACTAGATGACTACTAAGACTGTCATCTGGAACTAGATGACCACAAAGACTGTGATCTGGAACTGGATGACCACAAAGACTGTGATCTGAAACTAAATGACCACAAAGACTGTGATCTGGAACTAGATGACCACAAAGACTGTGATCTGGAACTAGATGACTACTAAGACTGTGATCTGGAACTAGATGACTACTAAGACTGTGATCTGGAACTAGATGATCACTAAGACTGTGATCTGGAACTAGATGACTACTTAGACTGTGATCTGGAACTAGATGACTACTAAAACTGTAAACTCTGGTACTAGATGAACACAAAGACTGTGATCTGGAACTAGATGACCACAAAGACTGTGATCTGGAACTAGATGACTACTAAGACTGTAATCTGGAACTAGAAGAACACAAAGACTGTGATCTGGAAATAGATGACCACTAAGACTGTGATCTGGAACTAGATGACTACTAAGACTGTGATCTGGAACTACATGACTACCAAGACTGTGATCTAGAACTAGATGAGCACAAAGACTGTGCTCTAGAACTAGGTGTTTATTATAACTATGGTTTCAGCACTATATAGCAGTATTATGAGGGCACTGTATAGCACTACTATGTTATGGTCACTGTATGATGCTACTTTTTGGTCCCTGTGCTGTGATGTTGTATGAGCATTGTATGACCCCCTGTAGGATCTGGGGATGGTAGTGTTCTTGAGCAGTGTATGGCGCTACCTTTTATATACAGTATATATCTGATTAGATGGCGGGACGACAGAATGAAAGATTTCCTGTGTGGCACCAATCCCCCGGTTCTACCCTGTTCCAATGGGCAGAGACATGACATTGAACCGACATCCTCCAAACCATGTCTGACATTTGGCATCGCAGCCAAGAACCTGGTGGGCGATGTGGCATAAATAAATCCAAACCGCATCTTTCATTCATTGCACCAGCTGGCGGCACAATGGCACAGACAGATGGGCAGCCGGTGCCACTCCCCGCTACCAGTGCAGCAAATCAGTGCCAAGGTCTGAACAATGTCCTGCAAATAACACGAGATACCTAGAAATGCTGAGGAGGAACCGAAACATTGTATCTATGAGGCTGATACAAAGTATCCACACAACACAATGAAATCTAATGACACCCTACAACAGCGGGTGAGAGCCAATAAGGCCGACATTCCCGCTCCTCAGCACTAGTGAATCTAGCAGGGGATGTACACACAAGGAGGATCATGGCTTCTGCTCTGTCACCCAGCTTTCCCTGGCTACTGAACAGCACATCTGTGGCTACTTCTAGGCTTAGCTGTTTCTGGGAAAGCTGAGTGGTAAAATGCGGATCCGATAGGGGTTGTAGTCCAATTTTATTACAGTCCTGCAGCTGCAATAAGAGGATATTCAGGAATATGGGAAAGCTGGGTGACAATCCATGAGAACAACCATAGACGGTCAACCAGGGGTGTGTCCCTCCCAGTGCAGATTATCAGGGTGATGAGGGTTGGGGCCCCTGGTAACAGTCTTTCATTAGGGCCCAGGAAGCCTCTGACCCTATATCTGGGATGAAGCTAATGGGAAGCGCTGCCCCGGTCTGAGTGGGGAAAAGACCACCCTCATCATGCTACAAATGACACACAGGGCTGGGGCCCCAAGTACAGACTTCACATCAGGGACCCCGAGCTCTATTATAAGTCATACATGTACAATGTGCCCCGCCCCCCCCCCCCCCGCTCCGGCCTGGAGACCCTGCAGAGCTCTTCATAAAGGACCCCAACCTTCAGATGAAATGCCCTGACCTGGCTCCATGTAGACATGAGCTGAAGCCTCCAGAGACCCTCTAAGATAAATCCGTCACTGGTCGTGTCCTGTGTCTGACCGCTCCATTGTGACACCAGGGAAATGTTATCAGAGCCGACACTTCACCACAGATCTGGTCTTCATCCAACCAGCAGCTTCTTATCACCAAGAGTAAATACAGGGAGTAGGAGGATGATGAGGAAGTAGTGATAATAATAGAGACACAGGGATGCTGGGAAAAAAATCTGATATCCAAAGATCTGCCCAATGTCAGGAAAAAGGATTATAGTAGTTATATTCTTGTACATAGGAGCAGTGTTATAGTAGTTATATTCTTGTACATAGGAGCAGTATTATAGTAGTTATACTCTTGTATATAGGAGCAGTATTATAGTAGTTATATTCTTGTGCATTGGAGCAGTATTATAGTAGTTATATTCTTGTACATAGGAGCAGTATTATAGTAGTTATATTCTTGTACATAGGAGCAGTATTATAGTAGTTATATTCTTGTACATAGGAGCAGTATTATAGTAGTTATATTCTTGTACATAGGATGCAGTATTATAGTAGTTATATTCTTGTACATAGGAGCAGTATTATAGTAGTTATATTCTTGTACATAAAAGCAGTATAATAGTAGTTATATTCTTGTACATAGGAGGCAGTATAGTAGTTATATTCTTGTACATAGGAGCAGTATTATAGTAGTTATATTCTTGTATAGGAGCAGTATTATAGTAGTTATACTCTTGTATATAGGAGCAGTAGGTAGTTATATTCTTGTGCAGTAATTATATAGTTATACTCTTGTATATAGGAGCAGTATTATAGTAGTTATATTCTTGTACATAGGAGCAGTATTATAGTAGTTATATTCTGTACATAGGAGCAGTATATAGTAGTTATATTCTTGTACATAGGAGCAGTATTTATAGTAGTTATATTCTTGTACATAGGATGCAGTATATATAGTTTATTCTTGTACATAGGAGCAGTATTATAGTAGTTATATTTGTACATAAAAGCAGTATAATAGTAGTGTTATATTCTTGTACTGGAGGCAGTATTATAGTAGTTATATTCTTGTACATAGGAGCAGTATTATAGTAGTTATATTCTTGTACATAGGACAGTATTATAGTATTATATTCTTGTACATAGGAGTCAGTATATAGTAGTTATATTCTTGTACATAGGATCAGTATTATAGTAGTTATATTCTTGTACATAGGAGTCAGTATTATAGTAGTTATATTCCTTGTACATAGGAGGCAGTATTATAGTAGTTATATCTTGTACATAGGAGGCAGTATTATAGTAGTTATATTCTTGTACATAGGAGGCAGTATTATAGTAGTTATATTGTTGTACATAGGAGCAGTATTATAGTAGTTAATATTCTTGTACATAGGTTAGGCAGTATTATAGGTAGTTATATTCTTGTACATAGGAGCAGTATTATAGTAGTTATATTCTTGTACATAGGAGCAGTATTATAGTAGTTATATTCTTGTACATAGGAGCAGTATTATAGTAGTTATATTCTTGTATATTGGAGCAGTATTATAGTAGTTATATTCTTGTACATAGGAGCAGTATTATAGTAGTTATATTCTTGTACATAGGAGCAGTATTATAAGTAGTTATATTCTTGTACATAGGAGCAGTATTATAGTAGTTATATTCTTGTACATAGGAGCAGTATTATAGCAGTTATATTCTTGTACAAGAGCAGTATTATAGTATATTCTTGTACATAGGAGCAGTATTATAGTAGTTATATTCTGTACATAGGAGCAGTATTATAGTAGTTATATTCTGTACATAGGAGCAGTATTATAGTAGTTATATTCTTGTACATCGGAGCAGTATTATAGTAGTTATATTCTTGTACATAGGAGCAGTATTATAGTAGTTATATTCTTGTACATAGGAGCAGTATTACAGTAGTTATATTCTGTACATAGGAGCAGTATTATAGTAGTTATATTCCTTGTACATAGGAGCAGTATTATAGTAGTTATATTCTTGTACATAGGAGGCAGTATTATAGTAGTTATATTCTTGTACATAGGAGGCAGTATTATAGTAGTTATATTCTTGTACATAGGAGCAGTATTATAGTAGTTATATTCTTGTACATAGGAGGCAGTATACAGTAGTTATATTCTTGTACATAGGAGGCAGTGTTAATAGTAGTTATATTCTTGTACATAGGAGTAGTAATATAGTAGTTATATTCTTGTACATAGGAGCAGTATTATAGTAGTTATATTCTTGTACATAGGAGCAGTATTATAGTAGTTATATTCTTGTACATAAGAGGCAGTATTATAGTAGTTATATTCTTGTATATAGGAGCAGTATTATAGTAGTTATATTCTTGTACATAGGAGCAGTATTATAGTAGTTATATTCTTGTACATAAGAGGAGTATTATAATAGTTATATTCTTGTACATAGGAGCAAGTATTATAGTAGTTATATTCTTGTACATAGGAGCAGTATTATAGTAGTTATATTCTTGTACATAGGAGCAGTATTATAGTAGTTATATTCTTGTACAAAGGAGCAGTATTATAGTAGTTATATTCTTGTACAAAGGAGCAGTATTATAGTAGTTATATTCTTGTACATAGGAGCAGTATTATAGTAGTTATATTCTTGTACATAGATGGCAGTATTATAGTAGTTATAGTCTTATACATAGGAAGCAGTATTATAGTAGTTATATTCTTGTACATAGGAGGCAGTATTATAGTAGTTATAGTCTTATACATAGGAGCAGTATTATAGTAGTTATATTCTTGTACATAGGAGCAGTATTATAGTAGTTATATTCTTGTACATAGGAGCAGTATTATAGTAGTTATATTCTTGTACATAGGAGCAGTGTTATAGTAGTTATATTCTTGTACATAGGAGCAGTATTATAGTAGTTATATTCTTGTATATAGGAGCAGTATTAATAGTAGTTATATTCTTGTACATAGGAGCAGTATTATAGTAGTTATATTCTTGTAACATAGGAGGTAGTATTATAGTAGTTATATTCTTGTACATAGGAGCAGTATTATATTAGTTATATTCTTGTACATAGGAGCAGTATTATAGTAGTTATATTCTTGTATATAGGAGCAGTATTATAGTAGTTATATTCTTGTACATAGGAGCAGTATTATAGTAGTTATATTCTTGTACATAGGAGCAGTATTATAGTAGTTATATTCTTGTACATAGGAGCAGTATTATAGTAATTATATTCTTGTACATAGGAGCAGTATTATAGTAATTATATTCTTGTACATAGGAGCAGTATTATAGTAGTTCTATTCTTGTACATAGGAGGCAGTATTATTATAGTAGTTATATTCTTGTACATAGGAGCAGTATTATAGTAGTTATATTCTTGTACATAGGAGGCAGTATTATAGTACTTATATTCTTGTACATATTGAGAAGTTTTCGGTATTACATTATTTATATTGTACCTTCAGCATATTATTTATTTTTCGGTCATTTCTTCTTTGATATCAGATCCCGTATATATGTGTTCTTTTTTTTAACAATCTGGTAAAACTTTTCTATATTTTAGGCCTTTATTCTGTGGACTGTTAAATACCACTTTGCGTCACTTCTTTCAGTCACATGACTGTGTACCGTATTATTATCACAATCTGGCTCGTCTTCGTTTTCCACTTTGACGGGATAATTTGGGCGTTTTGAGATTCTTTGCTGCTATTTTCTGTCCCTCGCCTCATTTCTCTTTGAGGTTTGTGCCACGTTCTCCACGTTTGACATCATTCATGTAATTGCAATATTGAAAGAAACAAAAAACTGAAGAAATGTTTTTCTCATCCTAAATCCATCCCGGGGCCCTTGTGCCCCCGGCTCCCCGGACTCACGGGTATCGGTGGACACTGATTGGTCGTTTCAGGCTCTTTTGTAAACATTATTGATCTTTATTGAGCAGTGACTCAGCATCGGGCTGCGGGGCATTAGGGGTTAAACTTCCTCCTCAGGCTTCCCGGTAGCTCCAGGGTCTTAAAATTCTCTCATATCTGAACCCCCTTCTGCCTCCTGCCTGGTTCCTATGGGCAGCTTTATTCGGCCTCGAGCCTCCTGGGTTCGCCCCGGCTCATTGCAGTTTTGTCCTGTATTTTATTATGTTGCATTGAGGTTATAGGATATTCTAAAAATATTCCAAAAATTTAGAGGAAGTAATTGGCGAGTTACGAGGCGTTCCGGCTCATGGATATTACGTGAAATGTAGCTTTGGAGAATTTTATAGTCCCTCAGAGAAATCCCTCAATGTGGCCCACATGTTCCCCCATAAGAGGAGGATTAACCTCCGTCCTTCCCTGTAATAACATAAGACGTGTTTCTTATCGGCGTCTGATCGGTGACGACGTCGTCCGTTGTGACTTGTTCGTTATCTGTATCCGGAATCTTTCAGGTTGACTTTGTGGCCGAGTCTCCGACTCGTGGAGATTTGGATATTTATTTTTTCCCTCAAATTAAATTCATAAAGCAGCAATTATTTCATCGTCTCAGAGACGGATTCTAATTGCAGAAATGTGGTCGCCATTAACTTCACGCTTGGTTTTCAATAAGAATCATTGTTCGTGAGCCGTGAAATGCCGCGCAGTCAGCGCCTCGTATAAAATCTCCGGAATTCGTACCATTTATAGCATCTGCCGCACTGGACTTTTATTACCAGGAACATTGGACAGAATTCTTATGAAAGCAAAAGTAACGGAGAGCCGGTCGGAAATCATCCGGTCCTCTATTACTCCTTCTGGAATTTGAGGAATAAACGGACAAAATTGAGGGTTGATTTCCTCTGATGGTATGACCACATGGTGCGGTCGTGTCTGCGCTGTGGTCATGTAGCATGCAGCCATATAGGCCTCAGCAGACCCCCTTTAGGGCACATTCAGACGGCCGTATGAACATGTCAGGACCTGTTCCGAAATTTTGCGGAACGGGTGCAGACCCATTGATTTCAATGGGGCCACAAAAGATGCGGTCAGCACACCGTGTTTCCGTTCTGCGCCTCTGCGGTAAGGATAAGGCATGTCTGATACTTATCTGCAATCGCGGACAAGAATAGTCATTTTCTATTATGGTTGCGGCAATGTGCGGTCTGCGAATGGCGGAACGCATGTGGATGGTTTCCGCAAAACACTACAGACGGATCCGCAAAACACTATGGATGTCTGAATGAGGCCTTAAACTAAAGTGTACCAGGCTGATCAGTCGCTCTGCATTGTTAATTGCTATGTGTATTGCAGGTGCTGCCTCACCATTAACAATGCAGACTGACTGTACATTGTAGTCCTCATTAGGTCCCGGACCACAGCACGCTGCGTCATAACCGCGACACAACCGCGCTGTGTGTTCACACCTTGACAATGTTTAATCAGCGATGATGGTATCAGACTGCGGAGATTTGAGACGAGGAATGGATTTGAGATAGAATTCCAGTAGGAATAATAGAGGAACGGCACAGCGTTAAAATCTAAGAAAACACATTCCAGAATTCTTATTTCCTGGGGAATACAGGTATTTACTGTCAGGGGGTGCAGCGTACGCCTGTGGTCTGTCAGGTGGACACCCGCTTCAGTACTAGATGAAGAAGGTGTCGGAAAGTGAAGTAGAGAAGAGCAGCAGGGGGGAGGGGGTGAAAGAGGAAGGCGAAAGAGGGGGATGAAAGAGGGGGGGGCCTTCTGAACTCCCCAGAACTCCTACTCATAGACCCTTTGTTGTAAAAAAAAACTTTTACAATTGAAATTTATATGGAACGATTTTCTGTTACTAAATTTGTAAAGTTTCATCATTTTGGATTTTTTTCAAGCTCCTGAAACTTGTGTAAATTTTTAACAGAATTTCTCAAACATCTAAAACTAAAGTTTATTTTCTTGAAGAAAAGTTACAAATAAAAGGAAACGTTCTGTTCGCTTTTCTAACAGCGATTTATCGGCGTCACCCGGGGAGCGCGGGGAATTATCTCCTGATTGTTCCTGGGCCTCACAGCCGTCCGGGGGGCAATTACTTCTCATAATATTTTCCTTTCTCGTCTTCCTCTCATCGAACATCTCAAGGCTTTTGAAAGAAAATAAAGGAATTAGCCGCTCGTCAGGGAATATCACGTAATCGCTGCAATTTTCTACCAAGGATTAAGTCGTCGACGTGCGAGCTGCCAGCCGAGCAGATGTCCCCGGTTACACATATCTGTAGCGTCTACTTTCTGGATTACCAGCCATGGATGTTACATGAGATATTAATCCCGGAACTTTCCATCTGCTCCGAGATGTTCCGGGTCTGGAGGAATCTGATCAGGTGGTCGGAGATCAGGAAATGTCAGGAAATGTCCTTACAATAGATGGATAGATAGATAGGTAGGTATGAGATAGATAGATAGATATTAGATGGATGGATAGATAGATAGATATGAGATGGATGGATGGATAGATAGATAGATAGATAGATAGATATTCTCCCAGTTCTCCTCAGTGACTATTAGTTATTTTTCCTCCGGCTGGTACGGGGTTAATATCTTTCTTTCTTCTTCTCTCTGAGGAGATTCTTTACATCCAAGAAAGTAAGACACTCCTAGGTGAGAAAGTCTTTACTGCTCAGACGGCAGATTGTGGAGGGACTTCTGAGCCGAACCCGCGAATGGATGATGATTGACTTCTGAGGCGCAATGTCTTGTAAGGAGTTTCTTCCACCCAGGGGATCGCTGCCTTCTAGATAAAGGAGAGGAAGAAGCCCTGAGATCTGCCCCTCACCCCCTGTATTTATCTAGAACTGAAGATTGTACATGGAGCGGATGGAAAATGTTCCAAACCACACAGATAACCCCGTAATATACAGAATATACAGGACGGGCACCAGAGAATGTACAGGGGGGCACAATGTATCAGTGCCCGAGAGGATCCCCCCAGAGGAGTGCCTGTCCCCATACTGTGCCTGTCCCCCATACTGTGCCTGTCCCCTATACTGTGCCTGTCCCCATACGTGCCTGTCCCCCATACTGTGCCTGTCCCCCTCACTGTGCCTGTCCCCCATACTGTGCCTGTCCCCATACTGTGCCTGTCCCCCTCTGTGCCTTCCCCATACTGTGCCTGTCCCCCTATGTGCCTGTCCCTATACTGTGCCTGTCCCCATACTGTGCCTGTCCCTCATACTGTGCCTGTCCCCATACTGTGCCTGTCCCTCATACTGTGCCTGTCCCCTATACTGTGCCTGTCCCCTATAACTGTGCCTGTCCCTATACTGTGCCTGTTCCCATACTGTGCCTGTCCCCCATCTGTGCCTGTCCCTATACTGTGCCTGTCCCTCATACTGTGCCTGTCCCCCATACTGTGCCTGTCCCCATACTGTGCCTGTCCCCTATACTGTGCCTGTCCCCCATACTGTGCCTGTCCCCATACTGTGCCTGTCCCCTATACTGTGCCTGTCCCCCATACTGTGCCTGTTCCCCATACTGTGCCTGTCCCCTCATACTGTGCCTGTCCCCTATACTGTGCCTGTCCCCCATACTGTGCCTGTCCCCCATACTGTGCCTGTCCCCCATACTGTGCCTGTCCCTATACTGTGCCTGTCCCCCATACTGTGCCTGTCCCCCATACTGTGCCTGTCCCCCATACTGTGCCTGTCCCCCAATACTGTGCCTGTGCCCCTATACTGTGGCCTGTCCCCATACTGTGCCTGTCCCCCATACTGTGCCTGTCCCCTATACCTGTCCCTATACTGTGCCTGTCCCCTGTGCATAATACTGTGCCTGTCCCCATACCCCATACTGTGCCTGTGCCCCCCATACTGTGCCTGTCCTCATACTGTGCCCCATGTCCTGTCCTACTATACCTGTGCCTGTCCCTATACTGTGCCTGTCCCCATACTGTGCCCTGTCCCATACTGTGCCTGTCCCCTATACTGTGCCTGTGCCCTATACTGTGCCTGTCCCATACTGTGCCTGTCCCATACTGTGCTGTCCCCTATACTGTGCCTGTGCCCTATACTGTGTGCCTGTCCCCATACTGTGCCTGTCCCCCATACTGTGCCTGTCCCCTATACTGTGCCTGTGCCTATACTGTGCCTGTCCCCCATACTGTGCCTGTCCCCATACTGTGCCTGTCCCCTATACTGTGGCCTGTCCCCTATACTGTGCCTGTGCCCCTATACTGTGCCTGTCCCCTATACTGTGCCTGTCCCCATACTGTGCCTGTCCCCATACTGTGCCTGTCCCCTATACTGTGCCTGTGCCCTATACTGTGCCTGTGCCCTATACTGTGCCTGTGCCCTATACTGTGCCTGTCCCCATACTGTGCCTGTCCCCATACTGTGCCTGTCCCCTATACTGTGCCTGTCCCCATACTGTGCCTGTCCCCTATACTGGCACTACACAATTTAGTCCTGCAAATAGATAGATCTGCAGTCAACAAGGGGTTAACCACACTACAGAGGAAAGTGACATTGTTACAACTTAATCTTCTGGAATCAATTCTCTGTTGCCTCAGGACCTGCATGATGGGTGAGCGCGCTGTGTACGGCGAGACCCATATATATAGGAAGACCCCTGTCCTGTGAGTATATGGTGGGGCCCCTCCTGTATATATAGGAAGACCCCTGTCCTGTGAGTATATGGTGGGGCCCTCCTGTATATATAGGAAGACCCCTGTCCTGTGTGTATACAGTGGGGCCCCTCCTGTATATATAGAAGACCCCTGTCCTGTGAGTATATGGTGGGGCCCCTCCTGTATATATAGGAAGACCTTGTCCTGTGAGTATATGGTGGGGCCCCTCCTGTATATATAGGAAGACCCCTGTCCTGTGAATATATGGTGGGGCCCCTCCTGTATATATAGGAAGACCCCTGTCCTGTGAGTATATGGTGGGCCCCTCCTGTATATATAGGAAGACCCCTGTCCTGTGAGTATATGGTGGGGCCCCTCCTGTATATATAGGAAGACCCCTGTCCTGTGAGTATATGGTGGGGCCCCTCCTGTATATATAGGAAGACCTTGTCCTGTGAGTATATGGTGGGGCCCCTCCTGTATATATAGGAAGACCCCTGTCCTGTGAATATATGGTGGGGCCCCCTCCTGTATATATAGGAAGACCTTGTCCTGTGAGTATATGGTGGGGCCCCTCCTGTATATATAGGAAGACCCCTGTCCTGTGAGTATATGGTGGGGCCCCTCCTGTATATATAGGAAGACCCCTGTCCTGTGAGTATACGGTGGGGCCCCTCCTGTATATATATAGGAAGACCCCTGTCCTGTGAGTAATCGGTGGGGCCCCTCCTGTATATATATAGGAAGACCCCTGTCCTGTGAGTATATGGTGGGCCCCTCCTGTATATATAGGAAGACCCCTGTCCTGTGAGTATACGGTGGGGCCCCTCCTGTATATATATAGGAGACCCCTGTCCTGTGAGTATACGGTGGGGCCCCTCCTGTATTATATAGGAAGACCCTGTCCTGTGTGTATATGGTGGGGCCCCTCCTGTATATATAGGAAGACCTTGTCCTGTGAGTATACGGTGGGGCCCCTCCTGTATATATAGGAAGACCTTGTCCTGTGAGTATACGGTGGGGCCCCTCCTGTATATATAGGAAGACCCCTGTCCTGTGTGTATACAGTGGGGCCCCTCCTGTATATATAGGAAGACCCCTGTCCTGTGAGTATATGGTGGGGCCCCCTCCTGTATATAATAGGAAGACCTTGTCCTGTGAGTATATGGTGGGGCCCCTCCTGTATATATAGGAAGACCCCTGTCCTGTGAATATATGGTGGGGCCCCTCCTGTATATATAGGAAGACCTTGTCCTGTGAGTATATGGTGGGGCCCCTCCTGTATATATAGGAAGACCCCTGTCCTGTGAGTATAACGGTGGGGCCCTCCTGTATATATAGGAAGACCTTGTCCTGTGAGTATATGGTGGGGCCCCTCCTGTATATATATGGAAGACCCCTGTCCTGTGAGTTATACGGTGGGGCCCCTCCTGTATATATAGGAAGACCCCTGTCCTGTGAGTATATGGTGGGGCCCCTCCTGTATATATAGGAAGACCCCTGTCCTGTGAGTATACGGTGGGGCCCCTCCTGTAATATATAGGAAGACCCCTGTCCTGTGAGTATACGGTGGGGCCCCTCCCTGTATATATATAGGAAGACCCCTGTCCTGTGAGTATATGGTGGGGCCCCTCCTGTATATATAGGAAGACCTTGTCCTGTGAGTATACGGTGGGGCCCCTCCTGTATATATAGGAAGACCTTGTCCTGTGAGTATACGGTGGGCCCCTCCTGTATATATAGGAAGACCTTGTCCTGTGAGTATACGGTGGGGCCCCTCCTGTATATATAGGAAGACCCCTGTCCTGTGAGTATATGGTGGGGCCCCTCCTGTATATATAGGAAGACCCCTGTCCTGTGAGTATACGGTGGGGCCCTCCTGTATATATAGGAAGACCTTGTCCTGTGAGTATACGGTGGGGCCCCTCTTGTGTGTATAGGGTGGGGCCCTAGCCCCGGATCAGTTTTACAGGATCAGTAGAGTAAATATGGGGCTTCCGTCGTGCGGGACACGTCCCCGTCTAATTCTCCTTCTTCCGCCTTCTCCTTAATTAAATGAAATGTGGCAAATATTTACATCCAGCAACGAGACGTCTCCTGCCATAAAGTGTGAGCCGCCCCTTATATCCTAGTAATCACAGGGTTAAAAAGTGCAAACAGCGGAGTCAGGGCTGAGTGTAGTGTGTGCCGAGGATAGTGTCTGTCTCCAAAGAAGGAAGGGGGTCAGTCAGCACATCGGAGCGCAAACACAATGCAACAATAGTGCCGCACTCACTGCAGAAGATGTGCTGATACTGATACTAATACTGATACTGATACTAATACTGATACTAATACTGATACTAATACTACTAATACTGATACTGATACTAATACTGACACTAATACTGATACTGATAGTAATACTGATAAATACTGATACTATTACTGATACTGATACTAATACTGATACTAATACTGATACTAATACTGATACTAATACTGATACTGATACTAATACTGACACTAATACTGATACTGATACTAATACTGATACTAATACTGATACTGATACTAATACTGATACTGATACTGAATACTGATACTTACTGATACTATACTACTAATACTGATACTACTGATACTAATACTGATACTGACACTGATACTGACACTAATACTGATACTGATACTAATACTAATACTAATACTGATACTAATACTAATACTGATACTAATACTGATACTGATAGTAATATTGATACTAATACTGATACTAATACTGATACTAATACTGATACTGACACTAATACTGATACTGATAGTAATATTGATACTAATACTGATACTATTACTGATACTGATACTAATACTGATATATTACAAATACTGATACTGATAATTAATCTATACTAATTATACTATTATAATACTGATACTAATACTGATACTAATACTTATACTATACTAATACTGATACTACTGATACTAATACTGATACTATAGATACTACTAATACTGATACTGATACTAATACTGATACTATACTATACTAATACTATGATACTATATATGATATTAATACTAATACTAATACTGATACTATACTACTGATACTATACTCTGATACTAATACTGATACTAATACTGATACTATTACTAATACTGATACTAATACTGATACTGATACTAATACTGATACTAATACTGATACTAATACTGATACTAATACTGATACTTTATACTATTACTAATACTGATACTAATACTGAATACTGATACTGATACTGATACTAATACTGATACTAATACTGATACTAATACTGATACTGATACTAATACTGATACTAATACTGATACTAATACTGATACTACTATACTGATACTGATACTAATACTAATACTGATACTAATACTGATACTAATACTGATACTAATGCTGCACTATAGATGGGAGATTCTCGGCGTCTTGTGCCTGTCCGCTACCATCAAGGCGATCTCTATAGGACAGGAACCTACACAAATACTACCTCCGCTGGTGCCGTATCGGCCTCTTTTACATTCAGGGGATGCAGGTCCCACATGCATGCTGAGCCCTCTCTGTATTATACCTCTCCTGGTGTCACCATGGCCTCCATTAAATTCAGAGACAGTGGCTACAGCTTTACACTTGGGCCTTGGAGAGAGAGCTTGCAATCTACGAGGTATGGACAGGACACAGTAGTTGAGGGTTGAGCTGGTCATGGCGGTGTAGAGGCAGCAGAGTCACTGGTTGTGGACTGGTCTGAAGAGGTGGCTTCAGGTTTCATTTGAAGGATTCCACTGTAGTGAGAGTCTGATATGTTGGGGTAGAGAGTTCCAGAGTATGGGGGAAGCACGGGAGAAATCCTGGAGGAAGAATAGAGAAGGAGGTCTTGTGAGGATCGGAGATTACGTGTGGGGATGTATCGGGAAAGTAGATCAGAGATGTACGGAGAGGACGGGTTGTGGATGGCCTCATATGTCATAGTGTCTTCTACTGGATTCTCTGGACAGTGGGGAGTCAGTAAAGGGACTGGCAGAGGAGTAACAGAGTGAGAGGTCGATTAGTCAAGCAGGAGATTTGAGCTTAGATTGGAGGAGAGCGAGAGTGCAAGATGGGAGGCCACAGAGGAGAATGTTACAGTAGTCTAGGCGGGAGATGATGAGGGCATGTACAAGCATGAGAGATATTTGTGAGTTGTAGGCAGCAGGAGGTGGAAAGGGCTGATGGACAGGGCAGGACTTTTGAACCAGGAGAGTGTCCAGCCATTGATTGTGATAGAACGATGGCGGAAAGATGATGAATTCTGTTTGATCCATGTTAAGTTTTAGAAAGTGAGAGGAGAAGAAGAAAAATATGGAGGATAGGCATTGTGGGATTTTGGATAGTAAGGTGGTGATGTCTGGACCAGAGAGTTAGATTTGAGTGTCGTCAGCATAAAAGTGATACTGAAAGCCATCGGACTCTATGAGCTGTCCCAGGCCGAGGGTGTAGATAGAGAAGAGCAGGGGTCCTAGGACAGAGCCTTGAGGGACACCAACAGAGAGGGATTGAGAGGAGGAGGTGGTGAGAGAGTGGGAGACGCTGAATGTCCGGTCTGTGAGGTATGAGGTGGTCCAGGAGAGGGACAGGTCAGTGATGCCAAGTTTGTAACAGAAGGGAGTGGTCAACAGTGTCAAAGGCAGAGGACAGGTCAATGAGGAGGGTACAGAGTAATGTAGAAGGCAGAGGACAGGTCCAGGAGGAGGAGGACAGAGTAATGTAGAAGGCAGAGGACAGGTCCAGGAGGAGGAGGAGGACAGAGTAATGGAGAAGGCAGAGGACAGGTCCAGGAGGAGGAGGACAGAGTAATGTAAAGGCAGAGGAAGGTCCAGGAGGAGGAGGAGAAGGTCAGGGGGAGGAGGACAGAGAATGTAGAGGGCAGAGGACAGGTCCAGGAGGAGGAGGACAGAGTAATGTAGAAGGCAGAGGACAGGTCCAGGAGGAGGAGGACAGAGTAATGTAGAAGCAGAGGACAGGTCCAGGAGGAGGAGGACAGAGTAATGTAGAGGAGGCAGAGGACAGGTCCAGGAGGAGGAGGACAGAATAATGGAGAAGGCAGAGGACAGGTCCAGGGGGAGGAGGACAGAGTAATTGTAGAAGGCAGAGGACAGGTCCAGGAGGAGAGGACAGAATAATGGAGAAGGCAGAGGACAGGTCCAGGAGGAGGAGGACAGAGTAATGTAGAAGGCAGAGGACAGGTCCAGGAGGGGAGGACAGAGTAATGTAAAGGCAGAGGACAGGTCCAGGAGGAGGAGGACAGAGTAATGTAGAAAGGCAGAGGACAGGTCCAGGAGGAGAGGACAGAGTAATGTAAAGGCAGAGGACAGGTCCAGGAGGAGGAGGACAGAGTAATGGAGAAGGCAGAGGACAGGTCCAGGAGGAGGAGGACAGAGTAATGTAGAAGGCAGAAGGACAGGTCCAGCGAGGAGGAGGACAGAGTAATGTAAAAGGCAGAGGACAGGTCCAGGAGGAGGAGGACAAGAGTAATGTAGAAGGCAGAGGACAGGTCCAGGAGAGGAGGACAGATAATGTAAAGGCAAGGACAGTCACGGAGAGGGGATAGAGTATGTAGAAGGCAGAGAATAGGCCAGGAGGAGGAGGACAGAGTAATGTAGAAGGCAGAGGACAGGTCCAGGAGGAGGAGGGGCAGAGTAATGTAGAAAAGGGGCCAGAGGGACAGGGTCCCCAGGAGGAGGAGGACAGAGTAATATAGAAGGCAGAGAACTGGTCTAGGAGCAGGAGGACAGAGTAATGTAGAAGGCAGAGGACAGGTCCAAGAGGAGAAGAATAGAGTAATGGAGAAGGCAGAGGACAGGTCAGGAGGAGGACAGAGTAATGTAGAAGGCAGAGGATAGGTCCAGGAGGAGGAGCACAGAGTAATGTAGAAGGCAGAGGACAGGTCCAGGAGGAGGAGGACAGAGTAATGGAGAAGGCAGAGGACAGGTCCAGGAGGAGGAGGACAGAGTAATGTAGAAGGAAGAGGACAGGTCCACGAAGAGGAGGACTGAGTAATGTAGAAGTCAGAGGATAGTCCAGGAGGAGGAGGAGAACAGAGTAATGTAGAAGACAGAGGACAGGTCCAGGAGGAGGAGGACAGAGTAATGTAAAGGCAGAGGACAGTCAGGAGGAGGAGGACAGAGTAATGAGAGGCAGCAGAGGACAGGTCCAGGAGGAGGAGGACAGAGTAATGTAGAAGGCAGAGGACAGGTCCAGGAGGAGGAGGACAGAGTAATGTAAAAGGCCAGAGGACAGGTCCAGGAGGAGGAGGACAGAGTAATGTAGAAGGCAGAGAATAGGTTCCAGGAGGAGGAGGACAGAGTAATGTAGAAGGCAGAGGACAGGGTCCAGGAGGAGGAGGGCAGAGTAATGTAGAAGGCAGAGACAGGTCCAGGAGGAGGAGGACAGAGTAATATAGAAGGCAGAGAACTGGTCTAGGGAAGCAGGAGGACAGAGTAATGTAGAAGGCAGAGGACAGGTCCAGGAGGAGAAGAATAGAGTAATGGAGAAGGCAGAGGACAGGTCCAGGAGGGGACAGAGTAATGTAGAAGGCAGAGGATAGGTCCAGGAGGAGGAGCACAGGAGTAATGTAGAAGGCAGGGACAGGTCCAGGAGGAGGAGGACAGAGTAATGGAGAAGGCAGAGGACAGGTCCAGGAGGAGGAGGACAGAGTAATGTAGAAGGAAGAGGACAGGTCCACGAAGAGGAGGACTGAGTAATGTAGAAGTCAGAGGATAGGTCCAGGAGGAGGAGGAGAACAGAGTAATGTAGAAGACAGAGGACAGGTCCAGGAGGAGGAGGACAGAGTAATGTAAAAGGCAGAGACAGGTCCAGGAGGAGGAGGACAGAGTAATGGAGAAGGCAGAGGACAGGTCCAGGAGGAGGAGGACAGAGTAATGTAAAAGGCAGAGGACAGGTCCAGGAGGAGGAGGACAGAGTAATGTAGAAGGCAGAGGACAGGTCCAGGAGGAGGAGGACAGAGTAATGTAAAAGGCAGAGGACAGGTCCAGGAGGAGGAGGACAGAGTAATGTAGAAGGCAGAGAATAGGTCCAGGAGGAGGAGGACAGAGTAATGTAGAAGGCAGAGGACAGGTCCAGGAGGAGGAGGGCAGAGTAATGTAGAAGGCAGAGGACAGGTCCAGGAGGAGGAGGACAGAGTAATATAGAAGGCAGAGAACTGGTCTAGGAGGAGGAGGACAGAGTAATGTAGAAGGCAGAGGACAGGTCCAGGAGGAGAAGAATAGAGTAATGGAGAAGGCAGAGGACAGGTCCAGGAGGAGGACAGAGTAATGTAGAAGGCAGAGGATAGGTCCAGGAGGAGGGAGCAACAGAAGTAATGTAGAAGGCAGAGGACAGGTCCAGGAGGAGGAGGACAGAGTAATGGAGAAGGCAGAGGACAGGTCCAGGAGGAGGAGGACAGAGTAATGTAGAAGGAAGAGGACAGGTCCACGAAGAGGAGGACTGAGTAATGTAGAAGGCAGAGGATAGGTCCAGGAGGAGGAGGAGAACAGAGTAATGTAGAAGACAGAGGACAGGTCCAGGAGGAGGAGGACAGAGTAATGGAGAAGGCAGAGGACAGGTCCAGGAGGAGGAGGACATAATGTAGAAGGCAGAGGACAGGTCCAGGAGGAGCGAGGACAGAGTAATGTAGAAGGCAGAGGACAGGTCCAGGAAGAGGAGGACAGAGTAATGTAAGAAGGCAGAGGACAGGTCCAGGAGGAGGACAGAGTAATGTAGAAGGCAGAGGACAGGTCCAGAGGGGGAGGACAATAATGTAGACGGCAGAGGACAGGTCCAGGAGGAGGAGGACAGAGTATGTAGAAGGCAGAGGACAGGTCCAGGAGGAGGAGGACAGAGTAATGTAGAAGGCAGAGGACAGATCCAGGAGGAGGAGGACAGAGTAATGTAGAAGGCAGAGGACAGGTCCAGGAGGAGGACAGAGTAATGTAGAAGGCAGAGGACAGGTCCAGGAGGAGGAGGACAGAGTAATGTAGAGGCAGAGGACAGATCCAGGAGGAGGGAGGACAGAATAATGGAGAAGGCAGAGGACAGGTCCAGGAGGAGGAGGACAGAGTAATGGAGAAGGCAGAGGACAGGTCCAGGAGGAGGAGGACAGAGTAATGTAGAAGGCAGAGGACAGGTCCAGGAGGGGGAGGACATAATGTAGACGGCAGAGGACAGGTCCAGGAGGAGGAGGACAGAGTAATGTAGAAGGCAGAGGACAGGTCAGAGGACAGGTCCAGAGGAGGAGGACAGAGTAATGTAGAAGGCAGAGGACAGGTCCAGGAGGAGGAGGACAGAGTAATGTAGAAGGCAGAGGACAGATCCAGGAGAAGGAGGACAGAATAATGGAGAAGGCAGAGGACAGGTCAGGAGGAGGAGGACAGAGTAATGTAGAAGGCAGAGGACAGGTCCAGGAGGAGGAGAGGAGTACAGAGTAATGTAGGAAGGCAGAGGACAGGTCCAGGAGGAGGACAGAGTAATGTAGAAGGCAGAGGACAGGTCCAGGAGGAGGAGGACAGACATAATGGAGAAGGACAGAAGGACAGAGTCCAGGAGGAGGAGGACAGAGTAATGTAGAAGGCAGAGGACAGGTCCAGGAGGAGGAGGACAGAGTAATGTAGAAAGGCAGAGGACAGGTCCAGGAGGAGAGGAGGACAGAGTAATGTAGAAGGCAGAGGACAGGTCAGGAGCAGAGTCCAGGAGGAGGAGGACAGAGTAATGTAGAAGGCAGAGGAGGACAGGTCAGAGGACAGGAGGAGGAGGAGGACAGAGTAATGTAGAAGGCAGAGGACAGGTCCAGGAGGAGGAGAAGACAGAGTAATGTAGAAGGCAGAGGACAGAGGACAGGTCCAGGAGGACACAGGAGGAGAGGAGGAGGAGGACAGAGGACAGGTCCAGGAGGAGGAGCAGAGGATAGAGGAAGGAGGCAGAGGACAGGTCCAGGAGGAGGAGGACAGAGGACAGTAGATGTAGAAGGCAGAGGACAGTCCAAGTAGTCCAGGAGGAGGACAGGACAGAGGACAGGTCCAGGAGAATGTAGAAGGCAGAGGGAGGAGGAGGCAGAGTCCAGGACAGAGTAATTGTAGAAGGCAGAGGACAGGTCCAGGAGGAGGTAATGCAGAGTGACATCCAGCAATGAATTGCCCTGGTATCCCTCAAAAGTAGTGTCTCTCCTGGAATGAATGACGACACTATTATTGGGGAACTGCTGGAACTGTAGCCGAATTCTGCTGATTTCAGGTTAGCTCTGAGTTCCTCATGTTCCCGTGCTGCCCCCTGCTGGCTCAGTGTCTGTACTTACGCATGCTCTGCTGCATTGAATTGCATGGCAGCCTGTCCTACACAGCTTCAGAAGGCAGCCCCGGGCATTAGGACCATCAGCATGGAACGGTTCCAGGACTTCTGGAGTTCACCAGGTGATCGGAACTGGAAAATACTGTGGGACATTGGAACCAAAGTGAACGACGTTTAAAGTAATTTGTAGGTCAGAATATAGACGATTGTTTAATATTTTAACATATTTTTAAACTTTTTTGCTAAGTAATGGGGACAGATCAGCGCCTCTACCCTCAGGCAATTCTCATTGAGCATGCTCACTACAATATTCTAAATAAGTCCACAGGTAACAGACAGTCTAGTTCCTCTACTAGTTCCTCTACTTCCTCCTTAGTTGTCCTTATTTGCTTCTCATACAGCATGCTCACTACATGTTCCTATAGAAGTCAAAAAGTAATGGGGACAGCTCAGCCCCCCTCCCCCTCCACCTCGTGTTCTTCTGACATAGCATGCTCACTACACTCTACCATATAAACAAGTAACAGGGACAACTCAGCTCTTCCTCCGACTCCTCGTAGACTTCTCATACAGCATGCTCACTACACCAACCTATAGGGACAGCTTAGTTCTTCTTTCCTATGCTCTCTCATATGCCTCTCACAGAGCATGCCCACTAGACTCTCTTATGTAGGTCAATAACGTGGACATTTCAACTCTTCCTCCCTTTCATCTATTTCTCACAGAGCATGCCCACTGGACTCTCTTATATGAGTCAATAAGGTGGACATTTCAACTCTTCCTCCTTCTCCCTCTCATCCATTTCTCACAGAGCATGCTCACTACACTCTCATATAAGTCAATAAGTAATGGAGACGGTTCAGCTCTTCCTCCCTACTCCCTCTCAAGCACTTTTCACCGAGCATGCTCACTTGTAAAGACGTCATACAGTAACAGTTCAACCTCTTCTCTCTTTCTCAAAAAGCATGGTTAATACACTCCAATATAAGTCAATAAGTAGCTGGGGAGATTGTTCCATGTGATTTTCACAGAGCATGCTCACTGCACTCTGTAATGGAAGCAAAAAAAAAGGAAAAACAAGAAAACAGCTCAAATCTCCTCCCAGAGCATGCTCACTACACTCTCCTATAAAAGTCAGTAATTAATGGGGACATCTCAACTCTTCCTCCCCATTCCCTCCCATGCATTTCTTAAAGAGCATGCTCACTATACTCTTGCATAAAAGTCAAAACATAACAGATATAGCTCTTCCTCCTCCCCCTCATGCATAGCTCTTGTACGCTCCAATACGAGTCAGTAAGTAACTGGGATAGCTGGGATCACCTAATGCACTTGCCACACAGAATGTTTACTATATTATTTCATAGGAGCCTTTCACCAAGCACTCTCACTACTGTCTCCTATATATAATTCAGTAAGTAAAAGAGACTGCTTGAACTATGACATATACTTGTCACAGAGCATGCTCACTACAGTCTCCCATAGAAGTGAATAATATGGTCAACTCTCACTCCCCATTCCCTCACATGCACTTGTCACAGAGCATGCTCACTACATTCTCTTATAAAATCAAAACTAAAGGGACAGCTCAGCTCCTCTTCCCTCTTGCAGATCATGCTCACTACATTCTCTCATAGCTAAGCTCCTCTTCCCTCTAGCAGGGCATGCTCACTACATTCTCTCATAGCTCAGATCCTCTTCCCTCTTGCAGAGCATGCTCACTACATTCTCTCATAGCTCAGCTCTTGTTCCCTCTTGCAGATCATGCTCACTACATTCTCTCATAGCTCAGCTCCTCTTCCCTCTAGCAGGGCATGCTCACTACATTCTCTCATAGCTCAGCTCCTCTAACCTCTTGCAGAGCATGCTCACTACATTCTCTCATAGCTCGGCTCCTCTTCCCTCTTGCAGGGCATGCTCACAACATTCTCTCATAGCTCAGCTCCTCTTCCCTCTTGCAGAGCATGCTCACTACATTCTCTCATAGCTCAGCTCCTCTTCCCTCTTCCAGAGCATGCTCACTACATTCTCTCATAGCTGGGCTCCTCTTACCTCTTGCAGAGCATGCTCACTACATTCTCTCATAGCTGGACTCCTCTTCCTCTTGCAGAGCATGCTCACTATAGTCTCTCATAGCTCAGCTCCTCTTCCCTCTTGCAGAGCATGCTCACTACATTCTCTCATAGCTCAGCTCCTCTTCCATCTTGCAGAGCATGCTCAATACATTATCTCGTAGCTCGGCTCCTCTTCCCTCTTGCAGGGCATGCTCAATACATTCTCTCATAGCTCAGCTCCTCATGCTCACTACATTCACTCATAGCTCGGCTCAGCTTCCCTCTTGCAGAACATGCTCACTACATTCTCTCATAGCTAAGCTCCTCTTCCCTCTAGCAGGGCATGCTCACTACATTCTCTCATAGCTCAGATCCTCTTCCCTCTTGCAGAGCATGCTCACTACATTCTCTCATAGCTCAAGCTCTTGTTCCCTCTTGCAGATCATGCTCACTACATTCTCTCATAGCTCAGCTCCTCTTCCCTCTAGCAGGGCATGCTCACTACATTCTCTCATAGCTCAGCTCCTCTAACCTCTTGCAGAGCATGCTCACTACATTCTCTCATAGCTCGGCTCCTCTTCCCTCTTGCAGGGCATGCTCACTACTTCTCTCATAGCTCAGCTCCTCTTCCCTCTTGCAGAGCATGCTCACTACATTCTCTCATAGCTCAGCTCCTCTTCCCTCTTGCCAGAGCATGCTCACTACATTCCTCTCATAGCTGGGCTCCTCTTACCTCTTGCAGAGCATGCTCACTACATTCTCTCATAGCAGGGCTCCTCTTACCTCTTGCAGAGCATGCTCACTACATTCTCTCATAGCAGGGCTCCTCTTCCCTCTTGCAGAGCATGCTCACTATAGTCTCTCATAGCTCAGCTCCTCTTCCCTCTTGCAGAGCATGCTCACTACATTCTCTCATAGCTCAGCTCCTCTTCCATCTTGCAGAGCATGCTCAATACATTCTCTCATAGTTCGGCTCCTCTTCCCTCTTGCAGGGCACGCTCACTACATTCTCTCATAGCTCAGCTCCTCATGCTCACTACATTCACTCATAGCTCGGCTCGGCTTCCCTCTTGCAGAGCATGCTCACTACATTCTCTCATAGCTCAGCGCCTCTTCCCTCTTGCAGAGCATGCTCACTACATTCTCTCATAGCTCGGCTCCTCTTCCCTCTTGCAGGGCATGCTCGCTATATTTAATTTGAAGACTATAAATAATTTCTTAGTTTTCTTATGATCATGTACAGAAAGAGAAACAACATATAAGAGATAAAGGGAGATTATGGAGCAGACGGTGTCAGGATTAGTGATGTGTAAAACACGGAGGTGACAGGTTACTGATGAGTTCCCAATAAACAGCGACTATGAGCACCAGGTCTGGTGGGAACAATTCTGCATCTCTCCAGGGGCGACGCGTTTTCTCAGTGCGGACGGAACGCTCTTGACAAATGGCCCTGTTTGGATTTACACTAATCTTGATGGATCGGACAATCTGCATTGATCTGCGGATACACAAATCAACATCATCTCTTTTTATGGAGCTCGAGGCAATGTGATCAATACTGTCAGCGGAGCCAAACAGGAGGAGAGACTGATGACCGGCGGGGAAGGGGGTGCCCAGCGACCTCGAGTTCAGAACAGACAAAATGAGACTCCTGCCCCCCCAGGATAGAGCCCGACCCTCGACCTGAGGCATGCAATCTATCAGTGTAATGAGGAATAACACAAGATAGTGGAGTAATGGAAGGTAGCAAAGTATAATATAAATACTGTAATAATATAATGTAGTATAATACAGAACAGAATAATACAGTGTAACAATGTATCAATGTCATGTAATAAAACATGGATTTCCACTATTTCTAATGAATTAGGAAATCTGCATGTCTGTGCGTGAATTCACAGCAACTGAGAGGAGACACATCCTACTGCAACACCTTCTGTAGATGTGGACAGTGCACAGTACCACTACCTCTTCTGTAGATGTGGACAGTGCACAGTACCACTACCTCTTCTCTGTAGTAGATACAGACAGTGCACAGTACCACTACCTACATAACCTCTTCTGTAATGTGGACAGTGCACAGTACCACTACTGCTTCTGTAGAAACGGACAGTGCCAGTACACTATATACAGACAGTGGACAGTAACACAGTACATGCACAGTACCACTACCTCTTCTGTACGATGGGACAGTGCACAGTACACCACTACCTGTAGATAGGACAGTGCACAGTACCACTACCTTCTTCTGTAAGTGTAGACAGTACCCAGTACTACTCTTCTGTAGATAACAGACAGTGACCAGTACCATACCTCTTCTGTAGATGTAGACAGTGCACAGTACCACTACCTCTTCTGTAGATCGACAGACAGTGCACAGTACTACTACTCTTCTGTATATAGACAGTGCACAGTACCACTACCACTGTAGATGACAGTACAGTAGAATCTCTACATAGATACACCAGCAGTACCACTACCTCTTCGGTAGATACGACAGTGCACAGTACCACTACCTCTTCAGTAGATTACGACAGTGCCAGTACATACTCTTCTGTAGATAGTAGACAGTGACAAGTACCTACCTCTCTGTAGAACAGACAGCTGACAGTACCACTACCTCTCTGTAGATGTGACAGTGCACAGTACCTACTCTCTTCTGTAGAGTACAGTGCCACAGTACACTACCTCTGTAGATACAGACAGTACACAGTACCACTACCTCTTCTGTAGATACGGACAGTGCACAGTACCACTACCTCTTCTGTAGATATGGACAGTGCACAGTACCACTACCTCTTCTGTAGATGATGCACAGTGCCAGTACACTACCTCTTCTGTAGATAGGACGTGCACAGTACCAACAGTACCTCTTTGAGATACGGACAGTGCACAGTACCATACCTTCTGTAAATACGACAGTGCACGTACACTACCTCTTCTGTAGATGTGACAGTGCACAGTGATGTGGACACAGTACCACTACTTCTTCTGTAGATATGGACAGTGCACAGTACCACTACCTCTTCTGTAGACAGTGCACAGACAGTGCAGACAGTAACCACTACCCTCTTCTGTAGATGTAGACAGTACACAGTACACTACCTCTTCGGACAGTGTAGTATACAGGCACAAGTGCACAGTACCACCTCTTCTGTACCTCCACTTCTGTAGATATGCATACAGTACACAGTCAAGTCTAGTAGACAGCACTACTATCTTCTCCTGACAGACAGTGCACAGTACCTACTGTTCTGTAGATGTAGACAGTGCACAGTACCACTACCGTTGTACGATACAGAAGTAACAGTACCACTACCTCTTCTGTACATACGGACAGTGCACGTACCATACCTTCTTAGATGTAGACAGTGCACAGTACCACTACCTCTTCTGTAGAAATGGACAGTGCACAGTACCACTACCTCTTCTGTAGATGTAGACAGTGCACATACCACTACCTTCTGTAGATGTAGACAGTGCACAGTACACTACCTCTTCTGTAGATACGGACACAGTACCAGTAGATACCACTACCTACCTCTTCTGTAGATCACGGACAGTGCACAGTACCACTACCTCTTCTGTAGATGTAGACAGTGCACAGTACCACTACCTCTTCTGTAGAAACGGACAGTGCACAGTACCACTACCTCTTCTGTAGATACAGACAGTGCACAGTACCACTACCTCTTCTGTAGATGTGGACAGTGCACAGTACCACTACCTCTTCTGTAGATACAGACAGTGCACAGTACCACTACCTCTTCTGTAGATGTGGACAGTGCACAGTACCACTACCTCTTCTGTAGATACAGACAGTGCACAGTACCATTACCTCTTCTGTAGATGAGGACAGTGCACAGTACCACTACCTCTTCTGTAGATACTACAGATCTTCTGTAGATAAGACAGTGCACAGTACCACTACCTCTTCTGTAGATGTGGACAGTGCACAGTACCACTACCTCTTCTGTAGATACAGACAGTGCACAGTACCATTACCTCTTCTGTAGATGAGGACAGTGCACAGTACCACTACCTCTTCTGTAGATACAGACAGGTGACAGTACTACAGTAACATTACCTCTTCTGTAGATGGGACAGTGCATACCACTACCTCTTCTGTACCACTACCACTCCTTCTGTTAGAATACAGTACCACAGTAGCAGTGCACAGTAACATACCTCTTTGTAGATATGGACAGTGCACAGTACATACCTCTTCTGTAGATAGACAGTGCACAGTACCACTACCTCTTTCTGTAGATTGAGAGTGCACAGTACCACTACCTCTTCTGTAATCGGACAGTGCACAGTACCACTACCTGTTACAGTGATACGGACAGTGCACAGTACCACTGCCTTCTGTAGATACAGACAGTGCACAGTACCACTACCTCTTCTGTAGATACAGACAGTGCACAGTACCACTACCTCTTCTGTAGATACAGACAGTGCACAGTACCACTACCTTACCACTACGTGTAGATGCACGTACCAGTGCAGAGTACCACTACCTCTTCTGTAGAGATACAGACAGTGCACAGTACCACTACCTCTTCTGTAGATAGTAGGACAGTGCACAGTACCACTACTTACCGACTTCTGTAGATACAGACAGTGCACAGTACCACCTACATCTTCTGTAGATGTGGTACAGTGCACAGTACCACTACCTCTTCTGTAGTACAGACAGTGCACAGTACCACTACCTCTCTGTAGATGTGGATCAGTGCACAGTACCAGTGCACAGTGCACAGTACCATTACCTCTTCTGTAGAGGACAGTGCACAGTACCACTACCCATCTGTATGATACAGACCAGTAGATGGACAGTACCAGACCACTCTTCTGTAGATATGGACAGTGCACAGTACCACTACCTCTTCTGTAGATAACGGACAGTGCACAGTACCACTACTCTTCTGTAGATACGGACTAGTAGATACACAGTACCAGTACATAGATCGGACAGTGCACAGTAACTACCTAGACAGTGCACAGTACCACTTCTGTAGATCCGGACAGTGCACAGTACCACACCTCTTCTGTATGCATTACAGACACAGTACTAGTAACAGCTACAGTACCTCTTCTGTAGAAGTACAGTACCACTACCTCTTCTGTAATCAGTGCACAGTGCCGTACCACTCCTCTCTGTAGATGTGGACAGCAGTGTAGAGAACAGTACTCTTCTGTAGATTGGACAGTTACCACTACTCTTCTGTAGATACAGACAGTGCACAGTACCAAAGACCTCTTCTGTAGATACAGACAGTGCACAGTACCACTACTCTTCTGTAGATGTGGACAGTGCACACAGCCTTCTCTGTAATGTGGACACAGTTACCACGTAGGAACAGTGCACAGTATGCATTACCTCTTCTGGTAGATGGGACAGTCACAGTACCAGTAGCTCTTCTGTAGATGGGGACAGACAGCGGCACTACACTCTCTGTAGATGTGACAGTGCACAGTACCACTACCTCTTTGTAGATATGGACGTGGCACAGACCACTACCTACTGTTCTGTAGATGTGGAGAGTTGCACATACCACTACCTCTTCTGTAGATACGGACAGTGCACAGTACCACTGCCTATGCTGTAGATACAGACATTGCACAGTACCACTACCTCTTCTGTAGATGTGGACAGTGCACAGTACCACTTACCTACTTTTGTATATAGATTATCTTCTGTAGATGTAGACAGTGCACAGTACCGACCTCTTCTGTAGAACGGACAGTGCACAGTACCACTACTCTTCTGTAGATACAACAGTGCCAGTTACCACTACTCTTCTGTAGATGTGACAGTGCACAGTACCACTACCTCTTCTGTAATACAGACAGTGCCAGTACCAGTACCACTACCTCTGTAGATGTGGACAGTACACAGTACATACCCTTCTTAGATAGACAGTGACAGTACCACACTCTTACAGTGCACAGTACCCTCTTCTGTAGATACAGACAGTGCACAGTAACCAAACTCTCTTCTGTAGATACAGACAGTGCACAGTCCTACCTCTTCTGTAGATGACAGTGCACAAGTACCTCTTCTGTAGCTACCTTCTGTAGATGGACAGTGCACCGTACCACTACCTCTTCTGTAGATGACATGGTACCACTACCTCTTCTTGGATACACAGTACAACTACCTCTCTGTAGATACAGCCAGTGCACAGTACATACCTCTCACATCCTCTATCTGTAGATACGGACAGTGCACAGTACCACTATATGCTGTATATACAGACATTGCACAGTACCACTACCTCTTCTGTAGATGTGGACAGTGCACAGTACCACTACCTCTTTTGTAGATATGGACAGTGCACAGTACCACTACCTCTTCTGTAGATACAGACAGTGCACAGTACCACTACCTCTTCTGTAGATGTGGACAGTGCACAGTACCACTACCTCTTCTGTAGATACGGACAGTGCACAGTACCACTGCCTATGCTGTAGATACAGACATTGCACAGTACCACTACCTCTTCTGTAGATGTGGACAGTGCACAGTACACTACCTCTTTGTAGATATGGACAGTGCACAGTACCACTACCTCTTCTGTAGATACAGACAGTGCACAGTACCACTACCTCTTCTGTAGATACAGACAGTGCACAGTACCACTACCTCTTCTGTAGATACAGACAGTGCACAGTACCACTACCTCTTCTGTAGATTCAGACAGTGCACAGTACCACACCTCTTCTGTAGATTGGACATGCACAGTACCATACCTCTTCTGTAGATACAGACAGTGCACAAGTACCACTACTTTCTGTAGAGAGACAGTGCACAGTACCACTACTTTGTTCTGTAGTAGAACAGACAGTGCCAGTACCACTACCTCTTCTGTAGATGTGGACAGTGCACAGTACCAC
>ONZH01020254.1:0-52241 GCA_900303285.1 Rhinella marina
AAAGCAACTACAGTATTTGGATTATTAAAAATAATTATTTTAGCTATATTAGTTGGAACACTCATCACCACTACTTAGAGGGGTTTTCCGGGACTCCTATATTGATGACCTTTCCTGAGGATAGGTGATCGGTGGGGGCAGAGACATATTGGCCATAGACCCTACAGGGAAATTTCCCAGTGGGCCGATGCCCAGCAGGTAGGGATGAGCGAACTTTTGAAAAGTTCGGTTCGGTTCGGCGAACTTTCGTGAAATTCGGATTCGTACGAACCGAACCTAAAACGAACATTGCTATAACGGCTGAATAATTGCAGCTACAATAGTGGGAGTCTGATAGGGTATAGTTTCGTTTAGTTGCAGTTGCTATTACAATGAAAAAAGTTGAAAAAATCAAAGTGCAAAAATAGTCGTCGACAGCCAGGTCGACAACATTTGACAGCATTGAAGATGTCCGCTGGAGCAGTCCATGTCATGCCAGAGCACCAAAAACACACTGTAGATCGTGGCACCAGCCCAAGAATAGGCTGCGTTGAAGTCGATGCGGTCTCAGTGTCATCACAGGTCAGAAGACAGACAGGCGTACCATTTAATTAGACCTTGTGCACCCCAGAACAGGTACACATTAGCCAAGGTGTAAGTGATTACACGGGACATAGGACACAAAATGCAAGTTGGCAACACCGGCAGCATTGCCTTGGACCCAGTAGGGTGGAAAACAGACATTTGACAGTGGAACCAGCAGCAGTAATAGTACTGTATTGGACCCAGTATGGTTGAGAACAGACAATTGACGGAGGAGGAGGAGGCAGCAGCACTTGATTGCATCCAGGCCAGTATGGTTGAGAACAGACAATTGACGGAGGAGGAGGCAGCAGCACTTGATAGCACCCAGGCCAGTATGGTTGAGAACAGACAATTGACGGAGGAGGAGGAGGCAGCACTTGATTGCACCCAGGCCAGTATGGTTTGAGAACAGACAATTGATGGAGGAGTAGGCGGCAGCACTTGATAGCACCCAGGCCAGTATGGTTGAGAACAAACAATTGACGGAGGAGTAGGCGGCAGCACTTGATAGCACCCAGGCCAGTATGGTTGAGAACAGACAATTGACGGAGGAGTAGGGCAGCAGCACTTGATAGCACCCAGGCCAGTATAGTTGAGAACAGACAATTGATGGAGGAGTAGGCGGCAGCACTTGATAGCACCCTGGCCAGTATAGTTGAGAACAGACAATTGACGGAGGAGGAGGAGGCAGCAGCACTTGATAGCACCCAGGCCAGTATGGTTGAGAACAGACAATTGACGGAGGAGGAGGCGGCAGCAATTGATAGCACCCAGGCCAGTATAGTTGAGAACAGACAATTGACAGAGGAGTAGGCGGCAGCACTTGATAGCACCCAGGCCAGTATGGTTGAGAACAAACAATTGACGGAGGAGTAGCAGCAGCAGCACTTGATAGCACCCAGGCCAGTATGGTTGAGAACAGACAATTGACGGAGAAGGAGGAGGCAGCAGCACTTGATAGCACCCAGGCCAGTATGGGTGAGAACAGACAATTGACGGAGGAGTAGGAGGCAGCAGCACTTGATAGCACCCAGGCCAGTATGGTTGAGAAGAGACAATTGACGGAGGAAGAGGAGGCAGCAGCACTTGATAGCACCCTGGCCAGTATGGTTGAGAAGAGACAAGTTGAGGAGGCAGCTTCAGCAGCTCTAGATTGCACCCAGTATGTTTCCAAATAGACAATTGACGGTGGGGGCATTAGTAGGAGCAGTATTCTTTTTGACCCAGAAGGGCCTAGTACAGAGAACTGAAGTTGGAAGCTAAGAATATGCACGCTTGTAAAAATCAGTTTTTATACATGACAAAATGTTGATTTAGAGTTCAGCACAGGACAGTCAACATTAAAAAAAACCCTGTAACATTACAGCTAGTCTAGTAGGATACGGATACGGTTAAATAGACAGCTAACCTCACCCACAGAATACATGAGGTGAATAAAGGACATTTAAAAAGGCACAGATTCAAGAAGGCTTTACGCCAGTTCCATTATCCAAAATGACGTGTCCAATTTTCATGAAATGGACACCTCACTGGCACTCGCTTTACAAATTGACGCAACTACTCTGGTGTCAAACCTGTTGAATCTGGGCCTATGGCTGTTGGCGAGACATATATATATATATCTTTGTTACACCAGTTTGATGTCCTAACCGAGTGCAGCGCCCAACCCAATGGATGTATGCTTTTGTGTTTTTTTAGTGCTGTCACGAGCTGGCTTAAAGGGAACCTGTCATCTCGGAACCCCCCCTGAACTAGAGTAAGCGTTGTATAGTGTAAGTGATGCTGAATCCGAATATGTAAGCTTTATCTTCATACTCACTTCCATTCTGATGCTGTGCTCCCACAAACCTGCAGTAAAATGCACTCAGTGGACTCTTCTTTCAGTCCTCTCCATTATGTGAGTGAGCACCGGAGTCCACTGAGTGCATTTTACTGCAGTTTTGTGGGAGCACAGCGTCGGAATGGAAGTAAGTATGAAGATAAAACGTACATATTCGGATTCAGCATCACTTACACTATACAACACTTACTCTAGTTCAGGGGGTGTTTCGGAGATGACAGGTTCCCTTTAAAGGATAAGTCCGGGCAATTTATACGTTTCTGGTTCAAGTAAGGGCACAGAAAGATATTAATTGCCTGGACTTATCTTTTAAAGTGGGTAGGGGGAAACCCCTGATGGGGTATGGGAGTGACCTTCCCGCCCTCTCTTTGGTCACTCCCAAAAAACCTCACCCTATGGGTACCTTCATATGTGGCTGCGGGTCTGCTGAGTAAAATCCACAGGGCATTTTTATACCGTTCACCAAACGGCGTTCAGTACTATGGTGCCGTCCGGACATACGCAGTTCTACGCTGAACTGGGTATTTGCATCCAGCCAGGGCCATATTAACAACTAGGCACCGGGGGCACGGTGCCTAGGGCGGCAGGTTGCGGGGGGCGGTGTACAGTACTTACCCCTCCTCCTGCTTGCTCTTCCTGAGGCCGGCGCTGCTGTGTCCTGACTGCCTGCAGCGTCAGGACGTACAGAGCGCCCTCTGACCTGATGCTGCAGGAGGTCAGGTGACTTCAGCGCGGGCCCCTGGAAGAGGAGAGAGCGGGGACACAGCCAGGACCGGAGGTAAGTTTTTTTTTTTTCTTGTCTGATCTGAGGTCTGAAGTGGGGGCCAAAAAGGGATCTTAAAAGGTGGGGACAGAATGGGGGGGGATCTGAAAAGGTGGGGACAGAATGGGGGGGGAATCTGAAAAGGTGGGGACAGAATGGGGGAGGGGATCTGAAAAGGTGGGGACAGAATGGGGGGGGGATCTGAAAAGGTGGGGACAGAATGGGGGGATCTGAAAAGGTGGGGACAGAATGGGGGGGGGATCTGAAAAGATGGGGACAGAATGGGGGGGTCTGAAATGGTGGGGACAGAATGGGGGGTCTGAAATGGTGGGGACAGAATGGGGGGGGATCTGAAAAGGTGGGGACAGAATGGGGGGTCTGAAATGGTGGGGACAGAATGGGGGGTCTGAAATGGTGGGGACAGAATGGGGGGGGATCTGAAAAGGTGGGGACAGAATGGGGGGGTCTGAAATGGTGGGGACAGAATGGGGAGGGGATCTGAAAAGGTGGTGACAGAATGGGGGGGATCTGAAAAGGTGGGGACAGAATGGGGGGGTCTGAAATGGTGGGACAAAATGGGGGGGAATCTGAAATGGTGGGACAGAATGGGGGGGATCTAAAATGGTGGGACAGAATGGGGGGTCTGAAATGGTGGGACAGAATGGGGAGGTCTGAAATGGTGGGACAGAATGGGGAGGTCTGAAATGGTGGGGGACAGAATGGGGGGGTCTGAAATGGTGGGACAGAATGGGGGGGTCTGAAATGGTGGGACAGAATGGGGGGGTCTGAAATGGTGGGACAGAATGGGGGGTCTGAAATGGTGGGACAGAATGGGGGGGGTCTGAAATGGTGGGACAGAATGGGGGGTCTGAAATGGTGGGACAGAATGGGGGGGGTCTGAAATGGTGGGACAGAATGGGGGGTCTGAAATGGTGGGACAGAATGGGGGGGGTCTGAAATGGTGGGACAGAATGGGGGGGTCTGAAATGGTGGGACAGAATGGGGGGGGGTCTGACATGGGCCCCAATGAGGATCTGATAGGGGGTCTGGGGTCTAATGAGGGTCTGATAGGGGGTCTGGAGGCCTAATGAGGGTCTGATAGGGGGTCTGGGGGTCTAATGAGGATCTGATTGGGGCTTTGGAGGTCTAATGAGGGTCAGATATGGGAGTTTGGAGGTCTAATGGGGGTCTGTAGATGGGGGGTCTCATCTGGGGTTTGATATGGGGATCTGATCTGAAAGGTAAGGGGGGTACTGTTTTTCTGTGTGGTGCCAGTATTTTCAGGGGGGCTGTTTCTGTAGTACAGTATGGGGGTGGGCAGGGTGAGATGTGGAGAAGGTGAGAGGATGATGGAAAAGTAGGAAAGTAAGATGTCTGTTTGTTGAACTCTTCAGAGACGAGGCACAGCTGAAAGAAGTCACCATGGCGGTCTGGTCTGACAGAAGAAGAGGAAAGAGAACGTCTACATCAGAGAAGAGAAGTCTCTGGATTTAAGAGGTACATATGTGGCGCTGTATGACCCTGTATGCTCTGTAGTGCTGTATGAAATGTTTTCCAAGTCTGTCTTTGAAGGGGTTGTCTTTTTTTTTTTTTTTTCTACGAGCGCTGCTTTCTCTGCTCTGTTTACTGCTCTTCACTGCAAATTCTATGGCAAGCAGGTGAACAGAGCAGAGAAAGCAGCTCTCATATGAGCTCTGCTCTCTCTTCAAACAGCTGATCGTCAGGTTGCCGGAGGACCCCAGCCGATCTGATATTGATGACCTATCGTGAGGATAGGTCATTAGTAGTAAAAAGAGGACAACCCCTTTAACAGTAGGACTGGAGGGAAGGGATTAGGTTGAGAATTTGGCATGGGGGGTGTTTCAATATTTGCCTTGGGCATCAGAAAAGCTAGGTGCACCAGCGGCAGGTGGGGGAGGGGGTACAGACTGAGGGTAGTTGAGTGTATGGGGATGGTGGGGTAGTTGGGCGGGGGTTAATTGGCTTGGCAGAGGACCATTTTCAGTATCCAGGGGGTTGGGGGGGAGGATAGGTCACTGTAATAAGTCCAGGAGGAGGCTACTATGGGGGGTGGGGTAACAAGGCTACTATGGGGTTGGGGGGCTACTGAGGAGAGACTACTATGCTACTGTGGGGGGAGGAGGCTACTATGGGGGGTGGGGTAACGAGGGGAGGCTACTATGAGGTGGGGGGGTGAGAAGAGGCTACTATGGGGGGTGGGGGTAACGAGGCTACTATGGGGTGGGGGGTTCTAAGGAGAGGCTACTATGCTACTGTGGGGGGAGGAGGCTACTATGGGATGGGGGGGACTGAGGAGAGGCTACTATGCTACTATTTGGGGGCGTGGGGGAATGGGTCACGTTGGGGGGGGCGTCATCACAGAGAGTGCCTAGGGCAGCATGAACCCTAAATACGGCCCTGCATCCAGCCCCATAGTGCTGAAGGTGGCATAAAATCAGCCAATGATGCGCTGTGGATTTTAGGCAGCAGAGAACCCCAAAAAAGCATCCCATTGTAAAGGCACCCGTAAATAAGGCAAGTTAACCTGCCTTTCAGCAACTGTTTGTTGCTGTAACTAACTGTGTAGCCTCTGTGATATATACCCCATAGACAGCCTTATTCCACGCGTGACTGCATGAGAGGCGTGAAATCATTCGCACAGAGAAGAACCCCATCGGGATTTGTGGTGCGAGATTTTACTACTCTCATGATATCAACAAAATACCTCAAGAACAGTTAGTACCGCTCACAAAACGGTGAGTAGTGTTCCTTGGCACGGTTGCCAGGGATAGAACCCCACGGCTATAGTTCACAAAAGGTGAAATCCCCACTTTGTGAAGCATAGTCGTGGGGATTATTTTAGGGATGGTACTGTTCTTGGGGTATGGGTTGGACGGTGCACCGGTGTGAGGCATTAAGCTGGTGTGGAGATGTTAAATGGCCAACACACCATGGGCATTAAATTTGGAGATGGGGTTCTGTTTATTTAAATATATCCGAATTAAGTAGGTAATTTTTAAGGTGATTTTTTTTAATTTGGGTTCTAAGGGGGGAACATTACTTAATAAGTTAAATTACGGATTTTTACGTTGGGCACATATTTGGGATATTAAGGTCAGTTTCTTGGACACACGGATTGCCATGCAAGACGGGTGACTGATGACTTAGTAATTCACATCAGGCAGGGGGGTGGTATAATCCGATGTAATCCAGGCACGATTCATCTTTAGAAAAGTCAGCATCTCAACACTGTGGCAAGAGAGCCTCGTTCTTTGCGGTGTTATGATGTTACCCGCCACACTGAACACCCTCTCTGACGCAACACTACTGGCTGGGCAGGACAGCAGAGCCAAAGAAAACTCTGCCAGTTGAGGCCAAATGTCAAGTTTCTCTGCCCAGTACTGCACGGGGTCGGTGAACTTTGGGGCAGGGTACAATCCAGGTAGGCAGTGACCTGGTGGGTGAGCTCATGCTGGTCCATACCATGAGTCCGGTGTTGTGTCCCCTCTTCAGCAGCTGGCTGCATGAAATCGCTCATCAGCGATTGGAGGTTGTAGCGACTTCTCACGCCTCCACTAGTGGTGGTGGTAGTGGAGCGCGCTGGTTCCCCCCGAGCGGATGTTGTCTGGGAACCTGGCTGGTCTCGCTGGTAAGTTGAGACCAACTGACTGGTGAGTAGGTCCCGGTAGTACCCCAGTTTTGCCTCCCTCTCTGATGGCAGAAAAAATTCAGCCATTTTGAGGCGGAAGCGAGGGTCCACCAGGGTGGCCAGCCAGTATTGGTCCCTCTGGCGGATGTCCACAATCCGGCTGTCACTCCTGAGACACTCCCGCAGGCACCTTGCCATCTGCACCAAGGACAATGAGCGCCTCTCCTCTCCACTGTCCTCGGTATAGTTCCAGGGTCTGCTGGGGTCTTCCTCCTCTTCCTCTACCACCTCATCCTCCATCTCCTCCTGTGATTGAGAGGCAGAGAAGCCAGGTGGCGGTGTGTGGAATGGCTGGGCATAGACATCTTCCTCCTCCTCACCCTCCATCTGCACTTCATCCATCTCTGGGCTCAAGGCGATGTTCAGCCTTGGAGTGGTGGCCTGGGAATCCTCGCTGATGATGCTTTTCAGCGCATTTTACAGAACATGGACGAGTGGGATGATGTCGTTGATCCCATAGTCATGCCTGCTCACAAACAAAGTCGCGTCCTCAAAAGGGATCAACAATTGGCAGACTTCACGCATCATCTGCCAGTGTGTGACTTGGAAGTCGCAGTGTGGCGTGAAGCTGCCTGATTGCCCCATGAGGTAGTCTGTAACGGCTGACCTTTGCTCGTATAGGCGGTCCAGCATATGGAGGACAGAATTCCAGCGTGTTGGCACGTCGCAGATTAGCCGATGTTGGGGCAGACTGCGCTGTCTCTGGATCCTGAGCAGGGTGTTCCTTGCAGTGTAGGTGTGGCTGATGTGTTTGCACACTCTGCGTGACATCCTCAGAAGGTCTTGTAGTGCAGGAAATGATTGAAGAAACCTGTGCACTATGAGGTTTATCACATGTGCCATACAAGGTGTATGACTCAGCCCTCCCTGCTTCACTGCAGAGACAATGTTCCTCCCATTGTCTGCTAACACACTTCCCACCGTTAGTTGACGTGGGGTCAGCCATTAATCGATCTCCTCCCTGATGGTCCGGAGGAGCTCCTGCCCAATGTGGCTCCGTTCACCCAGGCTCACCAAATGGAGGACAGCCTGAGAGCGCCTGGCCTGACATCGGTGGTAAGACACCGGGGCAGGTTGGACTGCTGTCAAAGCGGCGGATGGTTGCAAGGTGGTGGAGGCAGAACTTGTGCTTCCCGCTGCTGGCCCCCTAAAGCACCATGGAGGTGACAGTGGCAAGAATGGGCCAACTTCCTGATGGTCTTCTGGGAGGATGTTGACCCAATGGGCAGTAACAGACATGTACTGCCCTTGGCCATAATTTGAGGACCAGACATCAGCACTCAGGTGCACGGTCTTGGACACCGAGAGTCCCAATGAGTCGCCCACCTTTTTCTGCACATAACTGTGCAGTGATGGGACAGCTTTGCCAGAGATGTATTGGATGCTGGGGACTCGCCATCTGGGGTGCGCACACGCCATGAAATCCCTGAAAGGCTGGGAGTCCACGAGGTTGAAGGGCAGGGACTGAAGCACCAGCAGCTTAACCAGGTGTCCGGTCAGTTTCTGGGCCATGGGATGGCTGCTGGAATACACCTGACGTCTGCCCATGGACTCAGTCACGGATTGCTGCCTCATTAGCGGTGTAGATGGCAGTGACACTGTGCTGGTGCTGGCACCTGAGGCTGACGAGCCCTGAGTTGCAGTGAGAGGATGCTGCATGATGGGATCTGCAGTGTATGGTGAATCCTGACAGGAGGTGGTATTGGGGTCACGGTTCTTCCAGGCCTGTTGGTGTTGCCTTTCCATGTGCTTTCGCATCGATGTTGTCCCGAGATTATCACCCCTGACACGACTGACCCTCTCATTGCACAGCAGGCACAAAGCGATGTGCATATCTTTCCCCAGGCGGAAGAACTGCCAGACGACAGAGGACCGTGGTTTGCTGACAGCCACGGGGGGGTCTTGCTGGCTGTTGACTGCCACTGCTGCCTGAGGGTGCCCTCTCAGGACCAAGGCTTTGAGTGGGTGATCTCTGCCTGGTAGCTTGGCTTCTACCCCTCCCTCTTGTGCCTCGGTTCCTTGCAACAGTGGGATGTTGCTGCATCAGTGGCACCTCTATTTCCTCCCCTGATGATGAGAATGATGCTGCTTGAGGGCGCCACGTCCGATCAGCGACATTGCCATCAAACTCTGCACCACTGCTACTTTTCTCCGGTGCCTTGGACAGAATATCAGGTGTGGCACTGGATGCCCCTCCCTGGCTCTGTTGACTGCTTACAGCCAACACCTCCTCTGGAGTCTCACTACGTTCCACCTGCTGACTTTGGTGGACTTCACCAAACTCCAAGGGCAGATCAAGGTTTGCCAAGAGTTCCCTGGCAGAAGGTGCCCCAAAGGTGAGTGGCATTCTAATAACAGGGGACGGAGCAGAGGACTCTCGCTGACCGTCCCATGTAAGGGTGGTGTCGGATGGTCCAGCGGATGCTTGACTCCTCGTTTGGGAGCTTTGGGCGGTGGAACTGGAGGATTGGGTAAGACAATCTAGAACCGCTGGCTGTGTGGTTCTTACTTGACCAGTTGCCGTCAGGGGTAGCTGCACCCTGTGGCCACGCCTGTTACCCCGGCTGCCACCGGGCCTGGTGCTGCCACTTCTCCTACCCTCACCGCCTGCTGTTGCACTCCTTGCCTGTGAAGTGCTGGAAGTAGGACGCTTGGACATATTTTTATTTGGGTGGGGGAAAATTAAATGATGTATTTTTTTTATACTTTTTTAAACTTTATTTTTTTTATAACTTTTTTAAACTTTTTTTAACTTTTTTTATAACTTTTTTAAACTTTTTTTTTTAAACTTTTTTTATAACTTTTTTTTCACTTTTTTCACTTTTTTGTTGCGGCTAAACGGGGTTGACGGCACCCAGCTGAGCAGCAACGTGTAGCGTGTACGGTCACGGGACAGGAATGCTACCTGTCCTGACTCTTTTCTCTCACTATTTCTTTTTTTATCACCCTATCTCTCCCTAGATCTCACAATTTTTTTATTTATATGACTTTCTCTCCCTATCTCTACCTATCTCTTGCTTTCTCAGCCTCTTTCCCTATCTATCACCTTATCTTCTATATCTAGCTTTCTCCTCCTCTCTCTTGCTTCTCTCACTAACCCTTTCTATTTCTTCTCTATCTCTCCCTGTATCTATCTACTTGTTTGGCTATCTATCTATCTATCTATCTATCTCTTTATCTATCTCTTTTCTCTCTCTAACTAATGTGGAGCTCCTCTCTCTCTGATGTCTGGCGACGCACTGACAAGATGTCGGCGCGCTCAGACACTTCAGGGGCTGTGGGGTGACGTCACACTTTTTTTTTTTCACAGAAAACCAGGATACAAGGGATTATAGGAGTAATAATCCCTTGTATCCTGGTCTATTCTGTGAAAAAAGTACAGTTTTGCGTTACCGTTTTTTTTTTTACCAGATTCGTTACGAACTTTTTACAAAGTTCGTAACGAATCTGGTTCGTTACAGTTCGGTTCGCTCATCCCTACCAGCAGGGTTGCCAACCAGAATTTTTCTTTTTTCTGGACAATTTATGCCAAAATCACAGACAGCCAACATTTTTTACAGACAAATTGGAAAACCATAACTAATGATAAAGATTATAAGTGATACATGTCTATAGCTTAATATACTGATAAGAACTCATTACCAGCATTTACTGTGAGCTGTAAAATGATGATAATTACCACCAAAATAATCTAGTCAAGTACCACCAGCTTAAGAAAAATCACAAACACATCTATTTTTTTTCATGGACACAGGAAAAAAGTTGTTTGTTTTTACGGACTGTCCACAAATTTCTGGACGGTTGGCAACCCTGATGCCCAGGGAGCCACTCAAGCCCTTTTCATGGATGCCAGCTGGATACATAATAATCTCAGTAGCAATTAATGCTAGGAGCATCATGTACTCATGCACTTGGCAGCAGCGGCCCTCTGACTTCAGCTCTATTGTCGTCGAATAATGCACAAGGGTGCTGCGTTTTTTTATGCTTTACTGTTGTATTTCGCTCTGCTTGGGTGGTATCTAGTGCTGTACTACCATATTGCTGGTCCTATCTACTTGTGTTGCCCCACCTTCTGTCAATTTGAACCCGCCTACAGCATGGGGCCTCTTTTAGTTTTTTTTCCAGGGTCACTTTAAGCTCCCAGTCCACTCCTAGGTGGGGGTTACGACACCTGGCAACTCCACTGATCGCTGTAGCCTCCTCACAGCTTTCCAAGCACAGTGCCATACACTGTATAGTGGCTTTGCTTGATATTGCAGCCCAAGCCCATTTTTAGAATGGGACTAAGCTACAAATAAGCTATATGACTGACAATGCAACAGTTTGTCCTCATAAATAACAGTGGAAATACTCCCACTGATGCTCCATCAGGCCGGGACAGTGACACAAGGGTGCACCCTTTCTTCCTCATGACACATCCTGATGTAAGTGGTCCATACGTGATAATAGTTGGCATACCCTTGGTGGTATGAGTTTAGTATAGGTGCAAGGCAGAAGATGTAGTTTTTGTGGCCAGTGAATGATGCTGAAGTCAGTAACCAGGCCAGTTTTAAACAAATAGAAAAGTCTCTTTTTATTAAGGTGGAGAATGGGAGTTGTAGTACATCAAATGGTATCAAAACACAGTTCCAAACATTTCCCAGTGCAAATCTTCTCTGACAGATATGTATGGGTAAAAGCAATGGGGGTTGTAGTACTCCTTTCTCTCTCTCTCTCTCTCTCTCTATCTCTATCTCTATCTCTAGAAAGAGAACTATGCACTAACTACAAAGGAAGGGTCAGGATTGTTAACCCTGATTAATCCATACATAACTATATCAGAACATTAAATAACAAAAAACTATTTGGCAAGTACCTTATTCTGGGGTCCCGCACAAGTACTCTAACCTAGGGACCATGGAGCTCTAGTGAGTGCTAATGTTCTTTCATTCAGAAATCCATTTGATGCAGTACTATATGAGCAGTAAGTATGGTTAAGCATGACAATTTAGAATTTGTTCCAAAAGCCTGTATTTTCAGGTATGATTATGAGCGTAAAATATTTATACTGAAGTAGTATACTGGAAATCAACAGGTAAATTGTCAAAAGAGGTCCTGAACCCACAAATTTGACAAATCATAGTACTCGAGCCACAACAGAAATGCTATGATTTAATCCAGTTGGTTTCAAATTCATGTTACTGATGAGGTCCAGTATTGTATAATTGCCCATGTTAATTTGTAATAACATAGTAATATCATACAGCCAAAAATCTACTATGTACACGAGAAAGAAAACTGCTGTATTATCCACTCACTCTGAAAATGGCTCCAAAGCACCATTTGTTCTTCAGAAAACGAAATCCTGTCTTAACTGCTCATAAAATGTGCCCTATAAGTGTTTATAATAGCCAGTAAAAAGAACAGCAATGTGTTTCTAAGTAAACAAATCCAAATGGTAAAAAAAAATCCCATAGTTTATCATAAAATCAAAGGTACGTATGAAAAAACTTCAGGCCCTGGCTAACAAAGCAAATTAATTAAAACACCATGATAACCACATATTGACTTTTGCTAGTAAAAACATGATTTTTATTTTATTATAGTGGAAAGAAATCCAAGCAAATGTCAAGCCTCACTTGAAAATATGGATATTTAAAGAGGGTATAATACCTGGGAGTCTCAAGCTATTACGGTTTCTTGGTGAGAACGTACAGGGCTGTTTTATGTAGCTTTTGACAGAGGATTTAAATTAGACTTGTAGCATGTATGGTGTGACTACTGCCTGTTTAAGGAGAGTGAGAAACACTGCAAAAAGTTTGACTTATAGTGATGACACTTTGTAGCGGATTAAAGAAAGTTCCAGGCTGTTTCAACATTCCCGTATTTTTTTTTTAAAGGAAAACATTGAAGTCTTTAAAGCTTTGTTCTAAGGTTTCACTATCAACCTATTAAAGGGAAATATTAGTTCCATATTGGACTCTCTTTATATTGACTAATTCAGTCTTGTGGGATACACAAGAAGAGACATTGACCAATCACCTATGCACATATTGCACCCGTACACTGAGAAACGACTGCTTGAATGTATTTTTTAGGTTACACCAACAAAAGCTCCAAGTTTATATCCCGAGGTTTTTCTTCTGGACTGATGTGTTTCTCTGCCACACTGTTAACCATCAAAGTAGTCCTGTCCTTCCCAACTCTCTATTTTCACAACAGGATATCTGGTTTCTTTTATGAGGATACAGCTATGCTAATTTGGTTTAGTGGTTTGTTGGAGGTAAGCAGCCTCTTCACAACACAAACACCAAAATCCCCTTAAAGCAGTTGCCTGTTAATAGCTGTGGTCTGATTGGCAGATTTGCATTGTAAAATGTGATTTTTGGTTGGATAAATATGTTTAGTCTGGTAAGCACTTTAGTGATTGAGTGTCTGTTAATGGATAACGGTGGATTATGGTGGAACCTCTACAGGCTGTCACTAAGCACTTAGAGAAGTGAGAGGTAAAAGCAGAATTAAAAACAATCTGGCACCATGGACACTAAGAGGATTTAGATGTTCAGGGATCATTTTAAAAAAGTGTGAATTTAAATTCCTTGGTGTGTTGGAGAAAATGAAAACAGAGAGGGTGATGCATATAGTATATGGTGAGATCTACACATGCTGAAATTACACATGACCAGATTTTTTTGCCAATCTATAATCTTCTCTCCACACTAATAAAGATATAACATAAACATAATAATGTCCAATGGAGATGTGACATACTGAGTGTTGTATGAAGTCCAAAATAATTAACTAATCTATCTAGTAATGTGGCATTACATGGTGTCCATTGAATTGAATAGGCAACCAAGCAATATGTGGTTGGAGTGAGTCCCACAGAGTGGTAGCAAGAGAGGGAACAGTCTTCTGTTGCATACTATTAATGTCAGTCAATCTAAATGAGGGTGTCTTATGGTGGCATGTGCACTCACACAGATCAAAGTATAAAAGTTACTCAATTTAAACCTATTCAGATATTCTATGTTTGTAGGCATCTGTGCCCACAAAGTACTGCTGTGTTTTTGTTTCTGTTTGCTTGTGTATTGCAGTCACATCAGATGTGCACCTAACCATTATTTCACTATTTTAGGAGATGCCGACTCACTTTTTTTTGCATTGTACATGTGGAGTTGGTGACTAATTCAGTCTTAGTCGTGCAATCCTCCCTTGTCCCCCCAAGACTGTTGTCAATTAGCGGAGAATGAAGCTGGTTCCTATCTCTCCAAAGTTTAGGTTTAGGTTTAAGCCCAAGAGATTCATACTGTGCAGGTATAATTTTTTATTAGTGTAGGACTTCAACTGAATGAAGTTACCTTGTTGTGGAAAGTGCTTTGTGAAAATATACCCTAAGGTGTCAATAAATGGCACTAAAGGTGTTCAGATTTTACCTTAAGACTTCTGGTGTGACACGTATGCTTTTACGTTAATTTTGAAATGTCTGTTGAACTACTAGGAACAAGTCTTGGACTTCATTGTGCACAACTTCCGCAAATGAGGAGCCACAATTCAGCAAAGACAGTGAAAGGAATAATCAATGTCGTATTTGTCTGGCACACAAATGTCACAAATGTATGCATAAAAATGTGAATTTTAGGATTTTCCACTTTTCATTACTTTTTTTTTAAATGGATAAGTCTTAGCAGAAAGGGATAGGGTCTCCACTTGAACTCTATGCCAGCTTCTGTATAGCTGGCGTAGATTTCAGTTTGAGGCATTCTAACAGCTCAAGATGTGACTAATTTATTAAGCAGTGCACCTTACCCCCACAAACATCTGATTAAGACTGGCATATAAAATGCTAGTCTTAATAAATCTGCCCTTATATATTTCTTATCTCCTAAATATCTGGTGTGTCCAGTACCAACAGGACTTCTTTTGAATATACAGTAGCTTTGGTTCACCTTAAAGTTCTTTTAGGGGACCCCAGCATGAATCAATAGCCACAGCCCTCCAGATAGGACAGAATATGGATAAAATATAAATCATCTAACAGAAAGGCTTTTTGTGTTCAGTTACATCAAACACAACTTTAATATTACTGGTGGTAATTTGTCTCTCCACCAGTACTGTGCCAGCAAGATTCATCAACAGAGCACACTCCATGTTGTTAAAGGGGTTGAATCATCTTGCCATTACTAAGGTAATATGAGACTAAGGGTATTTTAGGGGTAATTTATTATACTAAAATACTCTTATATTAGGTGTACTTCAGACGCAGATGGTAGCACATCGGTTAGTTGCACCGCTATCTGTGACTTCTCCCTGGTTACGCCAGGTCTAAAATTTGGGGCGTGGCATGGGCAGGGAAGGGGATGGGCAGGCAGGCCCATCTCATTCATCATTTTCTACGCCTGCATTATGCCTATAAAATGGTCTAAATGTTAAACAACTTAGAAGCTATCTACATTTAGAACTGGCACTGGATGCGCCAAAGTTGTGGAGAGGCCGGCGCCTCTTCATAACTTCGGCAGATCCACCGCCAGCTATGGGGCTTTATTAAGATTGGCATCTAAAACGCCGGTATTAATAAATGTGCCCCTAAGTTTCTAGCACCAGGTGGCCTGGAAACAGCGTAACAGCCTTGTGCTCACTGTTTCAGAAGCTCCCATTGTTGGAAATGGGAGCTACAGAAACAGCGTAGAGTAGCAGACTATGCTGTTTTTGTAACTCATAAACGGTTACTAAGGTGAGATGAGACAGTGCCATTCATTTATGAACTCTTCAAATCTTAAAATCATTTGTTGGCAAAAGTGTCGCAGGGCGTCTATAACTTTTGACGTTTTACCTGCATGCTATATTTTTCAATGGATTTATTTCACAAATAAATAAATCAGCCCGTAGATGTGTGTGTCTACATATGTGCTTGAACTACAGAAGTGCAAAAATCCAGTTCATTTCCAAAGAAAATGTTCTAAAAATAATAATGTAAAAGAAAAAACAGTAACAGCATAGAAATATATCTAAACCGGCACAAAAACAAAGAAAAAAACATGGTCTAAGAAGTCTGATTCTTCTATCAAGAGGAAGCAGCTGCAACCATGATATTGAATTCAGCCTTACTCTTAAAGAACATCAACCAATCTCAGCACGGACAAATATTAGATTTGCTGAGGTCTGCTGACATCATTGAAAGAGATAAACATATTAGAAGGAGTGGAACAGCTTGTTGTTTGAGAGGTTGCCAAATAAGATAAGTGAGTGTCAAAGTGGAAAAAGTACATTGGTTGACCATGCTGAGGAGCACTGACATGGCTGAGGGCCGTGACTCACTGAAGTGTCATTGTAAGCATAACTTGTCTGCGGCAAGTGGATTTAAACCCTTTCTGCTTCCAAATGGCCGAGTCTAACAGCTGCTTACAGCTGTAAACCGTGTGAAAGTTTTTCAGGTTTTCCAACTATAAATAGCCAGGATCCGCATAATCCACTGCTTGATTTACATCCATTTCTTACTCTCTTTACGCTGAAAGCCAATGTTTAATTCTATTTTATCAAGCAATTGTTGAGAAAGTTTACATGAACCACAGCCAAACACAGATAAACCTTTAATGAGAGGTTCATTGGATTCCGACACCTAAAACAAGTGCATCAGAGTTTGACCCGTGGGCCAAGAAAAGCATTTATTTTGTGGCACAATTTTGGCAGCAAAAGCATGGGGTATAATTTACCAGCTTAAGGGCTCCCACAGCTACAATCCCATAAACACATGAAGTGACACGGCTTCAATGAATCAAATATCACTGTGTACATAGAATTGCATAGTGTTTATTAAAGTCCACGTCCAATAAATATAAGAGTCACCTTTTCAGCCAAAACATATATAAGGACATGACAGAGATTACAAACTAAAGTGAAAAATTGGTGCACAGAAATTCTTAAAAGACCTTTGTTCATAAAATAACATGAGAAAAGGGTTTTTTAAGGTGAGAACAAATTATTAATGTTCTAAGTACACTATTGCATTCAGCATAACATTATAGTTGTAATATATAGTAGATAGGGTCTCATGGGACTGTGCGGGGGGGGGGGGGGGTGCACACACAGCCTAATGCCAAGGGTGTAATAATTAAAGGGGAATTTAATATTTTTTTCCTTGGGATTTTTCAGGATTTGAATATTGATGGCCTATGATCATCAATAGCTGATCAGGGTGGTATACTGATCAGCTATTTGAAGAGACCATGGCGCTCAGCTGCGTGCCATGGCTTCTTCATAGGCCAGTGACATTGGTCACATGGCTTAATGGCAATTCAGTCTCATTACCAGACTTTTGCCAGTCAAAAATATTCTAGTGCTACCTTATTTATTTGGCACAGTTAGACTTAAAAATATAGTAACAATAGTATGAACAGCGCTGTGTTTGAAAAAGTGAATGCAGAGAGGAGGCAGTGGCACTCAACAAAGAGCCACTGCCTCTTCAAACAACGGATCGGCAGTTGTGCTGAGTGTGCTGAGTGTCGGACCTCCACCAATCTGTTATTCATGACCTAACCTGAAGACAGGTCATCTGAAGATAGGCCATCAGATTCCCAGAAAAACCATTCTCTGAATTAGAAACCTGTTATCAAAAATAAATATATATATATATATATATATATATATATATATATATATATATATATAACAGTTTCTTGTTTTATGCTGGAACTGGACCCAACTGATGATATGTTTGTACACTATATACAATGGTCCAGAGGGCTTTCAGATGTTCTTTATGATGTCTATGCATTTTCTTAGTAGACAGTAAACAGTTAACAAACCGTAACAACCAGTTGCTAGGTGGGGCTATGCATTTATCCCCATAGTGAGTGGTTAGACCCCAGGGCAAAGAGAAGTTAGTCCATGTCTGGACAATGTGACAAAGTGAGCAGGGATATAGGGAGACAGCCCTGTGATCAAATCAGAAAGAGAACAGCAAAGATGTAGAATAAGTGGAGAAAAGAGCAATATACCTTATTTTTCACCCTACAAGAAGCAAGATGCACCTTGGTTTTAGAGGAGGACAAAAATATTTTTCATTAGACCTCAGATCAGACCAGTAATCAGACCCCAATGTTAATCAGACCTCAGCTCACAGCCCCAATCAGACCCCCAATATTAATAATACCCTCAATCAGACCTCAGATCAGACCCCAATGTGAATGACCCCCAATCAGACCTCAGCTAAGGACCTCAATATAAATAACACCCCCATTTATACCTCAAATCATACCCTAATGCCTCAGATCAGACCCCCATGGGGTCTGCACAGCCCCTCCTTATCATTGATATATGATACCATCATCTTCCATATCACCGTGCAGCCCACTTTAGCACTGATATACATGATGCCACAATATTCCATATCACTGTGCAGCCCCACCTTATCACTGATATATATAACACCACCATCTTCCATATCACTATGCATCCCCCTTATCATGGATATATGATGCCATCATCTTCCATATCACCGTGCAACCCCACCTTATCACTGATATACATGATGCCACCTTCACAGACAACCCTCACGTTGTGTGCAGCCACAGCATAGCTATCAGCAGAGGACCAGGAAGCGGTGAGTACAGAGCCTGGGGTGTGCTGCATTCAAATTTAAGGAGCATACTGATTCAGGAGATCTACGTGTTATGGTACTTGGACATGACTTGCAAGCATACTTTGTAAATTACTAAAGATCCACATCCCACTATGGACATTGTGGAACTATTTACTGTGAGTACCGCAACCTGTGGAAAAGGTGCAGAACTTAGTCTGAAATTGGTGGCTGCCCCATGGTTGCATAATGAAAGTGAAAGTTTTTCACCCTTGTTTGTGCATAGGTCAGCTGGAGAGGTGCAGTGTGCAGTGTGTGCAGAGGAATATTGCTTCAAATAAAAACTTGATCTGTGGAAGAACTGCCAGTCTATGCATGCAGAGAACTGTGCCTAATGTACATGAACTTGATTCTTCAGTAAAGAACTGCCTAAGCATTGCCTCCAGGCTGCAGGGGACCCTTGCACTTTGCAATTCATCACCATCAAGGGAACCTCGAACCACCACCAGGCAGGAGAAACCCTAGAACCAGGCCCCAAATGGAATAAAGATGTTTCCTTTCCATCACCTCAAGGCCCATATGAGCATCAAAGTGAGTAATAACTACAATCACCATTCTTGCTACTATCAGTCCTCTCCACCTCTCCAGGGCTTGCTACGTATGCTACCTTATATGTCTGTCACGGGGAGACTTATGCACCAAAAGTCAGAAACTGTCACATGGAAAATCATTTCAGTACCACACTGTAGGGAAATTTGCACTGGTTAGTCAGGTATAAGGGAACCCAGCCTTACAGTCTTCTTTTTTTTTTGAACTTGCACAAGCATGAAGAGCTGTACGGGGATGACATTAATGGATCATGCACAATATGGTTAGCACATGATGCAATAATGCTTTGTGCTGCACATTGCTTGCTGTACATTGGATGTCAGTGCTTCTAGAGGAACATAGTGGCCTGATACATCTGTTTAGCGAAAACTCAACAACGATAGTGGTGATCAATATGCATGTGTGGTAAGCTGTATGCAGTCTTTGTGCAGTGGTGCCTGAGGGGTTAGTCTGCAACCTGTGACTTTCTAGTCAAAATGACAGTTTCTAGAATGGCAAGAAAACTGCAGACTGTACAACTATAACATATATACATCCCTCAGTTAATTATATTAACTACCCACTTGGAAAATCCGCAGCCGATCTGGTTTACATACAGTCTCTTTTGTTGTCCTGCATTGATAACATTGACTACCCAGACATTACAGCTGCAGCCAATCACTGTCTGCTACACTGTGCCTGCAGTGCTCACATGGACGTAGTTGAAACTTAATCACGACAGAAAAACATCAGGAAGTGACACTAGCACCGGAGCAGCAGTGAGTCTTCCAGGTGATTCATATCTCTTTAAGGGCCCATTCAGACGGCCGTATTATTGCGGGTTCCACAGCGCTGTGGAACACACGGCCGGGCGCCCCATTCAAAATGCCTATACTTGTCCGCTGTTGCGGAAAAGTATAGGACATGCTTTATCTTTTAATGCGGAGCCACGGCACGGAGCTGGCTCCGTACCGCGGCTGCCCTCTCCCATAGAGGTGAATGGGGCCGCATCTATTCCGCAATATTGCGGAATAGATACGGCCCAATTCATACGGTCATGTGAATGGGGCCTTATTAGATTAGTACATACCATGCATTCAATGCATTCCCTTTAAATATGTACAAGCAAGGACATCCCTACCACAGAGGCAGACTATGCAGCTATTATGAGGATCTTGGAGGGGAAAGGCGAGGGTAGAGCCATAGTTAGTACTAGAGATGAGCGAATCATTCAAAATTCGCTTTGCCGAATTTCTGACAAGATGAGTACGTAAACAAATTTATTCGGTCAAATCTACGTTCAAAAAAACATTTGTGCGAACATTCCTGCACAAATTACAAACGTACAGTCAGCGTAGTTAAAAGTACGCAATACGTAAGCATTAGCATACAAAAGTGCGTACGAATCCTTAGCCTACTATTGACGCACGAATGCGTCATACGCACAAGGCTAGGCCGAGGCGTACAGTTTTTAGATGCAGTCCATATCAGGTAGAAAAATTAGGTGCTAAATGCTAGCTATCCAGCTGAGTGCATAATTTACTAAAAACACTGTACAATAAGTGCACAATAGGACACATACATTGCAGTACCTGAAAAAGAATACACACAATGGGCTAAAGTGCTGAACCAGTAAAAACAGTGTAGCTAAAATACAGCAAAGACATAAGTATGCAAACATTTTAGTGCAATCAATGTCACATTTGCAAGCATAAAAGGCTCAGATATACGTTTGAGTCTCTCCTTATGGTTCCTAGTTGGCATGATAAAACACTGTCTGGAACACATAGTCCAAAATTCAATTGTAATCCACATGAGGTAACATTATAATCCAAACAGGTAACGTGTAATCCGCATGGAGAATAGCAGCAAATTGAGAACCCTTTTTGCAAAGGGGGCTCCCAAATAACCTGAGAAGGGGGGGGGATAGGCACGCTTAGGCGCAACTGGGACTTTTCTGCAGAATGGGGGGAGTACTGACAGCCATGTCCATCTGGGTGAGAGTCAAACGGGGGCAATACAAACAAACAAACATAAAAAGTGCCAACTAGCTCTCACCCGTCAGGTGCAGTCCATGGTGTGGCTCCCATAGGTCCTCCAGAGGTGACCTTCACTCAGACAGTAGTTGGGTTTTTCACATGAGGGACCTGAAGTCCTCCTCCCTGGAACTGCTGAATGACATCAGAGGACGCTCCTACCTCTTGTAGGCCACACTTCAGGTTCTGTTGTAGGTACCAGAGTCTTAGAAAGGAGGGTAACCCCGGTCACAAAGGGGCCTTTCAGGGACGCCATGGGGGTGTACTCCACCTGATCCTCCACGTACAGGCTGTGACAAGGTTGTAGCAGGTACAGCCGTTTCACCAACCTGCAGCGCACAAAATACTCCTTTCTGTCCTCATCGTCTGCCAGGAAGCCAGACCCTCTCTCAACGGAAAACCACAGGACCATTCCCTTTCGGCGCTTCAATGCAGAATCTCCCGGCCTAGGGTGGTTCAGTACCTGGATGACCCAGTCCTCCGCAGCATTTTTATAGTCCCAGAGGGTCTGCGCATGGGCCGTCACCGATGGTGGCACAATCGGGTTCTGCCTTATGGAAGGTGTTGTCGTGGATCTCCTCCTGGGTGGCAAAGTAGATGCTCCAGCCGCCTCCGCCGCATGAGCCACAGCAGACACTCCAGCCGCACCAGCCACAGCAGACGCACCAGCCGCCTGACGACAAAGAACCGCCTCACGATGCACAGCTAACTCCGCAGGCGGTAAGGAGAATAAGGGCACTGTAGGTGGGTTACTCGCCTTCAGTTCAGAGCGTGACACCCTGATGTCTGGAGCGGGCAGTGGTTCAGGGAACTCGTCCCCAAAGGCCATCTGGTTCTAGTTAGGACGCAGCTCTTTAGCCATGCTTGCTACTTGCTCAGTGTTCAGCGCTGGTCTAAACTGGTTCAGAGGTGGGTGGAGTACTGAGGGAGGAGTCTTCACTCCCTATACATGCAAACAGTTAGATCCCGGTGGGCCGACTGTTTTTTTCCAGTTCTGAGGGGGGCGTAACTTCACTTTCTCGCTTTTGCAGGGGTGTATCATCATTTTCCCGCCTCACGCAGAATGCGTACGTTTCGTACGTTTTTCATACGTATCGTACGTATCATTAGCGTTCAAAATTTTGCGAAGATTTATGAATAATACGAAGCGAATCCGAAAAAATCCGGATTTGCTTCGAAGAAGAAAATTTGTAAGATTTGATACGAATCTACAAAGCAGCGAATAGATTTGCTCATCTCTAGTTAGTACCATCCCCTTTGCTACTTGGTACCAAGAACCAGGGCAGCACCTCCTCTTCAGGAGAACTGCAAAATGTCATGAGGAGGAAAAAACACCAGGCCTTCTGTTCTGGGCAAACTGAAGCACCATCATGGGAGAACTTTTTATGTTTTCTATGTGGTCTCCACTTTTTATGCATGACACTGAATACAAAGTATATAAATAACTTTTGACCATTGAAGCACATATTCAACAACACATAGAAAGTGATTGCTATCTCCCTAATGATAGCTAGTGTGATGGGTTAATGTAATTCTGTGAAGTCATCAAGTAGGAAGTCACATCGTGCACAAGGTTTTGACACACGTCAAAGGAATTTGAGATTTATTAGAATTAAAAAAATAAAAAGGAAAAAAAAAACATACTTTCAATTGTTTTATTGTTTTGTCTGTATCCCTGGAAATGCACTTGAAAGTATCAACATTCTTTAGTTGAAAACGTACAAAACATCTTCATATGTGTTTTCATTTGCATTTAAGAAACTGCTCAAAACTGTAACCTTATGTAAGTAGAAGACAATCTTACGGCATCTGCTCCCACTCCTTCTATAATTGAGTAACATCATCAGTGCTTTATATATCCACATTCGTGTGAAAGCGGCCTATCTTTCATAAAATAATGATTTCCTTTAAAGCTTTGTGCTAGAAATTAAGCACAGGCTTCCTACATACATATGGTAAAACTGGCTGATAACTAGTTGTGTTCTTCCATAAGAACAGAAAATACTGCAATGAGTGGTGAGTGCCGCCTATTTTCTGTTCTTACACAAGATCGATTTGATGCACTGGCTGTTTATAGAAGCAGAGCACCATCGTATACCATTGTTTGCGACCTGGTATAGATCGTCCACGTGCGTATGAAGACTATGCAGTGCCATCCTAAGTGATTCATTTCTATATTGGGATTGATAACCAGTTGTGACTTTATGTTTAAAAGGGTTGGATTTTACGAGTATTTCATTGCAAATTCTGTGTCAAAATCTGTGTAAAATCTGATGACAATCCAGCGTCATTGCAAGTGAATGGAGTTTTTGCCATCCCATTCACATGCATCAGAAATTTTGATTACCATAGGGCTAAATCCCTGGTAGTGCAAACTGTACATACATAGGACATCCATAGCATAAATCCAAGTGTCCTTGAATTTCAGCCAAGGAAAACCATATTAAATTATCTAATGTTTAGACATAGCCGTACATCTTATTTTTCTTGACTTTTTCAGTGTTACGTAACTTGGTATTTAAAGGGGTTGTGCAGTGGCATAATATTGGTTGACCTATCCGTAATATCAGATCTGTGGAGGTCTGACCTTCCTAAGAATAGGTCAATAAAGATGAGTGAAGTTTCGAACAATTTGATTTGGCAGCTTTGCCAAAGTTTGACAAGAAACTCAATGTACCCAATCTCATTGTGAAGGCTTGGAACTTAAACTGCAGGGAGAATGCAGGGATACTGCAGGGAGAGCGTAGGTGACTGCAGGGAGAGCGTAGGTGATTGGATTCGGCACCTTTGCCAAAGTTCGACAAGAAACTCAATTTGTTCCAAATTAATTTGTCTGGTGTACCCAGCCAATCTAATCATATTCTTCCCACTTGGTGACCCAATCTCATTGTGAAAGCTTGGAACTTAAACTGCAGGGAGAGTGCAGGGATACTGCAGGGAGAGCATAGGTGACTGTTGAACTACAAAATCTGCTACAATTTATTGCCATGGACATAACTGTGCAGTTCACCAATATTCAAGTAGTGGCCCCATGACCCATGACAGGGTGGGGAAGGTGGCAGCAGCAGTAACAGTAGTGGCCCCATGACTGAGTGGGAAGGGTGGCAGCAGCAGCAATGGCAGTGGTTGCTGCATCAGCCTATAAGACTAAATGAGTGACATTTTTTTCCCACGCCATTATATGGTGATGGTCCGTGTGTTGCCAACATTAGCATCCTGGCGGTGCCTCACCTTCTGCCCACATACCCTGCATATTGCCACCCTAACATCCCCCAGTGACTGGGTGAAGAATTCCCACGTTGGCGAGTATGGCATTTTCACGCCACCACTGCATGATGTCCACCTGCCACTACTTTTATGAACCTGTGCACTACTAGTATGTTCCTCACAGGTGGTCTCTAGCACATGTCTCTGAACTCTCACAACATGTGCTCCAACATGACTGTCATCATCTGTAGTTGCATGCCTAGAGGAGTTCGCAGTGGACCTCTTCTCCAAGTCTGGGCTGGCCTGTAACTGATGACTGTCCTCACAAAGCTCATTGTCACTGAAAAACAGAGCAGATAATTACTTGGCTAGCAGAAGGAGCAGCAAAAGCAAGAGGCAGTTTCAGGACAGGTGAGGAAATAGAGGCAGTTCCTGGGACATGCCAACTAAGTATGATGTCAGAGGAATCCACTGATTCCTGGTTGTGTGTATCTCTTTTCACTTGAAATGATGTTGAAGAGCAAGTCAACCATTCCAGTACAGCTGGATTGTTGGTCAAAACACGACCGTTGGATGACAGTGGCAGCCCTGACCAGTTTCTAAAGCTGCTGCTACCACTACTCCTTCTACTGCTGCTACTTGTACTGGATACAGCAACATTTTTGCCACTACCTGTTCCTTTTAAGGGCCCAGGTAACTGTCTGTTGGCCATAGTGTACAGTGACTGTATCAGTAATGTCACACATTAACTAAGAATGTGGCAGCAGTTCAACAAGATGCACACTGTGATATATTAGACCGCACTTTAATACTGAGGCACAGTAATTCTATGTATAAACAGATTAATGGGGATTGTGACAGCAGTTCAACAATATGCAAGTGGCGATATATTAGACCTCACTTTAATATGGGGGCAGAGTAATTAACACAGTAAACTAAAAGTTTAAAGGGGATTCTGGCAGCAGTTCAACAAGATGCATACAGCAATATATTAGACAGCCCTTTAATACTGAGGCCTAGTAATTCTATGTATAAACTAACAGATTAACAGGGATTGTGGCAGCATTTCAACAAGGTACACAAGGTGATATATTAGACCGCCCTTTAATACTGGGGCATAGTAATTCTATGTATAAATTAACAGATTAACTGGGATTGTGGCAGCAGTTCAACAAGATGCACATGCCATTTACACTCAACCTACACTGTCACTGCAGTCTCCCTATGCTCTCCCTACAGTCTATAAAAACTGTCCCGATGGTCTCCCTACACTGGCTGTGCACTGTCCTTGCACTATCCCTATCCAATATTATTCTATTAATAGCTTTCTGCACCACTGTCCCTAGCGCATAAGCGCTTGTCACTTCTCTCCCTATGCTCAGCTCACAGTAAAATGGCGGAGACCGCAAGGAATTTTTGTTTTATAGGGCTGTGACATCACAGGGGATGGCTATCTGTGGATTTGGTGGTTGCATGGTATTATGGGCCATATCACGTTCCGGAGTGTCCTAATTTCACTTTATAACACGTGCAGCAGCCATTTGGGGACAAAAAATTATTTATTACCACGAATCGCAAAGAAATTTGTATTCATGGCAGATCAAAATTTTCCTAAACATTGGATCAAATTCCACTTCAGATGCTTCCATTTGCTCAACACTAATCACCGTAATAGTATAGACCAACATAATAAAGGTAACATTACTTGGAACCCTAGAAAACCAAATCACAAAAGTTGCAGAATTGCTGTTTTTGGATTCTTCAACCCAAAAATAAAGCAGCCTTCTACACACGACCATATTTTTCATCTGATTGTTTCGACTTTTTTGCTGATAGCACACTGACTCATTCTTTATAGGAAGCACACATCTGCATTTTTTTGCTAATCTGTGAAGCTGTTCCACAAATGATAGAACATGTCCTATTCTGATCTGTATTGTGGACAACAATAGCCATTTCTATTGATGTGTGAAAAAGTGAAAAAAAATGCAGAATACATCCATACTTTGAGGATTCATGGGTTTGTGGACCGAAATACTGATACAGTTGTGTGCATGAATCCTTACCAAATAAATTGTATGTGTACAACAATGGTGAACTGCATAACATATGACTGGCTGAATTAAATTTAAAAGGTTTTGACTCACTTTAGCAAATGGCAATTATCATGTAAACAAAGTTAATACAAGGCACTTACTAATGTATTGTGATTGTCCAAATTGCATCATTCGCTGGCTTGATTCATTTTTCCATCACATTATACACTGCTTGTATCCAGAGATTATGGCCATTGCTGCACTGCAGAAATGAGGTGGCGGAGATACGAACTGCTCTGCTTGTGTGCCTAAGCACGCTCCAATGCAAGCAAGGCCACCAACGAGTGATGTATAATGCGAAGGAAAAATGAATAAAGCCAACAAAGGAGGCATATGGACAGTCACAATACATTAGTATTGTACATTAGTGTTGTACATTAGTCTTGTATTAACTTTGTCTACATGATAAATGTCATTTCCTGAACTAAGACAACCCCTTTAATGATTTAGTATAGACCAAAACTATGACATTGCACTTGGACCAAGAAACTTTGAAGATCTTCTAAACATAAAAATATTCTTAAATCAAGGTTTCAGTGACATTCACAGAAGTTGTGAACTTTAGAGATTATAAACAGGCATTGCTGAGGAAGGACAAGGAAGATTAAAACAAAGCTTTTAATCAGGATATATACTTAAAAATATCCCTCCTCCATCTCCTCCAAAGTCTCTAGTTGCCATCAAAAGAGACTCTCACTTGCTTGGATATAAAAAAAAAAAAGTAATTGATTATACTTGGCAAGAAATGTCTGTTTTTTTAGTTCATCCAGCATTTGAACCACGGTAGTGAATGTGCAACAGTATTCAAAAGACTGACAAATCTTGTTTTTTACAAAGTTTGCTGCTTCGGTTTTTATGATGGCAATTTTCATTAATTTTACATTGTTATGAAGAGTGATTAGATGAATAGTAAATTAATTGAAAAGTCAATCCTTGCCATAAAAATGAACGTAATCATAAAAAAAAACATTTTTGATGACAGCATTTTAGTGATCTCATTAGCTCACGGTGACTCATATCACTCTGTGATGCTGATTTATTGATTAAGAAGAGTAGACTGCTTGCTTTAAAAGGATGGTGAGTGGATCTTGAAATCATTGTCTTCTTCTGTTAACCATGCTTACCTCCAAAGAAACAGGCAAGGACACTGCTGCTTGTAAGATGGCACATAAGTCAACCATTTATCATATCAGCAAAAACTAGAAGGAGAGAGGTTCAATTGCTGTAAAGAAGGCTTCAGGCCAGGAACACCTCCTAAAGAGGATTCAGCTATGGGATCAGGTCACCACCACTGGAGAACTTGCTCAGAAATAGCAGCAGAGAGGTGTGAATGCATCTGCACTCACAGTGACGTGAAGGCTTTTGGAGGATGGCCTAGTGTTGAAAAGGGCAGCAAAGAAAAAACTTCTCTTCACGAAAAGCATCAAGGATAGACTGACAATCTGCAGAAAGTTACAGGAATTGGACTGCAGAGGACTGGGGTACAGTTATTTTCTCTAATAAAGCCCCCTTCAAACTGTTTGGGACATCTGGGAAAAGGATTGTCCAGAGAAGAAAATCTGAGCGCTACCATTAGTCTTGTGTCATGCTAACAGTAAAGCATTCTGAGATCATTCGTGTGTGGGGTTGGTTTTCATCCAAGGGAGTAGGCTCACTCACAGTTTTGCCTAAGAACACTGCCATGAATAAAGAATGGTATCAAAACACTCCACAAGAGCAACGTCTCCCAACGATCTGGGAGTAATTTGGTGATGACCAATGGTTTTTCTAGACTGATGGATCACCATGTCACAAAGCAAAAGTGATAACTATGTGGCTTGGTGAAAAAAGCCTTGAAATTTTGGGTCCAAAACGCAGAAATTGTGATAAGCTCTAAGCACTGATTAGGTACGAATGGGTTGTCAGCCAGGATTTAGCTCAGAAACAGAAAACTCCGGCATGCCAAGGAGAATTGAAGAAGTCTTGAAAAAGAATGGTTAACACTATAAAAATGACTCTTTGCATAAACTTGATGCCAACATCTATCAATAAAAGCTAAAATTCTAAGTATTTCATAATTTCCTTTAACTTTTCTTTGTAAATAAAAGTTTTTAAAAAATCCTACTTCAGTATACCATAGAAACATCACAGCAAACTTTGCAGCAGGCTGTTAGTGTTGATCAGATGTTAGCATTTTCTTATCATTTCTATTCTAGGCTAAGTTCACACTTCAGTTATTTGATCAGTTATTTCCATCAGTGATTTTGAGTCAAAATCAGGTGTGGATCAAAAACACAGAACAGTTGCAGATCTTTCCATTATACCTTATCTCTGAGTAGGCTTCACTACTGGCTTTGGCTCACAATAACCGATGGAAATAACTGACCAAATAACTGAAGTGGGAACTCAGCCTTAGGGGAATAAAGGTGGGCAGACACATAAGATTAAAATCATCCGGAATGGCAGCCAACTTTTGTTTAAAAGAAATGGAGCTCGCTGACAGTAGACTCTCATCTGCCGAAAATGCGATTGTCTTGCTGACAAACTTCTGTGTCACGCTCTGGTGTGGGGGGAATGTCCCACACCAAGCATAGGAGGAAGTGGGGGGGAAAGGAAATGGGATTAGGCCTGGAAGAGTAAAGGCAGATGGTCACCTCCTATACAAACCCTGACTCCAGTCCTGTCATTCTAACAGTATGAACAGGCCTAGAAGGTTGGCGAGTTCATACGCTGGAAACCTGGGACCCTAACTGTCCCTGAAGGACCCTGAAGCAAGTGACAGTAATGAGACAAACCCTTCCTCCACCAACCTGGACGAACAGTAGTCTCCCCTCAGGCCCAAACACCAAAACACTGGGAAGATATACACAAATAAACGAAAGGGAAGGAAGACACTTAGCTTTTCTGAAGATTGTGGCAGCAATGGGATCTCCACAGAGAAACACACACCAAACGACTACAGACACCACAGAAAATATAAACCGCACAGCATGGTGAGAGAACCAACACTAAATAGACAAAGATAATTACAAAGATACCTACACCTGAATGGGGAGGGTGTGGTGAATGTCAGCAACAACAAAACAATTAAAGGAGAACCTGTCAGCTTAACCCATGGGTTGCCAATCTGACAGACCTCCTGATACCTGTCACAGGAATGTCCGTGACATTGGGCCATTCATCAGCCAAAACTGCATGTTGATGGCATGATCCTTTTTGATGGTCTTTGCCTTTTTTGTGTTTTCTTTGGACACCTTAGAGGAGGTTTAAACAGTGTTTCATTGCAGACAGAATTTGGAAAGGATTGCACACCAAAAAGCCTACAGATGGCAGGGTTGAAGCCACCCCCATTGTTTCCATTCAGCCATGGTTTATTTGCGCCCATTAACCACAATTTCCCTTTGAAAATAATGGAAGGTGAATTCTACGTGGCATGTCAGCAAGTGAATGGGAGCAGCACTGCTGTAACCAAGAATGGACTGGACTACCCCTTTAAGTCCTGTAAGTTGCAAGGTGGATCAGACTTCTTCTTCCATCACATCCCACTTGATTGGATTGAGAACAAGGGAATTTGGAAGTCAACACCTTAAAATCTATGTTATGGTCCACAAAAAATCCCTGAACAATTTTGTAGTGTGGCATGGGCATTATCCTGTTGAAACAGGTCACCCCAGTGGAATACTAACTAGAGCATCACACTGTTTAGTGCTGTAAAAGAAAACATTAATGATCAGACCAGACCACTTTATTCTTCTATTGTTCCATGGCCCATCTCTGATGTTCATGTGCCCATTGAAGTAGCTTTCAGCAGTGGACAGTGGTCAGCATGGGCACTTTGACCTGTCTATGTCTACACTGCACTATACCGAGAGAGCTATGATGCACTATATGTTCTTTCTGTGATAGTTAGAATTACTTTTTAGAATTGCTTTTTAGTATAACTTTTGTGGGATTGGTCAACAGACGTTAGCCTTCACACCCTATGCACATCAATGAGGCTTGTACTCCTACAACCCTGTCAGTAGTTCACCAGCTGTCTTTCAATGGATATTTTTTTAGAAACACATCCCACTGTGTATCTGGAATATCCCACAAGACCTGCTATTTTGAAGATGTTCTGACCTAGTCATGCAGCCATCACAATTATAGTTTTTCAGATCCTTACCCTTGACCATTTTTCTGCTTCCAACACATAAACTTCAAGAACTGTATGTTCACTAGTCTTATTCACTTCACAAATGAGTGGTTTTAATGTTATTAATTTATATAAACAATAATGGTAAAATATATTTTCCCATTCCATCTTTTAATAAACTAACCTTAGATTTTTTTTTATTTCATTACATATCATTTTGAAGATGAAATGTGCTAGATTCATAGATCTTTCAGTAGGGGATGAACGCTAGGGGTAAAATACATTGATTACTATAACTGAACTACATAATTAAATAAATAAAGGAAAAAAATAAATAATAAAAACATACTGTAGTTATTACTATCCAAACATATATGCAAAAAAAAAAAAATCTTTGTCTTTTTCCAGTCCTAGAAGCTAGCTATATGTAACACGCTTTTGTTCTGGGCTAGACAATACAAGGACTTAGTTATAGAAGTAAATGAAGTTACAGCCATGTTCCCTGCTGTGTCATCTCCGAGCAATGGGCTCCATGCTGCTTTCTCAATAATGTCATTTCTGTGCTGTTACTGAAGCTAAAGCTCCAAGCGCCCACGTTTCAATTTGCACCTCTAAAAACATTCTGCAGACAATCAATAATTATGTTCATGATCTACAACTTAGGCAAGCCCAGCAGACAAGTTCTGTTACCTGTGTGATTTATACCATGACCATGACACCAGTATTTGTCTATGTGTTTCTATGGACCTAATAGCCACCTCTGATGCAGAGATTAGATTGTAAACTTGTCCGAATTACATGAATAGGTACTTTGCAGATTAAAGTATACTGTGAGTAAATTCTAAATTTAAAACCCTCTATTTCATACTTATATTGTCTACCTTGGATGTTTAATCACAAGATTTTCGTACTGGCAGCAAGCAAAGCACAAAACACTAAAGTTGGGATCACTTTCAATCAAATTCTTCTGAATACAGTGACATAAGTAAAGGGACCATGGGCAGATCTACTAGGGTAGCAGGCATAACTGTTCCTATGGGGTCCCAATAACTATATCCACACACATATGTGCAGTTTGTGATGTTTATGGACAATGGAAGCGTGCATCTCCTTTTGCATAGTTTCTGTGCTGAAACATTGATTAATTTCTATACATCACCATATGTATTATCATACTATTGTGATATCGCTGTGAGCCTTTTCCCTGTACTATGACACTATTATGCACATTATATCTCTACTGCAACTTCACTCTGTACATTATCTCAACATTGTGATATCTTTGGGTGCATTAAGAAAACCAACATAATCACAAGCTTTGCATATTCATGTGGACATGATGATGTGGAGCTCCATTCCAAGTCTTGCTATGATGCCCCTGAAAGGAATTCTTTTTAATTCTCATCCATGCAACATTTATAGTGAAATGGTTGGTAATTGGTATATTGTACAGTAAGAGACCATGAGAAGAGAGATAGTCCTCAATTTTACTTCTTTTTCACCTAAATACACTTAAATGAGACCTATCACCACAAAAGGCAGTGCAATCTGTAGACATCATATTATACAGCAGAGGCTTAGCAGATTGATATATAGTTTTATGGGAAAAGATGCAGCAAAATGTGTAATTTATACATTTATATCTTTCCTCTATTTTCTGAGCTCATTTGTACATGGGGAAGGTGTTTATCAGTGATTGATAGCATTCCCTGTGTGAGTGTGTATACATAGATAGCTGTCAGTCACTGATAGCTGTACATGAGGCAGGTATTATCAGCAATTGATAACATTCACTGTATAAGTGTGTATACATCAATATCTGTCAGTCACTGATAACACGTCCCCTGTGTACAGCTATCACTAATTGATAGTATTATCTGTGTAAGTGTGCATACAGAGATAACTGTCAGTCACTGATAGCTGTACATGGGGGAGGTGTTATCAATGATGGATAGCATTCTCTCTTTAGATATGTATTAAGAGATTGTGGTCAGTCACTGATAACTGTACACAAGGGAGGTATTATCAGTGGTTGACAGCATTCTCTGTGTAAGTGTGTATACAGAGATAGTTGTCAGTCACTGATAGCTGTTCACAAGGGAGGTGTTATCAGTGATTGATATCATTTTCTGTATACGTTTGTATACAGAAATAGCTGTCAGTCACTGATAGCTGTACACAGGGGGAGGTGTTATCAGTGATTGATAGCATTCTCTGTGTAAGTGTGTATGCATAGATAGTTGTCAGTCACTAATAGCTGTACACAGGGGAAGGTGTTATCAGAGATTGTTAGCATTCTCTGTGTAAGTGTGTATAGAGATAGCTGTCAGTCTCTGATAGCTGTATATGGGGAGGTGTTATCAGTGATTGATAGCATTCTCTGTGTAAGTGTGTATACATAGTTGTCAGTCTCTGAAAGCTGTACACAGGAGAAGTGTTATCAGTGATGGATAGCATCTCTGTGTAAGTATGTATACAGAGATAGTTGTCAGTCATTGATACGTATGCACAGGGGAGGTGCTATCAGTAATTGATAGCATTCTCTGTGTAAGTGTGTATACATAGATAGTTGTCAGTCACTGATAGTTGTACAGGAGAGGTGTTATCAGTTATTGATAGCATTCTGTGTTTAAGTGTGTGTATATATAGATAGCTGTCAGTCACTGAGGAGAGTTGTTATCAGTGGTGGAGGTGTTATCAGTAATTAGTAGCATTACCTGTGTAAAGCCTGTATTACACTGGCAGATTTTCTGCCAAATGATTGGTAATGAGCATTCTTAGTAACACTTATCTGGCAGTCGAATACTGCTGCCGATTACTCGATGAACGAGCAAACACTCATTCATCGTGCAATCATGATCTTTCAGCACATTAAAGTATCATAATTTGCTGGTGCTAGATCAGGCTGTCTAATCACGATCTGCTGCCAGCAAATAATTAGACAGCATGGGGACGAGTGATGGTATAAAGATTTCTCCTCCCCATGCTCTGGAGGAGATTGCTGCATCTAACAGGACCAGTCTCCTCCACTAGTGAGCAGGCAATTGCCGGGAGGGAACAGTTCCTTCCCACCAATGTCCTGCAGAATGAGGTGAGTATGTTTTGTTTTTTTTACCGCCATTTCAGGAAAAATGTATTTGTTACCACTAAGGACTAGGGATGAGCGAACCGAACCGTAACGAACCAGATTCGTTACGAACTTTCCCAAAAGTTCGGTTCGTCACCGAACCGAATTTTGAGAAAGTTCGTAACGAATCTGGTTAAAATAACGGCGACGCAAAATATACGCATATTTGAGAATGTACGCTAATGCGTACATATTCAGTTAAGTAGCGTACCTTTGACAACGCTAGACTGTATGTTTGTTACTTGAGTAGGAATGTTCGCAGATGCAGTGTATGCGTACGCTAATGCGTACATATTCAGTTAAGTAGCGTACCTTTGACAATGCTAGACTGTATGTTCGTTACTTGAGTAGGAATGTTCGCAGACGCAGTGTATGTGTACGCTAATGCGTACATATTCAGTTAAGTAGTGTACCTTTGACAACGCTAGACTGTATGTTCGTTATTTGTGCGGGAATGTTCGCATTAGCATACGCATTAGTGTAAATTCTCCAATATGCGTATATTTTGCGTCGCAGTTGTTGAAGTCACTTGGAATTTTTTCCACTTTTTTCATTGTAATAGCAACTGCAAGTAAACGAAACTATACCCTATCAGACTCCCATTATTGTAGCAGCAATTATTCAGCCGTTATAGCAAGGTTCGTTTTAGGTTCGGTTCGTACGAATCCGAACTTCACGAAAGTTCGCCGAAGCGAAACCAAACTTTTCAAAAGTTCGCTCATCCCTACTAAGGACGAGAAAATTTGGTAAATCAAATTTTTTCCTGAAATTCAGAACAAAGTCAATTTGTTTTGCTTTGATTCGTTCAACACTAATCACAACAGATTTCACCATGCATGATCCTTGTGTCCCTGTGATGATGAATCCCACTGAATTCTAGGCTAGAGAACTACAAAACAGAAGATAAATAGATTTCAATATCATATAATTTTCTGTACAAAACGTGGACGTTTTGAGGGGATAGAAGGAGTGTTTTTAATGTTAGAATGCCATGTATCTGAGAATTTCTGCAGTTGCCTATTATAGTAAAATACTGTAGATACCCATTTTCCCTCTCACTTTTTTGTTTTTTTTAGTGATTGTAGATAACTCATTCATGATTAACTGCAAGCCGACTGTCATCTAGTAATAGGGAATTAAGTTAAAAATAGATCAGGAGTGCAGCTGCATTGATGACACAGGTCATTACAGTTTGTATGTGCCAAGAGCTTGGTGTTAAATCATTGTTAGTCCATAATATAAGTTTTATGGTTTTGTTTTTCCACTGGAGCACAGTGCATGTAAAAGATGCCAAAAGGGCATTGTGACCCCTTTAATTCTATAACCTCTAGTTTATTAGCCTATTAAGGATCTTGTAGCAGATGTCTGATGATGATGGTACATGATAATTACAGTGCAGTGCTGCAGACAATTAACATATTATGAAGATCTAAGAACCCCCTTGTAGGTTACAACAGTTCTTATTTTCCATGCCAAGATTTCTTCGGCTTGTTACTAAAGAATTTACCATTTTTGATAAATAGGAACTGTTAAACCCAAGTGCTCGGAACTTCAATTGTGAGAAAAATTATTCAAATGCGTAAAAAAAACTCTTCATCTGTTAAATGTAACAAATGCAAAATTGTTAATGTGATGATGAATATATGAAACTATTGTGGCCTTGTGATGCAAGCAGCCAATTCAGCAAAAGTAGAATAACACTTGTATTAATTATGATTTAAAAGGATATTCTGTTTTGTTTTCTTTTTAATTTTTTTATTCATTTATAAAATATTCTAATAAGCATTAAAATTCTGTTCATTTACCTTTCTTATGCCAGTGCAGTAGCCCCTGTCTGCACAGAATGGTTTAACCCTTGGATCAGTCCTATGTAATAAATCCATGAGCTATCTGATTAGAACTAAACATGACATCAGTCATTTGACCCCCTGGCATTCATTTAGCAACAGGGATGAGTCAACACCTAGGACACATGAATGGGCTAAGTAAATTGTCCTTATTATGGAATGATGACTATTATCGTGGGTATCACAACCATTACTTCAGTGTGTGTATTTGTATATAATGGCTGCTTGTTTATACTTGATTTATGCCTGTCAATATGTGATGTCATGTTGGTAAAAAAAAAAAAGTTAACTGCTAAAAAACACTTAGGAGAGAATGTGAAATATTTTTCTGCACATACACTGACAGAAATGATGCTGAGGTAAGTAGAAGTACTCTATAAAGTTCAGATGTTCAATAAACCATTAGATACCTGGACAGTGTTAACCCAGGTAACCACTTTCTGCTGAAATTTACTTTTCCGATGGGTACTGGCATGTGAAGCTAAAAAAAAGTTTCATTCTTTACTCTAACATTCAGGCAGAATCCTCTCACTGCCCATGAATCATCTGTTTAAATAATGAACATGGCAGATGCTGCATTTACTTTCAAAATGGCAGTGGTCACGTGTTACTCCCCTCCCCCTTATGAATATAGTATAACACCCCTGACCCCACATAGTATATAGTATAACACCCTGCCCCTTAATACTATATAGTATAACACCCCCAACCTCTAACAGTTGTGGTGATGTGTATAGTAAAGTGCACGGTAGATGTATGGTGGGGGTGTGTATCTCACTCAGTTGTTCAGTTTAGCTGGGTGCGATAACTGAAATCCTGAAGTGGTGCTGCTTCAGCAAGGCATAGCTTGGTGGAGTTTGTTTTGGTTAGTGTTGTGTGGTCTGGATTTCTTGGACTGGGAGACAGGTTGGTAGTGGAAGTCTTCCAGTCCACACCCCTAGTCCACTACCGAAATTACTTTGAACCCGGGGTGATCGCAGGTGAGGCCTGCTTTAATCAAGGGGGATAAAGCAACCCTCTGTGTGATGTCTGGAGAGAGAGAAAGGCTGAGGAAGCCTGAAAGGTTGGAGCCTGCAGAGGCTCTGTGTGGTCTCAGCCAGGAGGGCTGAGGGGCCACAAGGCTGAGGAAGCCTAGGAGAGGAACTGACCCTAGGGAAGAGGGTTGAAGCCTGTGAGGCTTGTGTGGTCTCAGCCAGGAGGGCTGAGGGGCCACAAGTCTACGTGTAGCCGATTCTCTCCCCTGTATGTGGACCCATATCTGGAACCTGACACCGTGTTGGTGAATTGCATTTGTTTAGGTGAGTTAGGAACAAACAATATGTGTTAGTTAGAGCCCCGATGGGCAGGTGTTTGTTTTGTATATTTTTGTGTGGGTGCTGAGGACCCAAAATAAAGCTTGTATTAGACTGGAAAACCCCTATTGTTTGGAAGATTTGTGGAGAGAAAGAGCGATAGCTTACACAGTATATAATATAATATATAATATATAATATAACACCCCAAACCCACATAGTATATAGTAACACTCCAGGCTACACAGTATATAGGATTTATAACAGGGAACATACAGTACTCAACAAGATTCTGCCAGATCTCCCGCTCATGCCTCAGAGGATTGTGACGCAACAGCCAACAGCTGCTTCCCGCCCCAGACCAGAACTTCTGAATAGAGAGGATTAGGAGCAAGAGGGGTGGGTGCCCGAAGCAAGCACTATTAGGCCAGTATTTCCATGGAGGAAGAGGCAGTAAATTATCAATTATGTGACCTCTCTCCTTCATCCAGCCCACTCCCCCTCATTGTAGTGTAGCGCTGCAGGTCGCCATAGCACAGCTATGGTGGATGTAGCTCTTTGTTGTTTTATGAATGAATTGCTGCACAGTTTGGGTGGCTACGTGTCACGGGAAGCCGGTGGCACGCTCCCCGCTTGCAGCGCCGCCGGACTTCCGCTTCCACGGAGCGAGGACGCGACTGGCGTCCTCGTCTCCATGGTAACAAGAGGCGGAGAGCGTCGGGCGCGCTTCCGGATGCTGCGTGCCCGGCGTCCCCGCCCCCCTAGACACGAGCAGTGGGCGGTACTGAGCGATGGCCCAGCAAGCCAGCGCTCAGAGTATATTTTTATATGGGGGCCTTATATTTGGGTCATGTGGCGCTGGCCACGCCACATGACCAAATTTATAGCATATTTGAGCGCTGGTCACGTTTGGCCAGCGCTCATTATGCAAATGAGGTCATGTGACGCTGGCCCCGTCACATGACCCATTGGAGGGCTTTTTAAAGCTGCCAGCTGCCCTCTCAAATTGCCTGTGATTAGTTACCTCTTTGATCAATGCTTGTGCGACCTTTTGCTGGAATTATTACCTGGATTTTGGATTTTGGATTTGGACTTTAGACCTCTCTTTCGCTTCTCCCCTGGTATTGACGTGACCTCTTGTGTTTGACCCGGCTTTCTGACTACTCTTACATTGTGTTTGTCCCGTCTGTGTTTGTCCGTCCCTGTGTTCCCTTTCCCTCCCTGCGCACTTATCCAGTGTAGGGACCGCCTTCGTGGTTGTCCGCGGCTGCCTAGGGCCGACTGAGGCAAGTAGGCAGGGAAAGAAGGAGGGGTCAGTTCAGGGCTCACCACCCTTGTCTCCCCTCGTGACAAAATCACAGGCCCAAATTTCATGGAGCAGTTGCGGGCTCTCACGGACCAGGTTCAAGGAATGGCTCAGGCAATCCAGGATCTGGCCGAGAGGCTCCAACATCAGGAGCAGATTCAATCCGCTCCAGTAGTGGCTCCTTCCGCATCCAACCCCATTGTGGAGCCCCATGTTAAGCTGCCGGGCCGATTTTCGGGGAACCGGAAGGCCTTCCGTTCCTTTAAGGAAAGCGTTAAATTATATTTCCGCTTATGCCCCCACTCCTCGGGTTCCGAGCAGCAGCGGGTGGGAATAATTATTTCCTTGCTGCAGGGTGATCCGCAGGAGTGGGCCTTTTCGTTACCCCCTGACTCCCCAAGTCTGCAGACTGTAGACGCATTTTTTCTAGCCTTAGGCTTATTATATGAGGAGCCCGACTTGACTGCGGTCGCCGAGTCTCAGCTCAGGGACATTCGGCAGGGTAACCGTCCAGTAGAGGACTATTGCGCGGAGTTTAGGAAGTGGTGTGTCTCTTCAGGATGGAATGACCCAGCCTTAAGAAGTCAATTCCGGGTGGGGCTGTCTGACCAACTGAAGGACCTTCTAGTGTGTTATCCGACTCCTGAGTCCTTAGAGGCGACCATGACCTTAGCCATTAAGCTAGACCGACGGGTGAGAGAGAGACTGAGAGAACATTCAAGCATTCCTCAGGTTGCCGTGTTGCCTGACATTGCTCTTCCAAGTCCATCCCCTACCAGAGTTCCGGAGGAGCCCATGCAGTTAGGTGGAACCCTAAGGGACCAGAGACGCCTGAAGGGAGCCTGTTTTTACTGCGGTGAAATGAACCACTGGCTCCAGCAGTGTCCCAAACTTCCGCCCTCTAGGAGATCTCCGGCGGGAAGTAAGGTAACTCCAGCGGTGGTAAGGAGGAAAGTTTTGCTACCTATCTCTGTCACCTATAATCAAATTAAGGGGGTTGGTCAAGCATTTGTTGATTCAGGTTCTGCCGTTAATTTTATTAATTTTGATTTTGTACAATCTGTGGGTATTCCGCTAGTTCCTTTAAGGGAAGCAATTCAAATCATTGCTTTAGATTCCACCCCATTAAATAATGGGAGGGTGGAGTTTTGTACTCCCGAGGTTTCCTTAACTGTGGGAATTTCCCATACTGAAACTTGCTCTTTCCTTATCCTAAGGGATTTACCTGCTGACCTCGTTTTAGGTCTGCCATGGTTACAGGACCACAACCCTGTGATCAACTGGCCTGCAGGTGAATTAGAGAAGTGGGGAGGTGATTGTTCCAAATGTTGCAAATCGATATTACAGGTTGGAGGTACCACTGAGTCTCTTATCCTGCCCGGATATATCAGAGATTTTCAGGACGTATTCTCCATGTCCGAGACTGAGTTCCTCCCTCCTCACCGGCAATATGATTGTGCTATTGAGATTACTGAAGGTTCCAAGTATCCTAAGGGCCGTATTTACAATCTTTCCACTCCTGAGCGGCAGTCCATGAGGGATTATCTTAAGGAGAGTCTGGCCAAGGGTCACATCCGGCCTTCAGTTTCCCCCATGGGGGCCGGATTTTTCTTTGTTGGTAAGAAGGATGGAGGATTGAGGCCCTGTATTGATTACAGGGAACTTAACAAGATCACGGTCAAGAACAGGTACCCGCTGCCCCTTATCCCGGACTTACTGAACCAGATTCAAGGCGCCTGCTGGTTCTCTAAGCTGGATTTGAAGGGAGCTTATAACCTGATTAGAATTAGGGAGGGGGATGAATGGAAGACGGCCTTCAATACCCCTGAGGGTCACTATGAGTATTTAGTAATGCCCTTTGGGCTAAGCAATGCACCCGCTGTGTTCCAGAATTTTGTCAATGACATTTTCAGACCTTTTATTGGGAGGTTCATGATTGTTTACATTGATGATATCCTTATTTTTTCGGCGGATTGGGAGTCTCACGTTTCACATACCAGGCAAGTGTTAGAGGTGTTACGTGAAAATAAACTATTTGTTAAGGGGGAGAAGTGTATCTTTGGCGTTCAGGAAGTTGCCTTTTTAGGATACATTTTGACTCCTTTTTCTTGCAAAATGGATCCAGCTAAGGTGCAAGCCATCCTTGATTGGGTGCGACCCTCCTAAACGATTTTTAGGGTTTGCGAACTTTTATCGCAAATTTATTAAAAATTTTTCATTGGTGGTCAAACCAGTTACAGATCTGACTCGTAAGGGAGCGGATCTAGTTAATTGGCTCCCTGCAGCTATTGAAGCCTTTGAGAAGCTAAAACAGTGTTTCACTAATGCCCCGGTGTTAATCCAGCCTGACCAGAGTGAGCCCTTTGTAGTTGAGGTGGATGCATCTCAGGATGGGGTTGGGGCAGTACTGTCCCAGGGGTCTTCCACCTTAACTAACCTTAAGCCATGTGCCTTTTTCTCCCGCAAGTTCTCGTCTGCGGAGAGAAACTATGATATCGGTAATAGAGAGTTGTTGGCCATTAAGTGGGCATTTGAGGAATGGCGTCACTTCCTGGAAGGGGCATTACATCGCATTGTGGTCCTCACTGATCATAAAAATCTTATGTTTTTTGAGTCTGCTAAACGTTTGAATCCCAGACAGGCGAGGTGGGCTTTGTTCTTTACCCGTTTTGATTTTTGTGTTACCTTTAGACCAGGAAGCAAGAACATTAAGGCTGACGCCTTATCCCGAAGCTTTCAGGCGTATCAGCCTCCTGACGTCCCTCCTGAGCTCATCCTGCCGACTGACATCATCGTGGCCGCTACCTCGTCTGATCTGGCATCTGAAATTTCAGCAGGACAGCATCTCGCTCCCACTGGTACCCCTATGACAAATTGTTTGTGCCGGCTCATTTGCGTTTGCGACTGCTGGGTGAGTGCCATAACGCTGTATTATGTGGTCATCCTGGTATCTATGCCACCAAGGAGTTAGTCTCTAGGCAGTACTGGTGGCCATCGATTTCCAGGGATGTTCAGGCTTTCGTAACTGCGTGCAATACTTGTGCCAGGTCCAAGAATCCCAAGACACGGCCTATGGGTGAGCTACGTCCATTACCCATACCTAGCAGACCATGGTCGCATTTGTCCATGGACTTCATCACGGATTTGCCTTGCTCCGAGGGTAAAACTGTGATTTTGGTTGTGGTTGACAGATTTAGCAAGATGTGTCATTTTATTCCGTTGTGTAAATTACCGTCTGCTAAGGTCTTGGCGTCTGTATTTTTGGACCACATAGTTAAATTGCATGGTATTCCAGAGAATATTGTATCGGACAGGGGGGTGCAGTTTGTGTCCAAATTCTGGAGAGCTTTCTGTAAGAAGATTGAAATATCTTTGTCCTTTTCATCGGCCTTCCATCCGGAGACCAATGGTCAAACTGAGCGTCTTAATCAATCGGTTGAGCAGTATCTCAGATGTTATGTGACTGATAACCAGCTTGTGTGGGCCAGATACCTGTCTCTGGCCGAATTTGCTATTAATAACCGAGTAAATTCTTCCTCTGGGGTTTCACCTTTCTTCTGTAATATGGGCTTTCATCCGCGCTTTGGTTCCTTTTCCTCATCCTCTTCAGTTGTCCCAGAGGTCAATGCTGTTTCTCAAGAACTGTGCACAGTTTGGGCACAGGTTCAGTTGAACCTGGAAAAGGCCCAAGGAGTCCAAAAAACTAAGGCGGATAAGAAACGTTCTAAGGGTGTGGATTTCAAGGTGGGGGACATGGTATGGTTGTCGACAAAGAATCTACGTATGAAAGTACCATCTTATAAGTTTGCGCCTCGCTTCATTGGTCCATACAGGATCACCAAGGTGATCAATCCGGTATCTTTTGAATTATGTTTACCCGACTCCCTTCGCGTTCATAATGTTTTTCATATATCTTTGCTTAAGCGTTGTGTTGCTCCCGTTGGTCCAGAAGAACAGTCCTCGCCTCCGGTCGAGGTGGAGGGACAAGTGGAGCACGAGATTGCTAGAGTTATTGATGTAAGGAAGGTCCGGAATTCCTTTCAGTACCTGGTACACTGGAAGGGGTTCGGGCCGGAGGACAGGTCTTGGGTGCCGTTGACCAGGATGCATGCAGATTCGCTCATCCAGAAATTCCACCAGCAGCATCCTGATAAACCGGCTCCCGCTGGTAAGGGTCCGGTGGCCCCTCGTGAAGGGGGGGTACTGTCACGGGAAGCCGGCGGCACGCTCCCCGCTTGCAGCGCCGCCGGACTTCCGCTTCCACGGAGCGAGGACGCGACTGGCGTCCTCGTCTCCATGGTAACAAGAGGCGGGGAGCGTCGGGCGCGCTTCCGGATGCTGCGTGCCCGGCGTCCCCGCCCCCCCTAGACACGAGCAGTGGGCGGTACTGAGCGCTGGCCCGGCAAGCCAGCGCTCAGAGTATATTTTTATATGGGGGCCTTATATTTGGGTCATGTGGCGCTGGCCACGCCACATGACCAAATTTATAGCATATTTGAGCGCTGGTCACGTTTGGCCAGCGCTCATTATGCAAATGAGGTCATGTGATGCTGTCCCCGTCACATGACCCATTGGAGGGCTTTTTAAAGCTGCCAGCTGCCCTCTCAAATCGCCTGTGATTAGTTACCTCTTTGATCAGTGCTTGTGCGACCTTTTGCTGGAATTATTACCTGGATTTTGGATTTTGGATTTGGACTTTAGACCTCTCTTTCGCTTCTCCCCTGGTATTGACGTGACCTCTTGTGTTTGACCCAGCTTTCTGACTACTCTTACATTGTGTTTGTCCCGTCTGTGTTTGTCCGTCCCTGTGTTCCCTTTCCCTCCCTGCGCACTTATCCAGTGTAGGGACCGCCTTCGTGGTTGTCCGCGGCTGCCTAGGGCCGACTGAGGCAAGTAGGCAGGGAAAGAAGGAGGGGTCAGTTCAGGGCTCACCACCCTTGTCTCCCCTCGTGACACTATGTAGGTGCACTTAATGACATAGACCTGGCTTCCAGTTGAACAGTAGCTCAAATAGTATTTGTTGCTTGAGAAATATTGATCTTTGGATCAGCCTTAGTTTAGGCTGCAACAAGATTCAACAAGCTTTAGTAAATAGTTGAGATCCTAGAGGGCTATAGGTGTTTTAAGCAAGATCATCAGATGATTTAGCTCTATATGCAGCGGGCGTCAGCTCTGTATTACAGCTGGCCCCAGGCCACAATTGACAGGATCGGACATAATGCCAATCCAGGTTATTTAACCCCTCGATGCTGCAGTCAGTAGTGACCGCCACATCTCTGGGGTTAGACAGAGGGAGGGAACTCCCCATGCACTCCACAGCAAAATCTCAGGGTTCTGATGGGTTGCTATTACAATTTGGGTGCTTCTGTAAGCTTCCATTACTGCCATAACAAGCTACCTGAAAAGCTTTCCTGAGGCACAGCATGACAAGCAATCTATCAAAGTCCTATATATTGCAATAGTATTCTATTGCATTCTATGATACAAGCAAAGATCAGAAGATCAAATGTAAAATCCCTCTGCGGCCTCTTTCACACGACAGTATTTTTTGCAGGCTCCGATCCGCATTTTTTGCGGATAGGATGCGGACCCATTCATTTCTATGGGTCCGCAAAAAATGCGGACAGTACACCGTGTGCTGTCCGCATCCCTATGTCCGTTCCGTAGCCCGCAAAAAAAAAAATAGAACATGTCCTATTCTTGTCCGTATTACAGACCAGAATAGTACTGTTCTTTTAGGGGCCAGCTGTTCCGTTCCGCAAAATACGGAATGCACACGGATGCCATCCGTTTTTTTGCGGATCTGCAATTTGCGGACCGCAAAAAACAGCGTTCGTGTGAAAGTAGCCTAAAGGGAATGAAAAATAACATTGATTTATTTTTTTTTAATATAATGAAACATTAAAATGTTAATAATCCAAATCACCTCCCTTTCCCAATCTTACATATAAAAATAAATAAATGATATAAAAAAATTGTTATTGCCACATCCTAAAATGTCAATAATGTCAATATATTTAAATTATTTAACATGGTGAATTCTGTAATGGAAAAAAAAATCACAATTCCCCATTTTTTGATCATGTTGCCCCTACCAAAAAGTTACATAAACAGTAATCAAAAAGTCATATGTACCCCAAAATAGTACCAATAAAAACTATAGTTCTCACACAAAAAAACAAGCTCTAAAAAAGTTATGGATGTCAAAATCTGGTGCTGCAAAGAAAAAAGATTTTCAAAGTGTTTTTTTTTTTTTTTAAGTAGCAAACCAAAATAAAAACAATATAAATTTGGTATCACCATAATTGTACTGGTGCACAGATTAAGCTTGTCATGTTATCTTTAACGCATAGTGAATGCCATAAAAACCCAAGAAAACCATGGCAGAAATACCATGCATCCGCATCCGTATGTTCGTTCCGTGGCACCCACTAAAAAATAGAACATGTCCTATCCATTTTACAGACAAGGATAGGACTTTCCAAAGAGGGCAGGACATTCAGTTCTGCACAATGTAGAATGCACATGTTTTGCGGATCCGCAATTGCTGGACAGCATAAATGGCTACAGTAATGTGCATGAGCCCTAAAGATGCTCAATGTTTGATAAATGTGATAAATATTATAGCATTGCAGACTCAGGCAAAACTGATTAAAAAAGTTCCACTCATCACAAAAACATACAGTGTAAACTAACTTGTGCTGCAGGTTTAGAATCCAATACATGTCAATTTATACTGTGGAGTTTACCTATGGCAGTTTCAACTTTTGCAATGAAAGGTTGAAAGCAGCAGAAGACCAGCTGGTATCCCTGCAGCAATGCCACCGCAAAGAACATACCGATTCCAAAGAAACCAGCTCCTGAATTTCCGCAGCAGACTCACTATGAGGGACCGGTCCCTAAATATATTCATAAAGCTAAATAAAATATTCAGTAAACTCTTTTACATGCAACTAAGTACTATATATTTATTGTGTTGTTTCATTCTTTCGCATTAGCATCGTTGTTGGCTGTTTTAGGTTGGCAACATGTCAGACTCCCGAGTGCTCTCTAATTTGAACAAACTGCAACACTTACTATGAGCAGCAGACCTCTCTGTAGAAATTAGTAGTTGCAGCTCTTTAAATTATCCTACACCACACGTTCACCTCCCATGCTGCCTTTGAAAGAACGTTTATTTTTTTCTGGTACAATTCAAGCGTAGCTGCAGCCAGCAGGTGATTATAAACCATTCCAAAAAGGAACAAATGGCAAGTTCTTATCTTTTTTTTTTTTAAGAATTTCTGGAAAGTTTTTCATTCTGGCTCGGATTTCAGAATATTTACAACACAGAAGAATTCATTAGTTTTATATACAGTTTAGAATAAATTACACATCGCACAATGCAGTTCTATTTTTGTATCTTAGTTGCTAGTATTTTTTCCATATCTTAGCTGGTTCTGTCAATCAGTGCTAAAATGTGTATATTCCAGACCGCAGAACTCACGTTGATGCATTGCTAAATATGGTGACTTCATTCATTACTTCATTGGTGGGACTCTGTGCTGATTTATTTAATTATGCTTTTCCACAAAAAATGCCAGACATTTTAGTTCATCTATAATGAAAATTACCTGGAGTCAGATTGTAATATTATCATGGGGATCATCTGGCTACATTGTACCTGGAGACGTCACCAGTTATTTATTGTGCAAATAGGAAGATTGTAAACTTGGCTAACCAATGGACTTGAAGCTGTTCATAAGAGATTCATATCTTCCATTCGAATAAAAGTATTAGAGTGAGTAGATAAAAAGGGCATAAAGGGTACTGCAGGACAAAAGGCTATTAAATAAAACACCAACAATAAAAACAACTGTTTTCATAACAAAAGGCCATTGTTATACAGGGCGCAATAAAGTGGACATTATAATTTAGGAGCAATAAAGGGGCCATTTTAATACAGAAGCCAATACAGAGGGTATTATAATATAGGGAAACTAAAGGGGTTATTATAATACATGGGGTACTATAGGGGGGCATTATAATACAGGGGCATTAAAATACAAGGGGCACTACAGGGGACATTATACATAGTGGAACTACAGGGGGCATTATAATACAGGGTGCACTGCAGGGGGGGCATTATAACTACAGGGGGCACTCCAGGTGGCATTATAACTGCAAGGGCACTGCAGAGGGACATTATAAAAAAAGTGGCTACACTACAGTGGGGCTTTATAAATACTTGGGCTACTGAAGGGGGCATTTGAATTACTGGATCTACTACAGGTCACATTAAAAATACTGGGGCCACTTTATGGAGCATTATAACTACTGAGGACACTGTAGAGGGTATTATTACTCCTGTGAGCTCTATAGGGGTACCTTATAGATCAGCCTTATTACTACTGGAGGCTCCAAAGGAGTGCCTTATATAAGGGCTTTGTTATTGCTGGGGGCACTGTAGAGGGGCCTTAACTCTACAATATGGTGACATTATTACTATCAGTGGTACTGTGGGGGCATGATTACTATGGGACACAATATGGAGTGAATTGCTACTCTTGGAGAGCATTATCACCATTGGGGGTAAAACTATTAATGAGGGCACTCTGGAAGAGAATAATTACTATTGGTGGGACTTTTTGGAGCACTTTGGGGAATATCTGTATGCACTGCTATTTCATAAGTATAATATTTGAGGGCATTTGGGAGCATAGTGGGCAAAGTATTCAGAGTGGCAGCAGAATAATATTTTTACAACACCAGGAGGAGGAGGATGGAAAACATAGGAAACTAAGATGTATGTGTGGCAAACTCTGTAGAGATGAGATGTGGGTAAAATAGTTTGTCATTGCTGTCTGGGTCAAATGAAGAAGATAATGAAAGAAAATAATGCTGTATGTAATGTACATCCATTTATGCCTTTAACAGTAGGGATAAGGGTTGGATTGTGATTTAATTTATACCTACTGATATCAGAAAGGTGAGCAATCAGACGTAACCGTAATCCTGCCCACAGAATGCAAGCTCCACGGGCATTGCATCACGTAAACCACAAAGTCCTAGGAAAAGTTGTACGAATTTTTAATATGAAATATTTCTCCTGTAGCATGAAAGGACATGGAAAAGGCTCCATGTGAGATGGTAAGCCAGTAAGAATATTGCATAAACTTTTTCCCTTATGGGATGTCAGAGTCAGACTATCTGGATCCTGCACAGTGCCCAGCAGGGAGGCGCAGCAGCTGAAGATCAAGTATTGGGACTGTGCTATCCTTTCATTGGCCATCCACTGTTTTGCCTGAGGTTCGCCCACCATTATCTGATGAGCATTTTTTTCCTTGCAGTCCATTGGTAAACTTCACACATTGTTTTTGCCTTTGGTACCTTTTATCTTCTGTTTCAATAAGTCACAGACTGGTAATTGTCTTTTGGGACACACTACATGGTGAGCAGTATATCTATTACAGATCAGAAAAAAAAGCATATTATTACACAGTATCCACAAAAACGTTTTCTCCTTCTCTCCAAGTTATATTGCCTGGATCCAACGATCCTTCTTATTTGCTCTTTATCTTCTTTCACAAACCAGTTCTATATATTTTCTCTACATCTTTTAACAATAGCCAAAATGGGTATCCACTAACAGTTTAAAGGGTTTCTGTCACCATTTTTTTCGGTATGAATCAGGTTGACATTAGAAAAGATGTGCTAATATCACCTGATTCCAAATATATATCTGTTTTATTTACTGGTGCCCCCCATTTTTATATAAAATGAACTTTTATTTTATGCTAATAAGGCCTCTAGGTGCAAGGGGCGTTACCCCTGCTCCTAGAGGCTCTGTTGATTGACAGGACCAGGCAGAGAAGAAACACTCCATTCACCATAGCTTGCAAGGACCTTTAATGATGTCATGACCATGTGATCAGTCACATGGTTTAGGAGGAGACAGGCTGTTTGTGTGATCCTAACCATGTGACTGATCACATGGAACTGTACAAGATTGACAATGACAGCAATCCATTTGGGTCACTAATGTCAACTGAACAAAGTAACATAGAGTAGTTTAGTAATCCAAGTAATTCTACCCCCTCATATGGTAATTCAAAGACGTAACATTGCTGATGGCAAATGTCAGCATGTAGAATCACTGTATAATAAAAATTTCTTTAATTAAACTAATTTCAAATGGGTTTTTTTTCCAACAATTCTTGGTGAGCTCCATCTGCAATAAAATTGCTTTTGCTGTTGTACTTTGACTTACCTTTTTTCTAGTTGTAAACGTGGCCATACACATTAGATGAATGTCAACCAAACCTGCTGCTTTTAGTAAGACCTGACAACCATTTAATATTTATGGGGATGTCTTAACTCTCCCATGACAGCAGATGTCATTTCAATATGCGCAATCCTTTTCCTCTCAAGGGAGGTATGCTGCTGCCAAAGGTGCCTGGCAGCAGCTTATACCCATCTCCCTCGTAAGAACATATGCATGCTTGGCCAAACCAAGTGAACATGTGTATGAGGAGGTTAGACGTGACTAAAGGCCAACTATTTTCAGAAACTTGCTCCTGTGATAATATTTGTAGGCTGGACACTTATAAAGTGTACACTTATCTTTAAGAAGAAATGGAAGCAACCGGATCTCAGGAGAGAACCACACCAATCCACCAGAATGTCCACAGAAACTATAAACCGCAAGTAACTGTGGTAAAAGCAGGAATAAATAGGGGAAGGACAATTACCACACCCGCAACAGCTGAGGGGAAGGGGTGTGGTAAACAGCAACAACACAAAAAGGAAAACAAGTCAGATTACGTCACATGTGCAAGCCTAGACGACTTTCTGCAACCTGTTGCAGAAATTACCGTGACAGGGGGATCTTGTACTTTCACAACAGCTGGAGGCATATGCTTTTCTATTTATGGTACCTTGTATTGGAACGCATGCAATTCTGGAAAGCTGAAAGAGGAAATTTCACACTCTTAGCTTGACCCACATACCGAACTATGGCTGACAAGTAGCTTCTCCTTGTGAAGGCAGGAGTAGTCTGAAACACAAACTTTACAAGACATAAACGTAAAACAGTAGCAGCACATGAAGATTCAAGAACACTGTCAGGTGTTCATTTTAGCCGCACTGTATATTGCAGAACTTAAAGGGAACCTGTCATCAACTTTATGCTGACCTCACTGAGGGCAGCATAAAATAGTGACAGAAATGCAGATTTCAGCTGTGTGTCACTCATGAGCTAAAAGTAAGTGGTTGCCGAGAACCAGCATCATAATCATTGCAGCATGGGCCTTGAAAAGAGTCAAATCTACCTGAGAAGAGTCATGGTTATTCATAATCTCCTGCTCTCCCGCCCAACTGCTGATGATTGGCAGTTCTCTTCTAGAGAGAAAGGGAGAAAACTAGGTAGAAGCCTGTCAATCATCAGCAGGTGGGCAGGAAGAACAGTAATTCATGAATAACCGTGACTCTTCTCAGGTGGCCGTGACTCTTTTCTAGGCCAAGGGTTGAGTGCTGCACTTCAGGACTAGAGATGAGCGAATTTTTCAAAAATTTGATTCGGCTGGTTCACCAAATTTTCCGAAAAGATTCACTTCGATCCGAATAAATTTGTGGCGAATCGCATTTAAAAACGCCTACTTCCGGGCTGCAGAGAGCCTGGATAGTGGTGTAGAACACTGTGCCTTGCAGTAAAACGCATAGGGAGTCTACTGTGGTAGTGAAAGAATACTGTGAGCCAGTGTCACACGCACATAACAGGCGTCGCTCTTAGAATCGCTGCACACTTTTATGTATTTGGGCAGTTAAGGGGCCAAAACTCACCAAATAACTCAAGTCTGAACTCAGCCTTACAGGTCAGTGTTAGTGACAGCTATAAAGAATCCTGCAGAAGCCCAAGATCCTACTAGAGCGCCAAAAGCACACGCCTTTTACACCAGAGTGACAGAACCTGGAAGTGGCAGCAGCAATGAAAGTAGTAGTACAATTTGGAGGCCACAGAGTGGCACAATTACATAATTTTGACGTAGCGGCAGCTAGGAGATGGCATGTGGAGTCGGCGGCGGCAGCAGCATTAGGCCGGAGAGTGGCATGGTGACATACCCTGAAGAGCAGACTGTAAAAAAGAATTCTTGGCCTTTTGGTTAATATCAACTGTAGTATATGTTCTTATCAGTATCGGGGCTGGTTATGCCAGCAGACGGGAATGTAAGACAGAGGAGGTGCAGTGAAGGCTCCAGCTTTGCCTCAACTGTGGCAAAATGTCAGTATTGACACAGTATGCCAAGAAAGCTCGGAGTTCCATCTTGAGATCGAGCTGGCGGTCTGCAGGGAGCTGAGCTACCACCTGTGGGAGCCCCTGCCTCTCGCCTCCCCCATGCTCATCGCTGAGTGTCCCGGGGGCCGGAATCGTTTACTTTTAAAAATTCGAGTGTTCAAAACAAACAGGGTTTCCTGTATACTTGAGCTATGAATAATTGAATAGGACTACAGAACGTACCAAAAATTTACGAAGTGACATGCTGCTGCTGAGCAGAAGGTCCAAAAATTCTAATCAATTTTGAGGCCACAGAGTTGCAGAATGACAGACCCTGGAAGAGGCGGCAGCAGCAGTCGGACAAATTTACTAGGCCAACGAGTGGCACTGTAACAGCATCTGCAAGAGGCAGCAGCAGTCGAATACATTTCAAGGCCACAGAGTGGCACAGTAACAGCATCTGCAAGAGGCAGCAGTCGAATACATTTTCTAGGCCACAGAGTGGCACAGTAACAGCATCTGCAAGAGGCAGCAGTCGAATACATTTCAAGGCCACAGAGTGGCACAGTAACAGCATCTGCAAGAGGCAGCAGTTGAATACATTTCAAGGCCACAGAGTGGGAGAGGCAGCAGGAGTCGTACTAATTTTAATGAGTCAGACTGGCACAGTCACATCCCCTGGGAGAGGCAGCAGCAGTCATAAAAATTTAAATGCAACATACCGTAGAGTGGCACAATTACATAATTTGGAGGTAGCGGCAGCTAGGACACAGCCGTGGAGGCGGAGGGCAGCAGCATGAGTAGGCCACAGAGTGGCACAATTACATAATTTGGAGGTAGCAGCAGCATAAGTAGTGCTGTGTTTTCCCAAAACACAACCCAAAATATAATCTTTTTGGGGGGGGTTTCTTTTTTTACAGCGACTGACGCTGCGACTATCGATTTAAAAGGAACGAGCACAGAACCACGTCTTAACTCTTTTTCGGGCAATTCAACTTCACTGACTACATTAGCACAATATCACGCTTTTCTGTTTGGATGGCGAATGACGCCAAAAATACATAATTAAAATGAACAACTGCAAAAAACCTATCAACTTTTTTTTGGCCAATTCAACTTCGCCAAGGAAGTTTGGTGTTTTGTTTTTACCCAACACAACACAAAGATAACTTTTTTTTTCTCTCTATATATGTACCCCAAACAAAGCTCTGACCCTCTTACTGCACTGCAACAAGGAACACAAGTGGTGCTTCTTTGAATAAAGCACCCCAATACAGCCTTTAGAACAGAGTGCCCCAAACCCCAATGCCCAGTCACTGCTGCTCAGTGTACCAGAATAGCGATTTCACTGCCTGATAATCCCCTATGGATTCTGTCTAGAAATCCTCCCTCTCCTATCCCTGCAATTCAGATTATCTATCCCCGATCTCCTCATTTCTTTGCTTTAGCAACGTTTTTCTATCACTTGCCCTATCTCTCCTGACGTCTGTCTCTGGTCTAAAATCAATTGTAAATGGCGGATTCCAGCGCTGCAGAGCTATTTATAGGGCTGTGACATCACAGTACCTGGCTGGCTGCTAATTGGCTACATGTCTGCATGTGATTGCATTGTGGGTGTTTACTTCTTTGTCCCAGAAATCCTTCCCCCATGTCATGCCATGTGCTTGCCGCCATTTTAGGAAAAAAATTGTTACCACGAATCGCCATGAAGTTTGCTTTCGTGGCGAATCCAATTTTCCATGAAATTCGTAACAAATTCCACTTCGTCAGCTTCGATTCGCTCATCTTTATTCAGGACATAGACTGGGAGCAACTATTGTCACATGATGACTAGTGATGAGCGAACTGAAGAGGCAATATTCGTGATTCACACGAATATTGCCCGCTTCGTCTCGGCATCCTGAGCCAGCGTGGACTCGTGATGATTCGTGCGTCACTGCCA
>ONZH01020255.1:0-28636 GCA_900303285.1 Rhinella marina
GGGACGGCACATCGGGAAAAATAGTGGCGGCTGGGGACCAAGTACCGAGGGACAGCCACCGCCATCAGGTTGCGGAAAGACTCAGTCTCTACCAGTCTATAGGGCAGCATCTGCAGGCTCAACAATTTGGAGATGTGGACGTTTAGGGCTTGTGCATGTGGTTTGCCGGAATTGTATTTGCGCTTGCGCTCAAATGTCTGCTGCAAAGACAGCTGAACGCTGTGCTGGGATACATTGGTGGAGGTTGTGGAGGATCGGGCAGGTGAAGGGGTGGTTGTAGGGCGGGAGGCACTCGTGCCGGGGTCCTGGGCAGGTGGTTGACTCGCAAAGCCAGCATGTGACACAGGGGAAGGGGCAGTGGTGTGACCCGCAGGAGGTGAACGGCCTTGGTTCCACTGAGTCGGGTGTTTAGCACTCATATGCCTGCGCATGCTGGTAGTGGTTAGGCTGGTAGTGGTGGCTCCCCTGCTGATCCTGGTGTGGCACAGGTTGCACACCACAGTCCGTCGGTCATCCTCACTTTCTTTAACAAAACCTCCAGACTTGCGAACATATAGGCCTCGGCACGGGAGCTTGACTCCGTGAAACAGTTGCTGATCTACCAGCTCTGTCCCTGCTTCTCCCTCTGGCCACCCCACTACCTCTTCCAACCTGTTCTGGTGCTGCACTTGCCTCTCCCTCAGAAGCACTTGAGCTGGATTACCAACCCAGCTCGGGTCAGTCACTTCATCATCCACCAGCTCTTCCTCCAATTCCTCACTTTGCTCCCCCCTCAGACTTAATGCCTTGACAACAACGTCACTGTCTGACAACCGTGTCTCATCATCATCATCATCCAACACCTCTTCACGCACTACTTGCACTAATTCCACACTCTCATCACCCACAGACTGCAAAAGTTGTAAACTTTGGGCATCGGGACAGCAACTGCTCAGGTTGCTGTTGAGCAGTGGTTTGTGTCTCTGGGTAGGGTCCTGAAGAGAGTTCCTGTGAGTATGCCAGATCTGAATCCATAGTTTCCGTGGGGGGGCAGGCTGGAGGGAAGGAAGTTGAGCTGGAGGAGCCAGAGGTCTACTCCGTTGGCTAGCGTGGGTGGACTGCGTGGAAGACTGGGTGGTGGATAAATTACTGGACGCATTGTCCGCTATCCACGTCATCACCTGTTCGCACTTTTGTGGTTTCGATAGTGGTGTACAATGTGAACCAGTAAGTTGCAAGATGAAGCTAGGGAGCGAAACTCTGCGGCGTTCCACTGCTCCGTCATCAACATGTACTGTGTCACCCTGCCCAGGACCACGGTCTCTGCCCCCTACACTACTTGAACACCCACGCTCTTAGCCCTTGGGTTCAACATTTTGTATGTTCACTGCACTGTATGATATATAACTGAGAGAAAAAAACGTATATTTTCTACACTCCGGCTAGTGTGCAGCACACGACAGAATTTTTCACTGCACTGTATAATATATAACTGAGAGAAAAAACGTAGTCTTTAGACGGCGGCTATTGTACCGCATACCACTTAATTTTTCACTGCAATGTATTATATATAACAGAGAGAGAAAACGTATATTTTCTACACTCCGGCTAGTGTGCAGCACACAACAGAATTTTGCACTGCACTGTATAATATATAACTGAGAGAAAAAAACTTATATTTTCTACACTCCGGCTAGTGTGCAGCACACAACAGAATTTTGCACTGCACTGTATAATATATAACTGAGAGAAAAAACGTATATTTTCTACACTCCGGCTAGTGTACAGCACACAACAGAATTTTGCACTGCACTGTATAATATATAACTGAGAGAAAAAATGTATATTTTCTACACTCCGGCTAGTGTGCAGCACACGACAGAATTTTGCAATGCACTGTATAATATATAACTGAGAGAAAAAACGTAGTCTTTAGACGGCGGCTATTGTACCGCAAACCACTCAATTTTTCACTGCAATGTATGATATATAACTGAGAGAAAAAACATATATTTTCTACACTCCGGCTAGTGTGCAGCACACAACAGAATTTTGCACTGCACTGTATAATATATAACTGAGAGAAAAAATGTATATTTTCTACACTCGGGCTAGTGTGCAGCACATGACAGAATTTTTCACTGCACTGTAGTATATATGACTGAGTGAAAAAACGTAGTCTTTAGACGGCGGCTATTGTACCGCAAACCACTCAATTTTTCACTGCAATGTATGTTATATAACTGAGAGAAAAAACGTAGATTTTCTACACTCCGGCTAGTGTGCAGCACACAACAGAATTTTGCAATGCACTGTATAATATATAACTGAGAGAAAAAACGTAGTCTTTAGACGGCGGCTATTGTACCGCAAACCACTCAATTTTTCACTGCAATGTATGATATATAACTGAGAGAAAAAACGTAGATTTTCCACACTCCGGCTAGTGTGCAGCACACGACAGAATTTTGCACTGCACTGTATAATATATAACTGAGAGAAAAAAACGTATATTTTCTACACTCCGGCTAGTGTGTGGCACACGACAGAATTTTGCACTGCACTGTATAATATATAACTAAGAGAAAAAAAAGTATATTTTCTACACTCCGGCTAGTGTGCAGCACACAACAGAATTTTTCACTGCACTGTAGTATATGTAACTGAGTGAAAAAACGTAGTCTTTAGACGGCGGCTATTGTACCGCAAACCACTCAATTTTTCACTGCAATGTATGATATATAACTGAGAGAAAAAACGTATATTTTCTACACTCCAGCTAGTGTGCAGCACACGACAGAATTTTGCACTGCACTGTATAATATATAACTGAGAGAAAAAACGTATATTTTCTACACTCCGGCTAGTGTGCAGCACACAACAGAATTTTGCAATGCACTGTATAATATATAACTGAGAGAAAAAACGTAGTCTTTAGACGGCGGCTATTGTACCGCAAACCACTCAATTTTTCACTGCAATGTATGATATATAACTGAGAGAAAAAACATATATTTTCTACACTCCGGCTAGTGTGCAGCACACAACAGAATTTTGCACTGCACTGTATAATATATAACTGAGAGAAAAAACGTATATTTTCTACACTCCGACTAGTGTACAGCACACGACAGAATTTTGCACTGCACTGTATAATATATAACTGAGAGAAAAAAATGTATATTTTCTACACTCGGGCTAGTGTGCAGCACATGACAGAATTTTTCACTGCACTGTAGTATATATGACTGAGTGAAAAAACGTAGTCTTTAGACGGCGGCTATTGTACCGCAAACCACTCAATTTTTCACTGCAATGTATGTTATATAACTGAGAGAAAAAACGTAGATTTTCTACACTCCGGCTAGTGTGCAGCACACAACAGAATTTTGCAATGCACTGTATAATATATAACTGAGAGAAAAAACGTAGTCTTTAGACGGCGGCTATTGTACCGCAAACCACTCAATTTTTCACTGCAATGTATGATATATAACAGAGAGAAAAAACATATATTTTCCACACTCCGGCTAGTGTGCAGCACACGACAGAATTTTGCACTGCACTGTATAATATATAACTGAGAGAAAAAAACGTATATTTTCTACACTCCGGCTAGTGTGTGGCACACGACAGAATTTTGCACTGCACTGTATAATATATAACTAAGAGAAAAAAAAGTATATTTTCTACACTCCAGCTAGTGTGCAGCACACAACAGAATTTTTCACTGCACTGTAGTATATGTAACTGAGTGAAAAAACGTAGTCTTTAGACGGCGGCTATTGTACCGCAAACCACTCAATTTTTCACTGCAATGTATGATATATAACTGAGAGAAAAAACGTATATTTTCTACACTCCAGCTAGTGTGCAGCACACGACAGAATTTTGCACTGCACTGTATAATATATAACTGAGAGAAAAAAACGTATATTTTCTACACTCCGGCTAGTGTGCAGCACACAACAGAATTTTGCACTGCAATGTATAATATATAACTGAGAGAAAAAACGTATATTTTCTACACTCCGGCTAGTGTGCAGCACACGACAGAATTTTGCACTGCACTGCATAATATATAATTGAGAGAAAAAAAACTTATATTTTCTACACTTCGGCAAGTGTGCAGCACACGACAGAATTTTGCAATGCACTGTATAATATATAACTGAGAGAAAAAACGTAGTCTTTAGACGGCGGCTATTGTATCGCAAACCACTCAATTTTTCACTGCAATGTATGATATATAACTGAGAGAAAAAACATATATTTTCTACACTCCGGCTAGTGTGCAGCACACAACAGAATTTTGCAATGCACTGTATAATATATAACTGAGAGAAAAAACGTAGTCTTTAGACGGCGGCTATTGTACCGCAAACCACTCAATTTTTCACTGCAATGTATGATATATAACTGAGAGAAAAAACGTATTTTTTCTTCACTCCGGCTAGTGTGAGGCACACAACAGAATTTTGCACTGCACTGTATAATATATAACTGAGAGAAAAAACGTAGTCTTTAGACGGCGGCTATTGTACCACAAACCACTCAATTTTTCACTGCAATGTATGATATATAACTGAGAGAAAAAACATATATTTTCCACACTCCGGTTAGTGTGCAGCACTCAACAGAATTTTGCACTGCACTGTATAATATATAACTGAGAGAAAAAACGTATATTTTCTACACTCCGGCTAGTTTGCAGCACACGACAGAATTTTTCACTGCACTGTAGTATATATAACTGAGTGAAAAAACGTAGTCTTTACACGGCGGCTATTGTACTGCAAACCACTCAATTTTTAACTGCAATGTATGATATATAACTGAGAGAAAAAATATATATTTTCTACACTCCGGCAAGTGTGCAGCACACAACAGAATTTTGCACTGCACTGTATAATATATAACTGAGAGAAAAAACGTAGTCTTTACACGGCGGCTATTGTACCGCAAACCACTCAATTTTTCACTGCAATGTATGATATATAACTGAGAGAAAAAACGTATATTCTCTACACTCTGACTAGTGTGCAGCACACGACAGAATTTTGCACTACACTGTATAGTATATAACTGAGAGAAAAAACGTAGTCTTTAGACGGCGGCTATTGTACCGCAAACCACCCAATTTTTCACTACAATGTATGATATATAACTGAGAGAAAAGACGTATATTTTCTACACTCCGGCTAGTGTGCAGCACACGACAGAATTTTGCACTGCACTGTATAATATATAACTGAGAGAAAAAACATAGTCTTTAGACGGCGGCTATTGTACCGCATACCACTTAATTTTTCACTGCAATGTATGATATATAACTGAGAGAAAAAACTTATATTTTCTACACTCCGGCTAGTGTGCAGCACACGACAGAATTTTGCACTGCACTGTATAATATATAACTGAGAGAAAAAGCGTATATTCTTTACACTCCGGCTAGTGTGCAGCACACAACAGAATTTTTCACTGCACTGTAGTATATGTAACTGAGTGAAAAAACGTAGTCTTTAGACGGCGGCTATTGTACCGCAAACCACTCAATTTTTCACTGCAATGTATGATATATAACAGAGAAAAAACTTATATTCTCTACACTCTGACTAGTGTGCAGCACACAACAGAATTTTTCACTGCACTGTAGTATATGTAACTGAGTGAAAAAACGTAGTCTTTAGACGGCTATTGTACCGCAAACCACTCAATTTTTCACTGCAATGTATGATATATAACTGAGAGAAAAAACGTATATTTTCTACACTCCGGCTAATGTGCAGCACACAACAGAATTTTGCACTGCACTGTATAATATATAGCTGAGAGAAAAAACGTAGTCTTTAGACTGCGGCTATTGCACTGCAAACCTCTCAGTTTATCACTGCACTGTATGATATATAACTGAGAGAAAAAACGTATACCCTAGACTGACGCTACAGTACAGCATACAACATAATTGTTCACTGGACTGTAGTAAATATAACTGAGAGAAAAAACATATTTCCTAAACTGCACTACAGATCCCAGCAAGCCAAGGTACAGCAGCAGCACCAGCAGCAGCAAAAATGGGTACTGAGAGGACTTTGGGCAATTTTTTTTTGTGTTTGTGTGGACCACGTGCTGTCCCTGTGCACAGTGTGCAGCCAAGATGGCGGTAGCTGCACTATAAGTCCCAGCCAGCAGCCTGGAGGAGACAAAAAAAAAGGTGCTTATAGCCCTTAGAAGGGCTGTTGGGTTCTTTGAGGATGATTCCTGCCTAACCAACATCTAAATTGAGGCCCTAGCACTCTCCCTGACAGACAGCAGCTCTATCCCTAATCCCTGCTATCGACTTGTAGGGGTCCCACGTGATGCTAGGAGGTACCAAAGACTCTCCTGCATGTTGATTGGCTGAGAAAAGGCGCCTAACATGCAGGAAGAGGAAGATGCCATTTCCTCGAGGATCGCAATATGCTCGTCCGAGTAGCAAGCATATGCGAATACCCTAATGCTCGAACGAGCATCAAGCTCGGACGAGCATATTCGCTCATCTCTAGTCCTAACCCATATTGTTTCGGTTATCACCTAACCGTTTGAAATACAGTCTTCAGATAACATTCTTCTTTTGTGGTTCCCTTCCAATCTCAACTAACATTTCTAAGATAACTTTCTAAGGCTTTGTACTTTGAAGTTCTCTTTGTCATGTACAATAACCAGAAACATTTACAGGTCAAGGTTCAGTCAGTATCAATTTCATATTATTTGTATTAATCATGAGAAAATGTTACTGCACATATAATAAAGTATATGAAATATTCACTTAGCAAATAACAGGGATGAGAAATACTCTCACATTTCCTTTACCAGAACGTATAGTCAAAATCTACAGTACAAAATCTTTTTATCTTAAATCTATATCTTACAGTAGTACAAAATATAACATTTAACACAGGATAGATAATCGGGCAGTTAGACACGTAGTAATAATAATTATACTACTAATACAGTATATCTTTTAAATGATAACACTTGATGATGTATCACTTCAATTTTATTTCATGAGTACAAATGTAGTCACAAGCTTAAAAAAGAGCCTATGCACGCAAAGGGTAAACCTCTTAGTGAGAATCCGCAATATAAATAGGCATGCTCTGTATTAACATTTGTTTTCTGCATGGAAGTTTTACACATAGAAAGGATCAGTGAAGGATCAGTGAAAGTCTCGTCCACTTAGCAGGTACTACAATTAGAGATGAGCGAATCGAATCCCACAAAGTGGAATTCGATCCGAATTTCAGGATAAATTCGATTCGCCTAGAAGCCGAATTCCCTTGTGCTTTGTGTCGGCGAATCGATTTATCCTGAAATAGTGTAAAAAACAAAAATCCATACTTACCTCCTCCATTTGCTCGCGATGGGCCACCAGCCAAAATCTTGATTGAAGATCCCGGGCGAAATCCCGCGCGTAGTGACGTATGACGTCACCTCGCTGGCCGGCATCTGAGGGGTACAATGACGGGGGCGGCGCTATCGCAGCTCTCTGTTATTGCACCCACTACTTACAAAAAAATGCGCTTCGTGGCAAAGTAATTAGTCACTAAGCAAATTTTTTTGTAAAATTCGGCGGGGTACAATGACGGGGGCGGCACTATCGCAGCTCTCTGTCATTGCACCCACTACTTACAAAAAAATGCGCTTCGTGGCAAAGTAATTCGTCACAAAGCAAATTTTTTTGTAAAATTCTGTGAATCAGCTGAATCGAATTTTCAAGAGATTCGCTCATCCCTAACTATAATAAACCCACAAAATCTGGTACTGTGCAATTAATCTTTTTTATTTTTAGATTAATTCAATATAATTTTAGCTATGTCTTATACAAAAGACTTCAAACTTTAATTCTAATATAAGGGCGTGTTTAAATTGTGGCATAGTTAAAAGGTTATAAACCATAATACTACAGGGAAAAGGTTATACAGTAGAGAAAAAGTGAATCAATAAAATATACAGTAATACTCAAATTTAGGTCAAAAGGATAGTAGTCTAATCAGGATACATGGAAATATGAGGGAGAGAGATATTGTTAACAAGACATCACTGGAATTATTGTAGAATGGTTTCAAATAGCAGATGCACAGGTTTAATGTCTGCAATTGGCTGCAGTCCTCCTCTCTGTCACAGCAGGATGATGTGGAGTTCATCTCTGTTTCTGACATAGCTCCTTGGAGCCAGTTGTCACAGCATTCCTCCTGCTTCTGTTCCTTACAACCCCAGAGAAGGCTTTCAGTCTTCACCATCCCATCCATCTTTTTTCCACACCATGCATTACTGAATATACTGAAGACTCAAGGGAAGGAGCAATGGTAGAGAAAGTGGCATTAAAGGCAAAAACAGAGCAGGAAATTAGGAAGGGTGCCACAGACCGCACAATGGCATATCATACGTAGTTTGATAAAAATGGCGGGTAGGATGAGGACTATTATGATGCTTGTGTGTTGGACAGGACCTGGGAGCCAAATCAGGGTTCTAAAGGAGGAGGTAGCATCAAAGAAGGCGGGTAATGGCAGTGCCAGCAATAAAAAGCAGAGACAACATACGGCCAGAAAATACCAGATCTGTTTCTATTAGGGCTCTTTCACACGAGCGAATGCCCTGTGTGGAATCCGCTACTTTAAAGAGTGTCAATCCCCGTTCCAGATAACAGAGACCAGGGCCCTGATCCTCTAAGGGCCTCCTGCTTCTTTCCAAATCACATTTATTCAGTCAGGGAAGATTGCAGTTAGGACTTAGAAGCTCCTAGTCTATGGAGTCAGTGTTATGAACATGAAAGGGGTATTCCAAAGCATGGTCATTAACCCCTTAATGACTGGGCCATTTTGCACCTTCGTGACCAGACAGACTTTTGCTAATCTGACATGTGTCAGTTTATGTGGTAATAACTTTGGAACGCTTTTACTTATCCAGGCCATTCTGAGATTGTTTTCTCGTCACATATTGTGCTTCATGACAGTAGTAAATTTGTGGCAAAATATTTCATTTTTTAAAAAATAACAAATTTACAAAAAATTGGGAAAAATTAGCAAATTTCCAAATTTCAATTTCTCTACTTTCAAAATAAATAGTAATACCTCCAAAATAGTTATTATTTTACATTCCCCATATGTCTACTTTATGTTGGCATCATTTTATAAATGTCATTTTACTTTTTTAGGACGTTAGAGGGCTTAGAAGTTTAGAAGCCATTTTTCAAATTTTCACCAAATTTTCCAAAACCATTTCTTTTAAGCACCAATTCAGATATAAAGTGATTTTGAGGGGCTTACATAATGAAACCCCCCATAAATGACCCCATTTTAGAAACTACACCCCTCAAATTATAAAAAAAACTGCTGTTACAAACTTTGTTAACCCTTGAGGTGTTCCACAAGAATTAAAGGAAAATGGAGGTGAAATTTCACTTTTTTGGTAGATTATTCATGTTAATAATTTTTTCTAGCAACACAGCAAGGGTTAACAGCAAACTAAACCTCAATATACATTACTTTGATTCTGCAGTTTACAGAAATACCCCATATGTGATGGTAAACGTCTCTATGGGTTTGTGGAAGTGGTCAGAAGGAAAGGAGCGCCATACGGATTTTGGAGGCAGATTTTGCTAGAATAGTTTTTAGGCACCATTTTGTAATTGAGAGACCCTGACGTACCCCTACAGTGGAAACCCTCAAATAGTGACCCCATTTTGGAAACTACAACCTTCAACGAATATATTAAGGGGGGTACTGGCCACTTTGACCCCCTAAGCGTTTTACGAAATTTGGAAACACACGGCTGTGAAAATGAAGTTTCATTTCTTCCAATAAAATGTTGCTTTCGCCCCAATTTTTTTAATTTGCATAAGAGGTAACAGGAGAAAAGCACCCCATAATTTGTTACCCATTTTCTCCTGAATACGGCAACACCCCATATGTGGTTGTAAACTGATGTGGGGGCACATGGCAGGAACAGAAGGAGTGCCATACGGATTTTACAACACAGATTTTGATGGAGTGGTTTGCAGGAGCCATTGATTTTTATTTTTTTGAGCTATTGTCTTATGTAGGGGCTCATTTTTTTTGAAGGATGAGGTGAGGTTTTCATTGGTACCATTTTGGGGTAAATACGCCTTTTTGATCGCTTGGTATTACTCTTTTTGTGAGTCAAGGTGAAAAAAATAGCTGTTTTGGCATAGTTTTTTTTTTCATTTTTTTTACAGCATTCACCTGAGGGGGCAAGACATGTGATATTTTTATAGAGCAGGTTGTTACGAACGCGGAGATACCCAATATGTCTACCATTTTTATTATTGTTAAGTTTTACACATTAGATGCATTTTAGAACAGAATTAAATCGATAGAAATCAATAGAGAGACATATTTTTTAATTTTTTGGGTGATTGTCTTAGGTAGGGTATAAATTTTTGTGGGACAAGATGACGGTTTGATTGGTATAATTTTGAGTTAAATATGCCTTTTTGATCGCCTGCTACTACACTTTTTGTGAGGCAAAAGGGAAAAAAAAGGCTGTTTTTGCCTAGTTTTTTTTATTTTTTTAAATTTTTTGACAACATTCACCTAGGGGGCTATCTCATGTAATACTTTTATAGAGCAGGTTGTTACGGACGTGGCGATACCCAATATGTCCAACATTTTTATTTTTGGAAAGTTTTACACATTAGATGCATTTTTGAACACAATAAAATCTTTTTTTTTTTGTGTTGCTATTTTCTGAGAGCCATATTTTTTTTATTTTTCGGGCGATTGTCTCAGGTAGGGTATCATTTTTGCAGGACAAGATGACAGTTTGATTGGTACCATTTTGGGTTAAATGCACCTTTTTGATCGCCTGCTATTACACTTTTTGTGAGGGAAGAGGGACCATCTGTCGTTTTTGACAATTTCATTTTGGGGTGTGTATGACTTGATTACTTTTTATTCAATTTTCTTGGGAGATAAAGTAATGAAAAAACGCAAATCTGCCTTTTTAAAAAAAATTCTGTTACTCCATTTACCATATGGGCTAGCTTTTTAAAATATTTTAATAGTATGGGCGTTTTTGCCGGCAGCGATGACCATAATGCTATTTTTGCTTGCTTATTTTTTTATTTTGGGGAATGGGGATAATTTTATTTTTTAATGTTTTTTTTTATATTTTCAAACCTTTTTTTATTTTTTTTACTTTTTGTTAAGTCCCCCAAGTGGACCACAACTTACAATCATCAGAAGTAGTCTGAATATAAATCACTATATCACAGTTCAGTGCTGCCAACTAGTGGCCTGAACTGGGATATACTAACAATGAGCCTGGAAGCCTAGTATAGGCTGTGGCTTATTTATAGAAAAGGGTGCTTTCCTCCATCTCTGCTGGGGGAAAGCACATCTGATGAGGAATCCTACGCTTCCAGTAGTGAGGGGAACTCATTACTGTAAGGGGAGGGGGCATGTTGCGTATTCTGGGGCCATGAGGGAGAAGATCTGTGTGAGGAGCTTTATGGCGTCTAAATCTGTGAGGGAGGGCCGGAATCGACAGAATGTAACGGTGTTGTTAGTACATTATTACAAGATTTGGGGCCCCACTTTTGATTTTGCCCAGGGCTACATTTTGTTTACAACCGGCCCTGGCAGAGACAAGAAGAATTAACAGGATTAATAATGCTCCGTGCCTCTCTGTGATCTTTTTACTACAAAATCACAGTGAGATTAAGTTGTGACTGTGATTTTGTAGTAAAAAGGACACAGAGAGGCACAGAGCATTATTAATCATGTTAATGCTCAGTGTCTCTGCTGTCCAAAACAGGGCTTGACACTCTTTCACGCAGCGGATTTCACGCACGGCATCCACTCGTGTGAAAGAGCCCTTGTGGTCAGCTCTGGAACTGGTTATGCTACTGATACTGTGAGCATAGGATCAAAATATGCCAGAGCTAATCCAAGCTTGGCTGCCACTTAGGGGTCACTAAGGGGTCTAGGCTAGGCTGCCACCTTTTTTTGTTAAAAAAAGTTTTTAAAACGTTATAAAATAAATTCCAAGAAAAAAATGCACAATTTTTTTCATTGAAAAAAACGCTTTTCAATGGAGAAAAAAAATTGCATAAGTGAAATCTCCACATATTTGGTATCACCACATCCGTAACAACCGATACTATGCATAAATCATATAATTTATCCTGTACAGTGGATGCTGTAAAAAATGCCAGAATTGCTTCTCTTTGCTTAGTAGCCACTGAAAAAAGGAATAAAAAGCGATAGATGTGTTATGTACCCCAAAATGAAACTAATGAAAAGTACAAGTCGGCCTGAAAAAAATCAAGCACTCACACAGCTCTGTAGAAACAAAAAAAAAGTTATGGATTTTGGGATGTGTTCATTCAAAAACATTTTCTACTTAAAAAAGGGATTTTATTGTGCAAAAGTAAAAAAAAAAAAAAAGTATATGTATTTGGTATTGTTGTAATCGTATTTACCCAGAGAATAAAATTATTGTGTTTCTATGCCGAAAAATGAATGTGGCAAAATCTATAACATAAATACTCAGTGGCAGTATTGCTGTCTAGTCTTTAAAAATGGTGCCCTCTAATGAGTGAATATCATAGTGCTAGGATTCTACTGTTTTAAACAGCAGACACCCAGGGCCAATGTCTGCTAGACAGAAAACACACACATAGTGAACCCTACTATTAAAATATAAAAATATTTATCCCAAATGGAAAACAATGTAATGGGCAAAGCATTCAAAGTGGAATTCGGTCCGAAGTTTAGGAAAACTTTGATGAAGTCCATTGAATACATTGCAATGAAGCTGGGGAACGCAAGATCACCCATAATGCTCTGCAGCCAGCCAATCCGCAGGTAACCATCCCATGTGATGTCACAGCCCTATAAAACCCTCATCTAACGCAGTCTCCGTCATTGTCCTGTGAGCTGAGCATAGGGAGAGACATGGCAATCACTCATGAGCTAGGGACAGAGTTGCTGCAAAGTGTGTTAAAAAAGAATATTGGAGAGGGAGAGGGCAGCAAGAGTGCAGGGAGACTGCAGGGGAAGTATAGAGCTGTGTGCTGTGTGCATGACATTCTAGTGCACCAACATTTAGATCACATTTCAGTGATACAGTTACTGTGCCTCAGTATTAAAGTCAGGTATAATATATAGCCCTGTGCATCACATTCTAGATCACTGACATTCAGAGTTAATCTGTTATTTTAGTGACACAGGTAGTGTGCCTCAGTATTAAAGGCGGGTGTAATAGACCGCACATGGCCGGCACTATGATAGAAATGCCTATTCGTGTCCACAGTTGCAGACAAGAATAGGACATGCTGTAACTTAACTTTTTTGATTTTTCACTTTTTTAAAAACCATTTTAAAACTTGGATCTGAAGTCAGCTCCAGTATCGAGGCACCAGCTGGTACTGAAGCTGACATCTCATTCCTGTTTTAAAATGGTTTTAAAATTTAAAAATCGAATGTCAACATTATTAAAGGGGTTGTCTCATCATAGACAATGGGGCATATCGCTAGGATATGCCCCCATTGTCTTATAGGTGCGGGTCCCACCGCTTGGAACCACACCTATATAGAGAACGGAGTCCCGAAAGTGAAGGAGGAACACTGCGCATGCACAGCCGACCTCCATTCATTTTCTATGGGGCCGGAGAAAATAGCCGAGCGCTGGATCAGCTATTTTCATTGACCCCTTGGAGGTGAATGGGAGCGCTAGCCAGTCATGCATGGTGCGCTTCCATTCACTTCTATGGGGAGAGCGCTTGTTGGTGGCCGAACCGGAGTCCTCCAGCCACCACCTTGCGGGTCTCAGCGGTGGGACCTGCACCTATAAGAAAATGGGGACATATTCTAGCGATATATGCCCCCATTGTCTTTGATGAGACAACCCCTTTAACCAAAGTCTTGTAAGACTTCGGTGATAGCTAATTTCAACTTGCTGGAGTCCATACATTTTAATGCTGAACAGACGGGTCTCCATAAAGCATTAAAGCGAAGTTTTGAGTGAATTGACTTGGCAATTCGCTCATTTCTAATTTATACTGTTAAATTAAAGACTATTTATTTTTCTTAATGTGCCAACTGTGTGTCATAAGTCCTTTTTTTTGGTGGGGACTATGTACACCACAAATAACCAATTTAATTTCTTTTCATATCTCTAATATTATATACATGTATTATGAAAACCAAATCCTTATTTGTGTCTATAGCATTCTTAAATGTGCAGTGCATGTTTCAATATTCTCTTATAATCTATTAATGAAAATGATCATTTAGGCTTTTTATTATATATGATTACACTTATTTTTTCATACTTATTTTAATTTAAAATAATTTCATACTTTTACTCTATATGTAATCCCATCCAGACTACAAGACTGGCATTATTTTTTTTTTAAACATTCCATTTGCAAATAGCTACTACTGGAATACTTAGTGGCAGACTATTCATTTGTTCACCATTTAAAGCTGGCTTCATGTTCCGTTCTATGCTTTGTACACTACTTAACAAAGCCAACCATACAACATATGAACAAGATATCAAAGGAGAAAAACATTCTCTGACTTGATGATTTAAGTAAGTTGCAAATTCCCATCTTAATACCCTTCATTAGTTACTTTATTTCCAAGACTAAAGTTCCTAACAGTCTTTTTGTCACAGGGACCTAGAAAATGATAAGAAGCGATAAGAAATGATGTCAAAGTATTTCCCTTGACAGCAAAAGCACAGATGGAGGCTTTATTTGGCCATATTGTCTGATTTAATGTCATCCCTAAAGCCATTAACTATCATAATGATGACTCTCAGGTAATTTATTTCTTTACAATGTCTTCAGACTTCATGGATGACTTTTCTTATCAATGCATTGAATTAGATTTTACTGTTCATTTCACAAATTCAGTGTGTCTTGAATTATTAAATATATATTACTGTATTTTAAATAATCATGACCTTTTTTGTTACTTCACCGTAGATTAAATGTATGGTTCATCTATTTACCTATCTAATACTATATATCTAAGATACATACCTTATACATATAATAATATTTACACAAACAGATATATATTAAAATTAACACCAACTTTTTTTAATAGACAATTGGATACATCATTTATTTATAATCTTTTTTTTAGTAATAGGAAAAATGGAGCAATAAAGGGGCCTAAAACAAAATAGATCAAGTAAGACTAATAGACAGTGCCTTGCGAAAGTATTTGGCCCCCTGGAACTTTTCAAACTTTTGCCACATTTCAGGCTTCAAACAAAAAAATATAACATTTTAGATTTTTGGTGAAGAATCAACAAGTGGGTCACAATTGTGAAGTAGAACTAAATTTATTGGATCATTTAAACTTTTTTTGTAATAAAAAAAACTGAAAAGTTGGGCATGCAAAATTATTCGGCCCATTTACTTTCAGTTCAGAAAACTCACTCCAGAAGTTCATTGAGCATCTCTTAATGATTCAATGTTGTCCTAAATGACTGATGAAGATATATAGAATCCACCTGTGTGTAATCAAGTCTCCGTATAACTGCACCTGCTCTGTGATGCTCTCTCAGGGTTCTGTTTAAAGCACAGAGAGCATCATGAAGACCAAGAAACACACCTGGCAGGTCCGTGATACTGTTGTGGAGAATTTTAATGCCGGATTTGGATACCAAAAGATTTCCCAAGCTTTAAACATCCCAAGGAGCACTGTGCAAGCGATCATATTGAAATGGAAGGAATATCAGACCAATGCAAATCTACCAAGACCCAGCCGTCCCTCTAAACTTTCATCTCAAACAAGGAGAAGACTGATCAGAGATGCAGCTAAGAGGCCCATGATCACTCTGGATGAACTGCAGAGATCTACAGCTGAGATGGGAGAGTCTGTCCATAGGACAACAATCAGTCAAACACTTCACAAATCTGGCCTTTATGGAAGAGTGCCAAGAAAAAAGCCATTTCTCAAAGATATCCATAAAAAGTCTTGTTTACAGTTTGCCACAAGCCACCTGGGAGACACACCAAACATGTGGAAGAAGGTGCGTTGGTCAGATGAAACCAAAATCGAACTTTTTGGAAACAATGCAAAACTATATGTTTGCCGTAAAAGCAACACAGCTCATCACCCTGAACACACCATCCCCACTGTCAAACATGGTGGTGGCAGCATCATGGTTTGGGTTTGCTTTTCATCAGCAGGGACAGGGAAGATGGTTAAAATTGATGGGAAGATGGATGGAGCCAAATACAGGACCATTCTGGATGAAAACCTGTTGGAGTCTGCAAAAGACCTGAAACTAGGATGGAGATTTATCTTCCAACAAGACAATGATCCCAAACATAAAGCAAAATCTACAATGGAATGGTTCAAAAATAAACGTATCCAGGTCTTAGAATGGCCAAGTCAAAGTCCAGACCTGAATCCAATTGAGAATATGTGGAAAGAGCTGAAAACTGCTGTTCACAAACGCTCTCCATCCAACCTCAAAGAGCTCGAGCTGTTTTGCAAGAAAGAATGGGCAAGAATTTCAGTCTCTAGATGTGCAAAACTGATAGAGACCTACCCCAAGCGACTTGCAGCTGTAATCCCAGCAAAAGTTGGCGCAACAAAGTATTAATGCAAGTGGGTCGAATTATTTTGCACGCCCCACTTTTCAGTTTTATTATTACAAAAAAAGTTTAAATGATCCAATAAATTTTGTTCCACTTCACAATTGTGACCCAGATGTTGATGATTCTTCACCAAAAATTCAAAATGTTATATCTTTTTGTTTGAAGCCTGAAATGTGGCAAAAGGTTGAAAAGTTCCAGGGGGCCGAATACTTTCGCAAGGCACCTTACAAGCCAAGAGATATGCTAGTCTAGGGAGCAAGATAATGAGGTCTGTTTTCTCCAATACTATTTGCACATAGAAGGAATATAGCCCCCATAAATGATAAATTAAAAAAAACATTCTCCAGCCTTGTTCCTAATAAAACAGTAGAGGAACATTTATATTTAACATTAAACCATTATAAGCAAGATGGTGAAATGACACTGAAGCATATTATCTTTAGCATTCCTGCACAATCCATCAATTAGCATCATCTAATTGATAACATTGTGACAAATGTTTCAAAATCAACAACAACAAATCACTTTATATGAATAGAGATGAGCGAACGTGCTCGTAACGAGCACTGTAGCGCTCGGCTCCCCTGTGCTCGCATGGGCGCAGGCATCCGCTTCCGTCCTCCTCACCCGACGGAAGCGGATGCCTGCGCCCATGCGAGCGCAGGGGAGCCGAGCGCTACAGTGCTCGTTACGAGCACGTTTGCTCATCTCTATATATGAACCATATAATGATAGTTACAATCTGAGTTAATGAAGGACATTGTATAAATTAATACAAAACTGATATATTGTTTTTCATACTTAAATTAATTCACAAAAAGAATAAATAGCATGCCACATTAAAAGTCTTTAGAACAGTAAATACTACTATCATCACAGTGAAACCAATATTGGCAAACTAGAAAAATATTATATATATATATATATATATATATATATATATATATATATATATATATATAATATTTGCAAGTTTTTTACAGCACATAGATTCCATTATCAGGCAGGTTTAAAAGTCGATGTTACAGATGTGATGATGACTCATCATTAAGATAATCCAGAGCAATTCAACGAAGGATTTTTTTTTTTATATAGATGAGTGGGCAACAGAGGTAAAAACTTAAGGTACACATGCCAAATACTGGACCTATTATGGGAAACAAATTGCAAAATTACAAATGCTCTCTCATGTATATCATTTAATGTACAGTACTGTACATAATACATTTCCCAAGGCCCCAATGAAAGAATCTATATTGGAGACGCTACGTGTATGTAGGATTTAGAATCCAGGATTAGAGATGAGCGAATCATCCAAAATTCGCTTCGGCGAATAATCAACACATTTTTGACAAGATTCATTCTTAATACGAATTTATTCGGTTAAATTTGCATTAAAAAAATAATCGTTGTTTTGCAAACATACCTACACAAATTACGAACATACAGTCAGTGTTGTTAAAAGTATGCAATACGTAAGCATTTGCGTACAAAGTGCGTACGAATCACTAGCGTACTATTGACTGGCGATTGAATCATATGCCCGAGGCTAGGCCGCGGTGTACAGTCTTTAGAGCCAGTCCATATGAGCTACAAAAGCAAGGTGCTAGCTATCTGGCTAAGTGCATAATTTACTAAAAAACACCGTACAATAAGTGCATAATAGGACACATTGCAGTACCTGAAAAAGAATACACACAATGGGCTTGAACCTTGCTGAACCTGTAAAAACATTATTGCTAAATTACAGCAAAGACAATTATGCAAACATTTTAGTGTAATTTCACATTTGCAAGCATAAAAGGCTCATATATACGTTTGAGTCTCTCCTCGTGGCTCCTTGGCATGATAAAACACTGGAAAAATTCAATTGTAATTCACATGAGGTAATTTTGTAATCCAAACAGGTAACGTGTAATAAACATGGATAATATAAAATAGCAGCAAATAGAGAACCCTCTTTGCAAAGGGGGCTCCCAAATAACATGAGACGGGGGGGGGGGGGGGATGTTGGGTGAGGAAAATAGGCGCTTAGGTGCAAATGGGAATTTTCTGCAGAATGGGGGGAGTCCTGACAAGCCATGTACATCTGAGTGAGAGTCAAACAGGGGGCAATACTAACTAAACAAAACAAGTGCCAACTAGCTCTGACCCGTCAGGTGCAGTCCATGGTGTGGTTCCTATAGGTCCTACTGAAGTGTCCTTTAAATCAGCCAGTAGTAGGGTTCCTCAGATGAGGAACCTGAAGTCCTCCTCACTTGAGCTATGGCTGAATGACATCAGAGGACGCTTCTGCCTCCTGTAGGCCAAGCTCGCTGCCGTGGTGGAATTCCACTGTCCTCTTCTTCCAGAAGTCGGACTTGACCGGGTCTGGGTGGTGGTCACGCTGCAGCCACTTGCGCCTTTACTTTTCCAGATTGTCCTGCCTGGACAGCAGGGCAAAGGATTTCTGGCTGCAGCGCTTCAGGTAAGGTTGCATCCAGGGAAGAAGCCCCAGCTCCACTGGCTGCTGCTGGCTTCATCTTCCAGGGTAGTTGGTACTGGTGGATCACAGTGGACTGGAACGTAAAAGATGAAGTCGTCAGTTGACCCAGCTGAAAGGACTGTGATGGTGGTGGCACTGGCAGTCCAGGGATCAGAGGTTCAGGCTGTGGCTGTAGCTTCTCCCTGAAATGGAGGGTGCCATCTGGTGACTCCTGAAGGCAGCGCAACAGTACTTCACCTGGTGGTTCCTCCTGCCAAACTTCAGGTGGTGATGCAGGTACCAGGGGCTTTGATAATAACATTACCCTGGTAACAAAGGGGCCTTTCAGGGATGCCATGGGGGTGTATTCCACCTGATCCCCCACGTACAGGCTGTGACAGGGTTGTGGCAGGTATGGCCGTTTCACTGACCTGCGGCCCACAAAGTACTCCTTGCCATCCTCATCGTACGCAAGGAAGCCACAGCCTCGCTCCACTGAAAACCATGGGATGGTTCCCTTATGTTGTTCCAGTGTAGGGTCTCCCGGCCTCGGATGGTCCAATACCTGGATGACCCAGTCCTCCACTGCATTCTTGTAGTGCCATAGGGTCTGGGTGTGGGCCATCACTGATGATGGCACAATGGGATTCTGCGGAATAAAAGATGTTGTTGTTGTTCTCCTCCTGGGCGGCAAAGTGGATGCTCCAGCCGCCTCCGCCGCACCAGCCGCAGCAGCCAGAAAGGCGAATATGGAGTCAGGAGCAGGTGAGACTCTCTTGCACAGTTGTTCTGCTCTGATCTCTGGAGCAAGCAGTGGTTCGGGGTACTCGTCCCCAAAGACCATCTCTCCCCACTTGGGTCACAGTGCTTTCGCCATGCTGTTTGCTGTGGTCTGACTTTGGATCTTGTTCAGCGCTGGCTTGAACTGGAGTGGAGGGCAGAGTAATGAGTGAGGAGTCTTCACTCCCTATACGTGCAAATAGTTAGTTCCCGGTGGGCCGGGATGTTTTTTTTTCCGCTCTTGAGGGGGTGTATCGTCATTTTCCTGCTTCGGGGGGCCAGGGGAGGGGGCAAGAAGAATATGTACATTGCATACGTTGTGTACGTAGCGTACGTAGCGTACGTAGCATCAGCGTTCAAAATTTTTAGAACATTTACGAATAATACGAAGCCAATCTAAAAAAATCTGGATTCGCTTTGGAGTAAGAAAAATGGAGGATTCGATACGAATCTACGAAGCAGCGGATAGATTCGCTCATCTCTATCCAGGATGAATTTACACAAATACACAACAAAGAAGAAGCTAAATACACCTATGGGTAAACATTTCTCTGGAACAGATCACACTATGATGGTCATAAAGGTTTAAAGTTTCCTTTAACAGGTAAAATTATCAGGCAAATTCCCGGGATAAAATATTTGTACCAAAGTTAATTCTTAGTAATCAGCCTGTGTGAAGGTGCAGCCATAGCCAATCACCCAATGAATTAGGTGAAAGCATTGTGACGAATATCACACCTCGCGGCTCAGCCTGACATCAACTATGTAGAGCTCACGAGATACAGTTTAGTGACTAGTTTCCAAGACACCCTCTTTGAGAGCACGTATGGTCAGCTTGGTACAGTTTACACAAACACCTGCTGTACATGGGGGTACAGGGAGGCAGGGGGTTGAGAGACGGTAGTCCACGCAGCCTCCAGTGTAACTCCATACTCGCTCACAGCATGACAAGCTGAGAGAGCCTTTTCACTGCCCCAGTGAAACTGAGCTTTCTCAATCCGGTAGACTGTCACCAGTTCCTTGTTTGATGTAAGCCCGATCTGCTGACAGGATTATATAGGGTGAGAAACCAACCCGCCGTAGCATATAACTTTGCCGAAACATGGACGTAAGAATTCGTGAACCCGATATACAAGAACAGCACAAGATTAAATTATTTATTTAATTGCCTTAAGGGCACATCAGACAGCTCACAATATACACAGAGATTATATACAGAGGTCGGATGTGTAAATGAGGTGGCATGATACAACAGAGGTAAATAGAGCAAGGGTTAGTTACCAGGTGGATGAGTAGTCCTTTGTGTTATGATGAGTTCTGGGTTGCTATAATGCTTGGCTTTAGTCACATGGGGCAGTGATGGTTCTGGGACCAATGGATCTGCCTTTGTTCCTGCTACAGGTGGAGACCAAACATGGTGCCTTTATTAGGTTCCTGCTGGGAGATCTCTGTATCTCCCCTTCCTGGCACCCAACCCCCATACGACGACCAGGGGCATGTCCGTCTTAGACCCAGGGTCTCAGATATGTAATTGGTTTATGCCTGTGACAAACGGACAATTCAAAATTCCTTATGAACCCCCGGTTCCATGATGTTTGATGGATTTGACTGATGTGGGTAATTAGCTGAGACCCCCACAGGGGGGTTTTCCTGTAGGATAAGTTAGCCTCCATGCTGGCTGAGTGAGGTGTGAACTGTAAACACCTGGCTGCACTTTGAAGCAGGGCCCCCTCTGTGGAGTTTGATTTCCTCTGCCCACTCCTGGAGCAAATGGCATGAATGAAATCATACTGCTATATTGACTTTAACTCTCCTCCCTTCTTAGTCTCTTTCTCGTTTGTTCTAATCTTTTTTCTCTCTACCTCTCCAATGTTCTGTTTTCATTTTTACTACTATTTTCATTTTTTCTTTCTTTTTCTGTTTTCGTGCTTTATTTTTTATTATTTTTTCTTTATTTTCTTTTTCCATTCTTTTTCAATTTTTCAATTTTTCCATTTTTTTTATTTTTTTTTTCCTTTCTGTCACATTCTTTTACCTTCTCCCTTATAATCATTGTACTCCTCTCTTTCCCTTTCCTTCTCTGTTTATTTCCTCACTTCCTCCATTCTTATTTTCTCACTCTTTTCATAATTTTCTTATATACTTATCTTATTTTCTTTTCTGTCTACATTTGCTCTACACTTTTTCTATATTTTTTCTACATTTTTTCTATATTTTTCCTCTATATTCTCTATTAATTTCTCATTCCATCTCTTTTTCTCTTTTATACATTGTTCCCATTTTTTAGCGTCCTCCCCCATGTCTTTCTAACTCTGAAATATATATACACCACATACACTGTTCATATATTCAGAACAATGCCCCTCCTTCCGTCACTACATTATTCTCCAATCCAGCAGCGATGCGCTCCATCGAGCGCACCTCCATTTACTCTGCATATAGGCGATGCGCTACAGCTTGGAACGCATCGCTTAGCACACATTGGGACTGCTGAGTACAGTTAGGCCCCTCCCACTTCCGGTGATGCGTTCCACTCTGGAACGCATCGCACCACCACTTTCCCTCTCGCTCCACTGCATCACCAATGTTCTTCCTTCCCATCTATAAGGATCTCAATTTTCATAACAATTAATGCAAATACACTGTTAAATATGTATTATCTTCAGATGGGGCGCATATAACCCGTTTCCCTGCATTTTACTTGCATTCCACAGTCGAACGCACATCATTTCCTGTATACAGACATCACTTCCTCACTTCATAAGAAGCAGACACCACACACATATACCCTTCCACCGCTCGTTTCTTTTCCTCTGGACGCATTTTACTTCACTGGCAACTTGGTAAGTTTTATCCTCTTAAGGGGGTATCCGGTTCCAGCTTTTTGCTCCCCTTTGTCGATGTCTGTACCATTTCATGTTGAAATTACTAGATCAGTACTACTCGCAGGTTTTGTCCTTAACAACTCTATTGTAATGAGACCTGCCTGGATATAGCATCATTCCTCTCATGGTTCCACCTCCAAATTATCCAAAAAAGACCTTGGAGAATATATTTCATACCAGCTACATTGTTCCGTTTAACAGATTCAGTTTACTGCTTCTAACATCTCAGGGACTATTTACGTATGTGCTCGAAACTTTATTCAGCAAATCCGACATTTGATTATGTTCCATTTATTTCACCCAGAATTTAAGAAAGATACTATATTTTGGATATAATCAGCTAAAGCTAGTAATGAAATATTTATGGTTGCATTTCTATGACATATACCCATTACTTGACTCTTTAAACTATTTTTTGTAGTTTTTGTAATTTTTGTATATATTCACTTATTGATATTGACACTCGTCATATCGTTATGTTCTAGTGTTTGAAAAAGGTCATGTTGACCGAAACGTTACACCATTAATGTGGAGTTGCCTTACATTATCAATGAAGAATAAAGACTAAACCTTCCTAAGCGCATTTGGAGTGCTGATATTTACTATCAATACTATATTAGGCTGGGAAGCCTCGATACCAGCACCCAGACCAAAAAGGACAAGAGTGCCACGCCATTCTTATCGTTGAAATCATAACTCTACATTCCTCACAAGAAGATTGTGCTGTATAAACTGTGATATTCAGCCCAGAAACAATGGATTTGTATGGGGACGAAAGATTCTAGCAGCAAACACTCATCTCTATATAGTGAAGGTGATAGCTGCATCTAAATGCAGCTCTCATCTCCTTCGATGACCAGACAATTATCAAGAACAAATGGTTTGTTCACAATAATTATCTGCTCAGTCAGCAGTTGTAAATGTCCTTTAAAGAGGACCAGTCTCCTCTTCTGACATACCTGTTTTAATAATTACTTATATTCCCTATATAATAACAATTCAGGAACACCTATTGTTAATGTGCCATTACTTTATTATTTTTACTGGAAGTTTAGAAAGGAAATTCCAGCAGTCTGCAGTAAGGATACAGATGGATGTTACCAGTTGGGTGTGTCTCTGCACAGTCTAACATTTTTCAATCAGTGCTGCCAGTGTCAGACTGTGCAGGCAGACACCCCCAACTGGTAACAAACATCTGTACCCTTACTGCTAGAAATTAATTTATAAACTTTTAGTAGAAATAATATGGCAATGGCAAATCATAGAGTCATAAGAACAGATGCTCCAGGATTGTTATTACATGGGGAATGCATGTAGTTATTAGTGATGATCGAGCACCCCGATGTTCGGGTGCTCGGGCCGAACACTAGGTGGTGCTCGAGTGCTCGGCCGAGCACCCGAGTATAATGGAAGTCAATGGCAGAAGACCAGGCACCCCCTGCTCTGGGAGGGTGTCTGGTTCATAGGGAAATGTCAGAAAATGGTCAAAGTACCACTGAAATTGTTAGGCAACAGCATGGGGAGGATGTTTGGATGCATCTTGGACACCAAAGTCACTGCTATTAATGATGATGTCCGACTATTACGCCACTTTTACAGAATGAAATACCCCCCCAAAACCCAAGATAACATCGATTTTACAGGAAATATTGTTAGGAAACATAGATTTACTTGTACGTTAAGCACAAGTGCTGCCAAAAATTACACGGATGAGGAACTCCCATACAACTGGTAATTCATATAAAGGAGGGCCTCATTCACATTGTGGTATAATTGTGGGACTCCGACACTCATAAAGCCTATGCACTAAGGGAAAGGGCTGCCAAAAATTACAAGGAACAGGCACTTCAATACCCCCTTTATTACACATAAAGGAGTACATCAGACACACCCTTGAAAAATTATCATTGATGGCCTGCTGCTGACACGCAAAAACAATAGTGATGACGTGCTGCTGCTGAGCTGACCGTGTAAAAAATTAAGGGTGACACGCTGATGCCAATCAAACTGTCCCAAATTTAAGGTTGACACGCTGCTGCTCATCAAACTGTCCCAAATTTAAGGTTGACACTCTGCTGCCCATCAAACTGTCCCAAATTTAAGGTTGACATGCTGCTGCCGAGCTGACGTTAAAAATTTTTTACGCGTGACACACTGCTGCTCATCAAGCTGTCCCAAATTTAAAGTTGACACGCTGCTGCCCATCAAACTGTCCCAAATTTAAGGTTGACACGCTGCTACCCAACAAACTGTCCCAAATTTAAGGTTGACACGCTGCTGCCAAGCTGACTGTAACAAAAAAATTTAAGGGTGACATGCCGCTTAGCTGAACGTCTGAAACATTATAAGTGACGTAGCAGAGCTGAGTGTGTTAAAAATTAATTTTGACATGCCGCTTAGCTGACCGTCTGAAATAATATGTGTGACATGTAGCAGAGCTGAGCGTGTAAAACATTATGGTTGAGGGCCTGCTGGTGAGCTGACAGGCCAAAAAATTATGGTACAGTCCCAGCTAGTGAGCTGACCGGCTAAAAAATTATGGTGCAGGCCCAGCTGGTGAGCTGACCGGCTAAAAAATTAGCGTGCAGGCCCAGCTGGTGGACTTCGAGGGCAGCCTAATAAGCAGTTTCATATGATGGAGGAAGAGGAGGAAGAGGACGAGAAGAGGAAGGGGTACATGATAATACAGTGTATTCAATACACCCTAAAAGCCAGATTTAGGTTTCCTTGGTGGAGTAGAGAAGTCAGGGGCAATCCAGGCCGTGTTCATTTTGATAAGCGTCAACCTGTCAGCATTGTCAGTTGACAGACGGATACGCGAATCAGTAATTATGCCCCCAGCGGCACTAAATACCCGCTCAGACAAAACGCTGGCGGCAGGGCAGGCCAGCACCTCTAAGGCATAGAGCGCAAGTTCGTGCCACGTGTCCAGCTAAGACACCCAATAGTTATACGGCACAGAGGGATCGCTGAGGACGTTGACACGGTCAGCTAGGTACTCCTTTACCATTTTACCCAAACTTTTCCCTCCTTGTCACACTAGGCCGCTCATCAGGGTGAGGGTGCTGGCGGTTTGTCATAAAACTGTCCCAGGCCTTGGAGAGTGTCGCCCTGCCTTTGTTGGAACTGCTGTGTGTTCACCTTGTCTCCCCTCCTCGGGTGGCCAAGGAACTACGTACTCTGCTGCCAGCGTTGTCAGATGGAAATCTGTGGAGCAATTTTTCGACAAGGGCCTTCTGGTATTGCAACATTTTACTTGTCCTCTCCACCACAGAAATGAGAGATGGGAAGTTCTCTTTGTAGCGGGGTTCGAGAAGGGTGAACAACCAGTAATCCGTGTTGCCTACTATTAGAGATGAACGAATCATTCAAAATTTTATTCGCCGAACATTCGCCAAACTTTTCCTAAGATTCGTATATTCGACGAATAGATTTGTTGTATTTGCGTACAAAATATACGTTGTTATGTGCTATTACCGAACATTTGCGCACTAATAACGAACACTCTTTTAAAAAATGTACGCAACTTCTTAGAAGGCGTACGCATGAGCGTACAAATAGCGTATGAATCATCAGCGTACTATTGTCTACACGATTACGTAATACGTAGGCACATACGACGAGAGGCCGAGGCGTGCACTCCTCAGAGGCAGAGCGAATTTTAGAAAATGGCATCCAGGCGATCCTCATCATTTAGCTCTGCTGCACTGCTGAAATACATAGTCCGGCTGATGGACCGGCAGGATTACGATTTACGAGGGCACACACAGCCACCCAAACCAGCATAAAAAGGAGGTGATCCAGCAGGTGATCCAAGGCTTGAGCCATCGTTTCGACACCTTGCGGACCCCTGGCCAGATCCAGCGTAAATGGTCAGATCTGAAATCGCCCTCAGAGGCAGTATGTATATTTGAGGTAGAACAAGTAAGGTGCTGTCTATCCGGCTAAGTGCATAGTACAACCATCCACCATACAATAAAGTGAATATGAGGACACATTGCGGTACCTGTAAAGAAATACACACAATGGGCAATATACTTGAAAACGTTGCTGAAAGGTAAAAACATTAGTGCAAACAATCCAGTGCAAACAATATAGTGCAAATACATTATAGGTATAATGTTAACATTTTAAATATCACCTACCTAGTATGCTCACAGACACGTTTAAGTCTCTTTTCTTCTGATGCTTGTCATACAACTGGAACAGAGTCTCAAACTCAGTTGTAATTTGTAATCCACATAGGTAATTGTAATCCAAATGGGCAAAAAATAGCAGCAAAGATTCCTTAAAAACCCTCTTTCAAGGGGCTCCCCAATAACCTGAAAAGGGAGAAAAAAGGGATGAGGCGCACGTATGCGCAAATTGGTTAAAACTTTTTTTTTTTAATTGGGGGAGTCCTGACAATCCATGTCCACCTGGGTGAGGACAAACGCAGGGCAAAAAAAATAAAAACAAACGCCAACTAGTGCTCACCCTTCAAGTTAAGTCCACGTTGTGGCTCCCATAAAAGCTGCAGGATCCTTAATTAAGGGCCTGCAGGTCCTCTTCACTGCTGCTGGAGCTAAAAGACATGAGAGGGCGCTCCTGCCTCATGAAAGCTACACTGGCTGCGGCAGCAGACCTTCACTGACCTCTCAGAGATGGTCTTGGTAGTGACCGGGTGGTCACACTGGCAATGGCCGTGGCAACTTGGGCCTTGCCCTTTACCTTGTAGGGGCCAGATCCTCCCGCCGGCATACAAGGTGACAGAATCTCCTGGAGTAAGGGCTCTGGTAACGGTTTTCCGTGAGCAGCGGACTGTGCGGCCAGCACCTGCCATGGCAGTTGGTATTGTACCACCGATGGCTGGTACACAAAACTGTTGATGGTCATCTGTCCCACATGAAGGATCAGCGGCGGTGGCAAATCAGGTATCAGGGGTTCCAGCTGCGCTTGGGATTTCTCCTCAGATCGCAGAGTCCCATCATTGGTCTCATGGGAACAACGAGCCTCATCTGCGGCCTGGGCCTCCTCAGTCCAGTCTTCCGTGGGGAACTGCAGTAGTACCAGAGTAGCTGGTCGCGTAAGGATATTCACCCCAGTAGCAAAGGGGCCTTGGAGGCTCTACATAGGGGTATACTCCACGTAATCCCCTGCGTGGAGATACGGCTGCTTTACAGAACGGCGGTTCACATATAATTCTTCTGCCGTCTCCTCAACGGCGAAAAAACCAACTCCCCGTTCGACACTGAACCATATAACAGTACCCTTTCTGTGCTCCAGCTTGGGGTCACCAGACCGTGGTTGCTCCAACACCTGCACAACCCACTCCTTTACCAACTTTTTGTATTCCCAGAGGGTCAGGGCGTTCCGGTGACAGCCTGTGGACCATCGAATTTTGGCGAAGGGAGTAGTCCTTTCGCGGTGGAGTGGGAACTCCTGCCGCCTCCGCTGTGTCACCCAGCGGAGTGAACACCTCAGCAGGCACCTCAACTGACTTCTTAGGCTGCCGGACATGTTGAGAGACGTAGATCTCCTCCGGTTCCTTCTCCTCATAGGGGTCGGTGCCCCACACCATGCCTCCCCAGTCAGGGCCTCGCTGTGTCGCCATCTTAATTGCCTGAGTTGCTTCGTCTTCCTCTCGCACTAGAGAAGGGGGCGGAGCTACCGGGGAGGAGTTTTCATCGCTAATGAATTGAATTAGTACGCAACAGCGTATAGAGTATATTATACGTAGCAATAGCGTATAATTTATAGGACAAACTACGTAGCGAATGTGTACAAAGCCGAAGCGAATCACCTAATATTCGGATTCTCTTTGCAGCTAAAAATTCCTAAGATTCGATACGAATCAATGCATCGACAAATCGATTCGCTCATCTCTACCTAATATGCGTATAAAGCGAGGGTCCACAG
>ONZH01020256.1:0-58926 GCA_900303285.1 Rhinella marina
GGACGAGGAGGAGGAGGAGATGAGACGGTTGCCACCGCTACACAGGGTAGTACCAGAGCAGATTTGCACCATCTCTTCGGCGTGGATGGGACGATGAGGAGGAGGAGATTGAGGGTCATTCTCCTGGTGAGGAGAGCAAAGCCTTGTCTGTTGGGACTCTGGCGCACATGGCTGACTGCATGCTAGCTGTCTTTCCTGTGACCCTCCGTTATAACCATATTAGGCAACACCGATTACTGGTTGTTTCACCCTTCTCGACCCCCGCTACAAAGAGAACTTCTCATCTCTCATTCCTGTGGCGGAGAGGACAACTAAAATGGTGCAATACCAGAGTGGCATGATCCTAGTGCTTGAAAATATTAAAATTCTGTGAATTAGGGTTTGTACTTATGGGACACCCATAATGAGTGGTCTTCCCATGGTCCTGTGTGGAAATGGGGGAAGACCCTACACAGGGCGATAGCCATGAAAATTTCATCAGCTCCCCTGACGGTTGGAGCTACAAAAGATAAAACATAAATTTAGCTTATTTTTTGAAGACAGAAGTTCCAACCCGTTACACTTTTATTGTACCTACCTTCTACCTCTCGAAGTTGCCCTGGGGGTGTTGGAGGGGCAGGTGGGGTCCTCTCAGGGTGGGGTGGAGGAGGTCAGAGGTAGTGTTGAGCGGGCATGCTCGGCCGAACTCGCTGTTCGGCTGAGCATACTACGCTCGGGTCCGCTTGAGTCTCTTCCCCGCACTGTAATGTTGATTTGTAAGCTAATGCATACAAATTTGTATGCTAATGCGTACGAATTTGTATGCTAATGCGTATGAATTGGAACGCTAATGCGTACGCATTTTGTACGCTCATGCGTACGCATTTGTATGCTAATGCGTACGCATTGTGCGCTAACGCGTACAAATTCAGTTAATTAGCATACTTTTACGAGTGAAAGGAGTAAAAAGGAGAAGTCGCGATTCTGAATTTTTTCTATTAACCAGACACCCTCCCCTCTTCCCAGCGGGGTGGTGCCTGGTTTAGTCCATTAACTAACATTATCTGGGATGCTCGCGTGCTTGGCCGAGCACTCGAACAACCCCTAGTGCTCGGCCAGAGCACCCGAGCATACGAGCACAGAGATGCTCGCTCAACACTAGTCAGAGGAGCTCCTCTGTGGTGCATCAGCTGTCAAAAATCATTAAATAATGGCCTTACATTCAACTCTAATGAACAGTTGTAGCTACAGTACATGGAAATAGTTTGGGGCTGGGGGATCCCGTTCCTAACCACTAGTTCTCTTACTGCAGCTGCACTTCCACGTAGCTTGGATGAAAAATAAATTAAATATGTTTTACACTTACTAGAGGCTGCAGGTAATTCAGGGACTGTCCTGCCTCGACAGTGGTGACGCCGTCGTTGACGGTGCTCTGCAACATAAAAACGTACACAATTGTTAGATGATGACACTTTTTAATACTAACACATACTACTATGAAGATATTATGGGTGTGAAAGGGGGGCCATATCATATTTTTTTCTTCTAAAAAGGTATTTATAGCAATAGATAAATGTTATCGTCGCAATAATTTCTTATTATCGTTAACACGGTGCGGTAGGAATACTTTGGATATCGCCCACTGACAGTAGCTGCAGCATGGGCACGTCTTTGAGTCTGTGTGTAGGAGGAAGAAGCGCTAACTATGAAGGGGCATATATCTAAGGGTACTTTCTTTCACACTAGTGCATTTGCCTGACACAAACGGGAGAACTGCCAGCACCATTAACAATAATGGGAGACGGCACTGATCCGGCCGCTATTTGGCAAGAATGCCTGCAATTGGCAGGACAAATACTGCAGAACAGCCTGCAGGATCACCACCACATATGTGAAAGTAGCCTAAGGCTAATTACTGGGAAGGGGCATGTATCTGAGAATACCTTCACTTGTTTGGTTCGAGTTAGAGGCGTGGCCTAGCATGAAAGAAAATTACTGCAGCGCACTACGCATGCCCACGTTGTCCTTCTATACTTTTTTCATTATTGGCACTCACTGCTGTTATATATACAATACAGTACAATAATTTTTTAACATGTTTTTACTTATCAAATATTTTGTTACTCACCCTGCCGCATCTCTGCTCTCTCATTAAGCCGCTCTGGGCATTTAAGTTTCAGATGGGACCATTTGCGCTGGATCTGGCCCGGGGTCCGCACAGTGTTGAAATGATCACCTCCTTCTTATGCTGGTTCGGATGGCGGTGTGTGCCATCGTAATCCTCTCTGTCCATAAGCCATATCAGGTATTTCAGCTCTCCAGAGCTAAATGCAGAAGAATGCCATTTTGGAAAATTCGCTCTGCCTCTGAGGACTGTACGCCACGGCCTAGCGTTGTGCGTGCGTATGACGCATTCGCGAGACAATAGTACACTAAAGATTCGTATGCACTTTGTATGCTCATGCGTACGCATTCAGTTAAGTAGCGTGCCTTTAACAACGCTAGACTGTATATTCGTTATTTGTGCGGGAATGTTCGCAGACGCAGTGTATGCGTACGTATTTAGTTCAGTAGAAACTAGCGTACTTTTTAACAACGCTTAGACTGTATGTTCGTTAATTGTATGGGAATTTTTGCCAAACACGACCAGAATACCGAATATTTTTTAACGCAACTTCACTCATTTCTAATTGTACACTAATGCATACGAATTAGTATGCTAATGCTACGCATTGTGCACTAATGCGTACGAATTCACCCTCCCGATGCGGTTCCGAAACATTTCTGTGGTGTTTTCCACCATTTGTTCACATTTTGATATGGACCAGACACCCTCCCCTCATCCGAGCAGGGGTGCCTGGTCTTCTCCCTTTGACTTTTATTATGCTCGGGTGCTCGGTCGAGCACTTGAGCAGCCCCGAGTGCTCGGCCAGAGCACCCGAGCAGATGAGCACAGAGGTGCTCGATCATCACTAGTTGTCAATATATAGGGGTAAAGCGTATGATTATGGGGTAAGTTTGTAGTATGGCTGATTATATTTAGAGCCCACACTAATGATGTGGTAGGATAGTATCATTAGCAAATAATGATGTTGTGTGAGTAGAGTTCCCGATTTGAACTCCATTTACTTCTGGGTCATGCCTTAAATTGAATCTGTCACCAGTTTTATGGTGTCCTAACTAAGGGCAGCATAAACTACTGACAGATCCTCTTAGCAAAATGCTGGGTCACCAGCATGATTGACTTACTTTGATTTTAGCTTACGCAAACTGGACAAATAATTTGAACATGAAACATAAACAGTCTATGTTGGTCGCAGACTCGCATTGCAAGGTAGGCTGAAGGAAAGAAAGATATGTGGGCTGCCGTTTTCGAATGAATCTAATAGAAGAAAGATAATAGAAGAGTTAGGAAGTACTGCTGGAGGGGGTGGAGAGATAGGAGTGTAACATATCAAGATATATTGTCAGAATTGGCCAGAGATCAATAGGTGGTCCATGTCCCATAGTATCCAGGTTATTGTAAATTTATACAATTGGTTATTTATAGAGTTGATCGAATCCTAAAATATTCGGGGAATCGGAATTCGGCCCGAATTTTCCGTGGGATTCGTGGGTTCGAGCCGAATCACGAATCCCATTAAAGTCTATGGGAGACCCGAATATTTTTGCAGGGACCAAAGGTTCTGCACACTCAAGTTTGCCCCAACATGTGAAAACCTCAGAAAAAGATGGAAACACCTTGGAAATGGATAGGAAACACCAGTAGCAGCATGTAGGGATGCCTCTGAGGCTCCCTAATTGCACCATTTTTTCTAAATCTGGCCAATAGTCTGGTGATGACCCCAAGGCAATTTTCAGGGACACGGTAATGGTGACCCACTTAAAAATGCTGCCTGACAACCTGGCGGTGAACCCGATTGTCTGTCTTTCAATAAGATTGCAGTGTAAAGCATCGTGGTGAGCCTCAGTATAACTTTTTGTATGGAGATTGCATGTGGTCACGTACTCCCTGGAACCCCATAGTCACCCCTTCTCTGATGTGCTACCCCAGAACATTCTCTGCCCCAATTCGCAAGACCTTTTGCAGTCTCAGTGTGCTGACAGTAGGGATTTACCAGTGTTGTCTGAGAAGGTGGTGGACAATGGCGAGACACAGGTGTCGGGGGGTGAGGTAGTTGAAAGTGAAGCAAGTTACAGTGGGGACTCCTTGGGGGGACTTTCTCATGATGGGACAGATTCAACTTGGGTGGATCAGGCACAGGAACAGATCAATTTTTTTTTTTGTGTTTATTTAACTTTTATTTAGCACAAATAACCACAGAGATATTTATTCGTTCTCTTCGCTGCGCAGTCTGGCGTTGGGGTTCGTCACTTTGATGGCGAGCCGTGCCGCTCTCTCCACAATGGTCTTTCGGTTCTTTGAGGAGACGTTGTGGGCGATTTCTGCACAGAAGGACTTGTTGCTCATCAACAGAACCTCGAGCTCCTTGACATTGTGGACCAGGAATTTGCGGAACCCTGTTGGCAGCATGTGTTTGGTCTTCTTGTTGCTACCGTACCCAATGTTGGGCATCAGGATCTGCCCCTTAAACCTCCTGCGGGCTCTGTTGTCAATACCTCTGGGTTTACGCCAGTTACGCTTAATCTTTACATAACGATCTGATTGGTGGCGGATGAACTTCTTCGTCCGCTTCTTGACGATCCTGGGCTTAATGAGGGGCCGGAGAGCCGCCATGATACCAGTTCAGAGCGTCCGCCTTCTCTGCAGACAGCCCGAGGAAGAGAGCGGAACAGATCAATTTTAAGTGTGAGGCAACATCAGCACCACAACCGCTTGGGAGAGGCAGTGGGCATTGTGTTTAGAAAGGCTGATGGGCTTCCGTCAGCACTGTGTGTATAGAACCCCATGGCCTTTCATAAAAAATTTGGTTACAAAGCCGCATGACTCCTGAAAAATTGTTTTTAGAAAGCCGGATGACTTTCCTGAAAAATTGTTAGTAGAAAGACGGATGACTTTCCTGAAAAATTGTTAGTAGGAAGCCGGATGACTTTCCTGAAAAATTGTTGCATATGCAACTCAGATGAAGAGGAGGAGGAGGAAAGCAAGCAATTTAGGAGGTAGCCTGAGGTGGGGATGAGAACTGAGGGGATATCCATGACCTGTTCATCTTGATGAACGTGAGGATGTCGGCGTTGTCGGTGGACAGGCGCGTCCGTTTGTCCGTAATGATACCCCCGGCGGCACTAAAAACCCTTTCAGACAGTACACTTGCAGCAGGGCAGGCAAGCACCTCAAGAGCGTACTGCGCAAGTTCTGGCCACCTGTCCAGCTTGGCCAGCCAGTAATTATATGGCGTGGAGTTATCGGTCAGGACGTTGGCCTGGTCCGCGACATACTCCCTCACCATCTTGCGGTACTGTTCCGCCCTGCTCTGCCTGCCCTGTGGCTGTGTCGTACTGTCTTGCTGGGGTTTAAGAAACTTGGCAAAAGCATGGAATAGTGTACCCCTGCCCTTGGCGCCTACACTGACTTTCCCCCTCCTCTCCTCTCCAACTTCAGCCACTGCAGTCCGCCCCCTGTTGCTCGACTGGTCTGGAAAGGCCTGTAGCAGTTTCTGAACCAGGGCCTTGTTGGGCAAAGTTGTCCTTGTAGCGTGGGTCAAGGAGGGTGTACACCCAATAGTCATTGGTGGACAGTATCCTCTTGACCCGGGGATCACGACAAAGACAGCCAAGCATAAAGTCTGCCATGTGCCCTACTGTGCCAACACGCAAGCCTTCAGCCTCCTCACTTAGCGGACTCTCCATCTCCTCCTTCCCCCCTTCCTCCGACCCCAATTCATCCTCCTCAGCCCATACCCGCTCAACAGGTAGCATGGAATCACCCCCTGATGCATGGTGTCCAAGAGTTTCTTCCTCCCCCTCAGCCTCCTCCTCCTCCTCAGTTTCACGCTGCGAAACTGACAACAGGGTGCTCTCAATGTCACTGTCTTCCCCCACCTCCTGTGACACTGCTGAATCCTCAGATCTTAGGTTCCTCAAGGAGTTCTGGATGAGGCACAACAGAGGGATGGTGAAACTGATGATGTGTGCATCACCACTGACCATCTCTGTTGCCTCCTCAAAGGGACCTAAGACCTGGCAGATGCCAGCCATCCACGTCCACTCCTCAGCATAGACATGAGGAAGCTGACTGGCCTGACTACCACCTCGGGGGATCAGCTGGCAGTCTACAACTGCCCTGCGTTGTTGGTACACCCTGGCTAGCATGTGTAACGTCGAATTCCAACGCGCGGGAACGTCACACAGCAGCCGGTGAACAGGGAGTTGTAGCCGCCCTTGCACAGTCCTGAGGGTCGCGGCATCGGTGGTGGACTTGCGAAAATGGGCGCATATGCGCCGCACCTTGGTGAGCAACTCACTCAACTGGGGGTAGGTCTTGAGGAACCGCTGGACCATCAAGTTGAGCACGTGGGCCATGCATGGCACGTGAGTCAGCCCACCAAGATGCAGAGCCGCCACCAGGTTACGCCCATTATCGCAGACCACCATTCCTTGCTGAAGGTTCAGCGGCGCCAGCCACACATTGGTCTGCCCCCTGATGCCCTGTAAGAACTCTTCAGCCGTGTGCCTCTTATCCCCCAGGCTCAGCAGTTTCAGGACTGCCTGCTGCTGCTTCCCTACCACAGTGCTGAAACGGCTGGCCATCGAGGAAATGAGACTTGACGATTGGGGCATCACTGCCACTTTGGAGGAGGAGGAGGTGGAGGAGGAGGTGGAGGCATAATGTGGACATTGGCTTGCGTTCAAATGTCTGCGATAGAGACAGTTGAACGCCGCACTGGGACACATGAGTGGAGGAGAGGGAGGGAGATGGAGCTGGAGGGGTCCTTTCGGGGCTGGAGGCTGCAACGTCCTGGCTTGGACGAGACACAGTTGCTGGACTAACTGTGTCAACGTCACCAGCTGACAGAAGTGCAAACCATTTGGTGGGGTGTTTTCTCTCCAAATGTTTGCGCAGGCTACTAGTGGTCTGGTTGTTGCGTTTTGAACCCCTGCTCATTGACGTGTGGCACAGCTTGCACACCGCCAAACGAGGATCGGCCTCATCATCCTTAAAGTACTCCCAAACTAAGGAGTGGCGCATAGTACGGGCTGGAGCGTGACCTCTAGGAGCACTTGGGGAAGTAGTGACTCGGCCCTGGCTTCTCCCTCGTCGCAGCCCTCTGGCTCTCTCAACAGCTTGTGGTGCTGATGTCGTCTCACAGTCTGAACCACTGCCTCCAGTTGCCTCATCCACCCAAGTAGGATCTGTCCCCTCATCATCCCCCAGGTCTTCCTCAGACTCCACAGTGACATCCCTGACAACTACCTCCGACAACAGTGTCTCGTCGTCATCTTCCACCAGCTCCTCAGACGCCACTGCTAACTCCCCACTCTCATAACCCGGAGACAGCAAACGTTCCTGAGAATCAGGGCATAGCAGCTCGTCCACTGGCACATCAGGGAAGTGGTGACTGAAGAGTTCCATGGATAAATTTTGTCCGTGGGACATACCCCTAGAGGGTTCTGGCTGGGGAGAAGGAGGGCGAGTTGGAGGACAGACACCCTGGCTCAGAGAAGTCGACTGGCTGGATGAGGGGGCAGACGAAACGTGGCTGGACGTGCTCTCTGCAATCCACTGAACCACCTCCTGTTGTTGTTTGGGGTCTGTCAGAGTTGTAGGACACTGCCCTACCAACTTCTGGAGTTGACCAGGCACCCTGACCTTAGGTGTTTCCACTGTACCCACAGCAGCTGGCACTGTGTCACCACGCACACCACGGTCATCACCGCTGACCACAGCACCACCACAATTCCCACCTCTCCCTCCACGACCACCTCTCCCAGCTCTTCCCCCTCTCCCCCTGACCCTGGGGTTCTCCATGTGCACAGTAGCAGTATTATATTATTATAATTGTAAAGATTCAATATGGTATCTATAGACTGTGAGGTATATAGCAGGCTGATGAAATTTTTTTCCCAACTCACTGCACCATGTATTACAGATCAGTGAAATTCCACGGACAATATAGATACGCAGGTAAAATTATTTTTCGTACCTATCCCAAAAAAAAAAATTTACGCAGTTTGCGCAAATAAAACTGGAATCTACAGATCAATACGGTATCTATAGACTGTGAGGTATATAGCAGGCTGATGAAATTTTTTTCCCAACTCACTGCACCGTGTATTACAGATCAGTGAAATTCCACAGACAATATACATACGCAGGTAAAATTATTTTTCACACCTATCCCAAAAAAAAAAATGTACGCAGTTTGCGCAAATAAAACTGGAATCTACAGATCAATACGGTATCTATAGACTGTGAGGTATATAGCAGGCTGATGAAATTTATTTCCCAACTCACTGCACCGTGTATTACAGATCAGTGAAATTCCACAGACAATATACATACGCAGGTAAAATTATTTTTCACACCTATCCAAAAAAAAAAATTTACGCAGTTTGCGCAAATAAAACTAGAATCTACAGATCAATACGGTATCTATAGATTGTGAGGTATATAGCAGGCTGATGAAATTTTTTTCCCAACTCACTGCACCGTGTATTACAGATCAGTGAAATTCCACAGACAATATAGATACGCAGGTAAAATTATTTTTCACACCTATCCCAAAAAAAAAAATTTACGCAGTTTGCGCAAATAAAACTAGAATCTACAGATCAATACGGTATCTATAGACTGTGAGGTATATAGCAGGCTGATGAAATGTATACCCTAGTCACTGCACAGTCATGCACAGGAATATACCGTATTTTTCGCTTTATAAGACGCACTTTTTTTCCCCCAAAAGTAGGGGGAAAATTGCAGTGCGTCTTATAAAACGAATACAAGTGAGCGCTTCCATTATGGAAGCGCTCACTTGTATGTTTTAGCTGCCGGGACCCCCCCCCCCCCATCAGACCTCAGATCAGACCAGCGTGCACCATAGCAATAAAATAAAAAACTTCACTTACTTGTCCTGCCGCGGCTCCTCAGGCTTCCCGGCCCGGCGCTGCACTGTCCTGAACGCGTACAGCGTCAGGACGTAGTGCGCGCACTATGACCTGACGCTGCACGCAGTCAGGTGACAGTGCAGCGTCGGGCCGGAAAGCCTAAGGAGCGCCGGAGCGGAGCCGGGGCGCTGGACAGGTAAGTGAAGTTTTTTATTTTATTGTTATGGGGCACGCTGGGCTGATCTGAGGTCTGATGGGGGCACAGAGTGGTCTACTGGGGGCACTGTGAGCTGGTCTGAGGTCTGATGGGGGCACAGAGTGGTCTAATGGGGGCACTGTGAGCTGGTCTGAGGTCTGATGGGGGCACAGATTGGTCTAATGGGGGCACTGTGAGCTGTTCTGAGGTCTGATGGGGCACAAAGTGGTCTAATGGGGGCACTGTGAGCTGGTCTGAGGTCTGATGGGGGCACAGATTGGTCTAATGGGGGCACTGTGAGCTGTTCTGAGGTCTGATGGGGCACAAAGTGGTCTAATGGGGGCACTGTGAGCTGGTCTGAGGTCTGATGGGGGCACAGATTGGTCTAATGGGGGCGCTGTGAGCTGGTCTGAGGTATGATGGGGGCACAGAGTGGTCTAATGGAGCACTGAGCTGGTCTGAGGTCTGATGGGGGCACAGAGTGGTCTAATGGGGGCACTGTGAGCTGGTCTGAGGTCTGATGGGGGCACAGAGTGGTCTAATGGGGGCACTGTGGGCTGGTCTGAGGTCTGATGGGGGCACAGAGTGGTCTCATGGGGGCACTGTGGGCTGGTCTGAGGTCTGATGGGTTACGCTGGGCTGGTCTGAGGTCTGATGGGTTACGCTGGGCTGATCTGAGGTCTGATGGGGGAACGCTGGGCTGATCTGAGGTCTGATGGGGGAACGCTGGGCTGATCTGAGGTCTGATGGGGGAACGCTGGGCTGATCTGAGGTCTGATGGGGGAACGCTGGGCTCATCTGAGGTCTGATGGGGGCCTGATGTGATGTCCTGAAATTTATGGGGGGTCAGATATGTGGTCTGATGAAAAATATTTTTTTCTTATTTTCCTACTCTAAAATCTGGGGTGCGTCTTATCTTCAGGTGTGTCTTATAAAGCGAAAAATACGGTATCTGTTTACAGATGTATAGTTTGAGCTATGTGGCTGGACAAGGTGTACCAGGCACAGCTTTGCACAGAATACAGGCTTACAGCATATACTGAATTTTTCTCACAGAATCAATTAATTTTTAAAAGACTGTTGGGGCTTCCTATCCTGCACAGAATACAGGCTTACAGCATATACTGTATAGTTTTCTTAACAGAATCAATTAGTCTTTAAAAAGACTGTTGGGGCTTCCTATCCTACACAGGATACAGGCTTACAGTATATACTGTATACTGTTCTTCAGAGTATAGTCTTTAAAAGGACTGTTGGGGCTTCCTAACCTAACTCCTAACTAACTACTTGCTGCACACACTACACTAGCTAACACTGTCTGTCTCTTCTCCTTCCCAAAGCACAATGAGGCTGATGCTGCAGGTCCTTACCTTATGTAAATTTAGGTCACATGTCACTGCCAGCCAATCACTGCTGGGGAGGTATCAGGGCTGTTACATCACAGCAGGCGTTCCCATAGGCTTCCCTTTGATGCTGATTGGCTGGAAAAAACGGGCATTTCAAACTTGCAGTGACGCACGAATAATCACGAGTCCGCGCTGCCTCGGGATGCCGAGCCGAGCCGAAGCGGGCAATATTCGTGCGAATCACGAATATTGCCGCTTCGATTCGCTCATCACTAGTTATTTAATATAGTGGTTAAGTATTCCATGGAATGGACATCATAGACATGTTTATGGAAATCTAAAGCAGACGAGGGTTGGTGTGTGCAGGACTATTGAAGGGTGATACTTAGCTGCAGAGAGAATAGAGAGGAGCAGCCTGCTCTGAAATTTCAGAAAATTCCATGGTAGAACCACTAATAAGAATAAAAGGGGTTCAAGTAGGATATTTTTTAATCAAAAACGAGTGAGAAAATTCTTGACCTGGTTCCAACTTTAAACAATAGCGGGCAGGTCTAAAAATTTGGAATAGGGATGCTTCAGAGGACTAGGACATTTAAAAATGTGTTTGGTAGGGCAGATGAACATCTTCAATGTTTATTGTAAAAAATGAAAATCAGACATTATAAAGGACATGAAAATCTATTTCTAAGAAAGCTAGAACCAGCCCAGCCACACAACAATCCAGAGATATTTCCATCCATTGCTCTTCTAGATTTATATCAAGCTGGCAGCTCAAGGGGAGTGTCTTTTCTGCTACAGCTCAGGAGGAGTTTCCTTTCTGTGGCAGCTCTCTCCCTATCACAGCTCAGGAGGAAACTGAAGGATAAAACTGAGTATGTGTGGGCTTCTTAGTGACAAAGAAATATGAAAAAGAACAAAGAGCAGGTGGCACCATACAGATACATTTTATTGAATACCTCAGTGGCTATGCAATATGTTTAATTACATGCAATTACAAAAGTATTCAGATCCAGGTGCTGGTTTGAACACTGTAAAATATTATTTGTGTCCATTTTAGACACATCTCGCTACAGTAACTGTCATTAAGTTGCCAATGGCATTTACAAACATGAGTAAAGGCTAAGTTAAAAACAGCAGAAATTGGGCAATAAAAGCGGACCATGTAATTAGACCAATCTCTGCTGGATGAAATAGACAGAGGGCTGTTAAATTAACAAAAAGGCAATCTATTCTAGTATATGTTTACTGAGGATGGGAGTAAAAGGAATACGGCTTTACAGTGGGGTAAGAAATGTGCCAAAGGTCATAAAGCTGGTGTGGACATATTAATTGGTGAAACAGTTGGGCCATATGAGATATGGATAGACTTGTGTGTGTGTGTGTGGGGGGGGGGGGTGTCGTAGAGACAACTTGTCTCCAGTTTTATAGAAGATTAAATTAAAGACTTTATACACCTTTAGGGCTCATGGTCGTATGTATTTTGCGGTCCGCAAATAAAACAGATCCGCAAAAAATACGGATGACGTCCGTGTGCATTCCGAATTTTGCAGAACGAAACAGCTGGTCCCTAATTGAACAGGATTATCCTTGTCCATAATGCGGACAATAATAGGGCATGTTCTATTTCTTTGCGGAACGGACATACAGAAATCAGAAATGGAATGCACATGGGGTAATTTCCGTTTTTTTTTTTTTTTTTTGCAGACGCATTGAAATGAATGGTTCTGCATACGGTCCGCAAAAAAAATGGAACGGACACGGAAAGAAAATGTGTTCGTGTGCATAAGCCGTTAGGGACATATTTGTTATTATTGTATTGTACTCACTTTGAGCTAAAAATATTTTTTAATTAGTCTATTAAAAATATGAAGTCCTTTTTACTGTACACGATATGAAAGATAAAAGAGAGAGGAGACAGCGCCACATGTTCGGCGTCAGTGCATGCACTAATAGGTAAACAAGGTTAGAATGCACTTACCATTAACGGTTGTGAGGAGTCACAACCACTGTAAAAGGCCTTACTGGTAATTTTTGATGTCCGACCAGTATACGGTGCGTTCCAGGCTGCAGCCGCGGTTAGTCTGTGGTGCCTCAGTAGGAAAGGTGTACACAGGAATGGTATCCAGACGTAGATAAAAATGTAGTGGTGGACTGCTTGTATCGGTGCCTGCTTGGAGAAATCCAGACTAGTATCACCAGTGGGGTGAAAAGGTAGCTTTATTCAGAAGAATACATTTTTATCTACTTCTTTTTACTGTACAGAGCAGACATGTCTTTTCCATCACACCAGGAACAGACAGACTCCTTATCTCTGCTCTCTGACATTATAAACACTCATTAAAGCTCATTCTTGTCTTACTGATTGTGGCTTAAATAAGTGTTGACTCTCAGTAGTTTAGAGATAAGGTTTATTAGATGGAGTGAAAGTATCAGTCACACAGCTAGATAATCAGTCAACTTTTTGTAACAGCTCAATATTTTTAATAAAGGCGAATTGAAAAAATTATGTTTAACCAAAAGTTAGTAACATGTCATCATAAAAAAAAAAAATTGTCTCCGAAGCTGCACATAACCTTTAAGTCTCCACTCACTATAAGGGGAATGTTGCACAATGTGGCCAAGAAGGACAAACTTCAAGAAGGGCAACTGGTAATCATTAGGTGCATAGATATTGCAGTGTATTAGAGATCTAATAATGAGTATGGAGTATTATAAACTGGACACCATGGTCTGGGATAGTGCCTATCCGGGTCTGGCATATTCATAGAACTAAAATAGCAAAGCCTGCCTTTTTCCAACACTGAAATGCACTATAAGTGACTGGAAATCTGTTGCAGAGAAAATGTAAGGTGTCAGTTGCACCAAAGTGTGTTTCCCGCAAAAAGACAATATCCACCTGCAAATGTTCTGGAGGAGCAATCATTACTTAACATTAGACAGAAGGCCTTTAACATAGCTCCCAACCGTCTTGGATCCAGCGGGACAGTCCCGGATTGCAGTGGCTGTCCCGGACGGGGGAGGTATGTCCCGCTTTCAGCTGTCTCTGCTTCAATAGGAGGCAGAGAAAGCTGATGGTGAAGCAGAGAGCCATCAGCTCCCCACACGATTCACCTCTGCCTCCTTCCCCCACTTTGTACTAACCTCATCAGGGGTGAGGGAGGAGGGGGGGAGCTGTGGAGGACTTGGTTCGTCCTCCGTAGTGGCTAGAATGGAGTTGCTTGAAGGAGGTCTGTGACGTCACTGGTCACATGCTTCTTCATGGTCACATGACCAATCCCGACTGCAGGAGCTTGTTGAAGGAGGAGGGGCTGTGTGTGCTGGCCAGCAGCCCAGTGATGGAGGATGTGCTGCCTTCCTGGAGGACACAGAGCTTCATGGGGAGCAGGTAAGGGGCTGCAAATGAAACTGATACTGTATATGAGGGGGCAGGTGGAATACTCAGGGGCAGTGAAGTTCAAATGGAGTCGAGTCTGGGGCAATAACAGGGGTTTATAGTACTGATCTGGGTGTATTATCGGGGCCATGGTGGGCTTTATGGGGTGTAAATCTGTAACGGGGGCTTATGGTGTATTCTGGGGGACATGGCGGGGGTTTTATGGGGTGTAAATCCTTGAGGGGGCATGTGGTGTATTCTGGGGGCCAAAGGGGGGCTTAATGGGGTGTAAATCTGTGAGGGGGGCATGTAGTGTATTCTGGGGGCCATGGGGGGGCTTTATGGGGTGTAAATCTGTGAGGGGGGGCATGTGGCGTATTCTGGGGGACATAGGGCAGATCTGAAGGGGGAGCTTTATCGGGTGTAAATCTGTGAGGGAAGGGGGGGCATGTAGTGTATTCCGGGGACAGAACAGGAGAGGGCTCCAGCATAAGGGAGACTGGATGGATCCATTATGCAGGCTATAGGCTTCTATTATGATGGAATAAATAGCAGAATGTCTCCAAAGGCATTCCGTTATGCATTCCGTCATAGAATTGCATTATGGTCCATGGTAACAGAATCCATATAGCAATTCACTTTTTACCTCAACCTGAACACGAATTTCAAAATATGAAATTCGCTCATCCCTAATAGTGATGTTATGTACATGGACTGTACATTAGAGGAGGCTGTATTTAGAGGGTGATGTACCGTAATTTACATGGGACTGTACATTGGAATAGTCTGTAGATGGTGATATGTACATGGGACTGTATGTTGGAGGGGCTGAAGGGAGGGGAGCGATGATATTTAGCACATAGGCATACCTCCCAACCGTCCCAGATCCAGCGGGACAGTCCCGGATTGCAGTGGCTGTCCCGATACCCGGTACGGGGGAGCTATGTCCCGGTCTCTGGCAGATGTCTCTGCGTCCATAGGACGCAGAGACAGTTGCCTGTTGCAAGAAGAAGCAGACAGCCGGAATCGGCTGCCTGCTACTTTCATCCTTCTTTCATCCTCCGAGTCCCCCCCTTAACACCCCCCCCCCCAGCTCTCTCCGTACCTTCTGCCTCATGTCTGGGCGGGGGGCGGGGCCGTCCGTCAGTCAGCATTGGCTCCGCCCCCTCTAGACAAGAGAAGAAGATCTCCTGCTGGTGATTCTGCAGCTAGAAAAAAAAGGTAAGTATAAGGTTTTTATTTTTTTTTTAACTTTCTGTGAGGGGACTGCACTGTGTTTATTATCCCTGTACTGTGACGTCACTGTGTTTAATGTCCCTGTACTGTGACATCACTGTGTTTATTATCTCTGTACTGTGACATCACTGTGTTTATTATCCCTGTACTGTGACATCACTGTGTTTATTATCCCTGTACTGTGACATCACTGTGTTTAATATCCCTGTACTGTGACATCATTGTGTTTATTATCCCTGTACTGTGACATCATTGTGTTTATTATCCCTGTACTGTGACATCACCGTGTTTAATATCCCTGTACTGTGACATCACTGTGTTTAATATCCCTGTATTGTGACATCACTGTGTTTAATATCCTTGTACTGTGACATCACTGTGTTTATTATATGTGTACTGTGACATCATTGTGGTTATTATCCCTGTACTGTGACATCACTGTGGTTATTATCCCTGTACGGTGACATCACTGTGTTTATTATCCCTGTACGGTGACATCACTGTGTTTATTATCCCCGTACAGTAAGGGGACTGGGTGATTAGCTTAAAGTGGGTGGAGTTAGGGGCGTGGCCTAGTGCTGAAAAAACTTGCCGCACAATATGTCCCTCTTTGTCTCTTTACAAAGTTGGGAGGTATGCCTTTAATATTCAATGATACAAACATAGCCATGATAAATGTATGGGAAAAGAGTGCGCTAATGGGATGGTACTTGCTCATCCATAGGAACAGCGGTAAGAGCAAAAGTCCAGGTTTGAACTTTTGCAGGTAAGTAGGCCAGGCTCCTCCAGGTTCCTCCTGTGGTGAGAGACAGATAAGAAAAAGAGAAGAAGAAAAGGAAAAAAGTAAGAAAAAATAAGCAGACATGAGTATGTACATAAAAAGATAATAATGAATAAAGATCACTATAAAAAAATATAGATAAGGTGACAGCAAATCCTAGAAGTAACCAGAGAGAATAACAATAGTTGAATAGGAAGAAGGAGTAGGTGTTCTAAAACTCCTCTATGAAAGAGAGATGAGTGAAGTTTTGGGAATTTCGATTCGGCTGCTTCATGACAAATTACTTTGTTATGAAGCACATTTTTTTGTAAGTAGAGTTTGCAATGACAGTGATAGCGCTGCTCCCCATCATTGTACCCCTCAGATGCCGCGTTTATACATGATCGCATCATCTGAGAGTAAAAACTGTGTGAAATTTACAGGAAAAAAACAATAAAATCATACTTACCGCCTCCATTTACTCGCGATGGGCCGTCCATCCGCCACCATCTTGCTCGAAGACCTGGAGCGAAATCTCACCCGGCCCTTGATTACGTCGTCACACCGGCCAACGTGGTGATGTTATACGTCACCATGTACGGGATTTCGTCAGAGATCTTCAATCAAGATGGTGGGGTCAGCCTGTCGTGAGCAAATGGAGGAGATAAGTATGATTTTTTTTTTACACTATTTTAGGTTAAAATCGATTTGTTACCATGAAGCACAAGGAAATTCAGCTTTGCAACAAACCGAATTTATCCTGAAATTTGGATCGAATTCCACTTCATGGGATTCGCTTCGCTCATCTCTAGTGTACATCCCGGTACATTGCAGGAACATGCATAGCCAGTCCTTTCTGGTAGTGAAACAGTTACTGTATTTTTTCGCATTATAAGATGCACTTTTTTCCCCCAAAAGTAGGGGTAAATGGCCGTGTGTCTTATAAAGCGAAAATAGTGTATGCACTAGTATGCATTAGGTGCCGGGAAGCGCTTCAGATACTCAACTTTCTGCGCCGTGGTTCCGCTCTGGGTCCAGCACTCTCTTGTCCTTTCCTGCCGATACTGCACTGTCCTGACTCTGTACAGCGTCAGGACATAGTGTGTGTACTAGGATGCTGCACGCAGTCAGGTGACAGTGCATCGCCGACAGGAGAAGACAGAGGAGCTCCGGACCCGGAGCTGAGCTGCGGCGCAGGAGAGGTAAACGAGGTTTTTTATTTTATTCTTATGGGGCTGAGTGGGCTGATCTGAGGTCTGATGGGGGCTGAGAGGGCTAATATGGGGGCTGAGTGGGCTGATCTGAGGTCTGCTGGGGGTTGATTTGAGGTCTGATGGGGGTCTGAAAGGGTTGATCTGAGGTCTGATGGGGGTCTGACATGGATGGCTGATATGGGGGTCTGATGTGAGGTCCTGAAATTTATGGGGGATCTGATGAAAAATATTTCATTCTTATTTTCCTACTCTAAAATCTGGGGTGCGTCTTATAAAGTGAAAAATACGGTACTTTGTGTCAGTATGACAGGGAGGTCTCATGCAGTTTATGGACATGTGCATCGTCGTGCAGGCCACCAACAGTCCTAGCTAATCCCTAGCTAAACCAAAAGAAAAACATACAGCAAAGTTGCAGATGCTTTGTACCAATGACTCATTAGTGGAACAAAAGAAGAACATTGAGGCAGTGCCAATAAAGTAGTGGAAAAAGGCCATGTAGTGGCAGTGCAAACACATGCTATTGAATCACGTCTGTTAGCTACAGTATGACTGTGCTTCACTATTAAGCTCAGTTCACACTTCACTTATTTGGTCAGTTACGGGTCTAAAACACATAACATGTGCAGATCTTTTCATGACACCTTATCTGAGAGTAGGATTGGCTTCTCATTTTGGCTCACCATACAGTAACTGCTGGAATTAACTGACTAGATAACCGCAGTGTGAACTCAGCCTTACAAGTCAATGGTAGCGTCACGTATAATGTACTTAACCATGCAGCGGCCCAAGATTCTGATATAGTGGGACATAGCTGTCTCACTGTTTATGGGGTGTTCATATTAATTGTTCTGTGAGTCACTGATTCAACTATAGTGGGAAGGCGCTGTCTCATTTTACACTGTCTGCTGTTTCCACATAGTTTGATATATAACCTATTTTATTGGCCTCTGATACAAGTAGTGGGGAGGTTGTCAGCAGTAAGTTTGCATTGATGTCACTGTTTATTTTTCCCTTCTTCTGATCTGTCAGAACACCTACCAAAAAAAAATATTTGGTCAGTCATTGATCAGTATTTGTAAGGCTAAAACAGGAGTGGGTCCAAAACAGAGATGACATGTGATGGAAATATTTGCATGTCCTCTGTGTTTGGACCCACAACTGCCACTGGCTTCCAAATCAGTATAAAATTCTGATGCAAAACACTGAATGTTCGATTGAGGCCTTATAGATGCTCTAAAGACAGGATCCATAGTGTTTTCCATTTTTCGGTTCTTCTAACAGATCAAAAATAGGGTAAAATAAATGGTGATGTCAACAAGGCCAAACAGGGACATTAGTGGCCCAGAACAGAGTGGGGAGGGGGCGGGCAACAGCAGTGGCAGTAACGGCACAAGATGGTGGCAGTAGTAGAAAATGGCAGCAAAGGCAGCAGGTATGTCACATCAGGCAGGTGGCAGCATCAGAATAGTGGGTGAAGCTTGTGGACAGAAGTAGCGGGCCATATTTCACAATGTTCTGCTGTGGCAGCACACTGCAGTCAGAACATTACTTCCAGAATGATCTAGTCTGACGCATCAGGCACCGATGTAAGGAAATCCTGGCTGGTCATTCACGACCTTCCTCTGCTCATATTGTCAGTTCAACGTGTGCAAATGTGAGGCAATATTGGGGAACATTGTTCTGCCTTTGCAGCTCAAGGAGGGCGTGTTTTGCATGGCAAGAGTGGCTGAAGTGCATGCACAGTTTCATGGCCATTTTCAAGATGTTTTGCAGTTGGGTGGGAAACTTCAGGAACCGCTTTACAACCAGATTAAACACATGGGCCATGCAAGGCGCATGGGTCAGCCCTCCTTGATTTAGTGCCAACAGAATGTTCTTACTATTATCAGTGACCATGGTTATGATTTTCAGTTGGCAAGGAGATAGCCAGGATTTGATTTCTTGATAAAGGACGTGGAGCAGTTCTTTCCCAGTATGACTTCATTCACCCAGGCTGGCCAGGTGCAGAACACCATGACACTGCCGTGCTCTGCATAGGTGGTATGCTGGAGGACCACTCAGACTGTTCCGACAGTGGAGGCTGAGGACAAGGTGGAGGATGAGGAGGCAGAGAAGGACATAGGTGCCGGAATCACAGCATGAGAACATGATTACTAAGTTGCTATATGCCTGAGCAGGAACCACATTTACCCAGTGGGCCATAAAGGACATATATTGTCCATGAACATAGGTACCATTCCACACTGCGTTGGCATAAATTGTACCAGAAACCGACAGGCTTAAGGACTGGTCCACTTTGAGCCTGTGCAGGGCTGGTATGGCTTTTTAAGAGAAGTAGTAACGGTTTGGGACTCTCCACCTTGGTTTGGCAAAAGCCATCAGTTCTCGTAAATGAGCACAGTCAGCCACATAGAAAGGGTAAGACTGTAGTACCAGCAACTTGGCCAGGAGCATGTTTAACTTTTGCACTTTTGAATGAGTGCACGCATACTATTGGTTCTTTGCAATCACCTTGGGGATCGATTGCTAGCGAAACGCGTGACGAGAAGTGGGAGGAGCATGAGGAATAGTAGACGATGGGAAGCAAACACAGCTCCCTTCTGCTGAGGTGGTGGAGCCTTGAATGCTGGTGAAGGGGTGCAAGCTGCTGGGATTTACCACTACATCTGCGCCACAGTTTTCTCAGGCCAATTTCTGGTGACGCTCCACGTGTTGACGCGCGGCCATGGTGCCAACACTGGTACCCTGGCCGCGCTTCACATTCTCCCCACAGATGCTACATATAGACATGCTGACATCCTGCAGCGACTTGATGAAAAATTCCCACACAGGCAAGTATGGAATTTTACCCCACCACTCCATGATGACTGCCTGCCACTGTCTCTTATGAAGCCAAGCTGCACCTTCCTGCTGTCTCACGGGCAAGCTGCTGCCCTCACCCCCTGATGATGATGATAAAGACTCCTCTTCACTCGACTCCCACGTGCGATCGGCTACATCATCATCCACAACTGTCTGCTCATCGCTTATGTCACCCACACCAGTCTCATGGCCATGTCTCTGACCCTCGCAACACCTGCTCCCACGTGACCGCGCTGACTGTTCTCAATAAGCTTGTCCTCGCTGAAAAGTGGAGCAGAGCTGGCGTCATACATTACTTGCCTGGCAGAAAGAGCAGCAAAGGAAAAAAGGCAGGTTCAGAACAGGTGAGGGCACATCCATATAGTATGAAAACAAGGAAAATAGGCGACACTCACCATTCAAATCGACATCCTTTATTATCAGGCGGGTATACACTTATCACCATAGTGTGGGGGCGGACAGCGCATCTCACCGAGGTGAGCGTCTGGCGACGGCCGTTTCGCGCTAAGTCGCGCAACTGGCCTGAGAAAGTGAGACTTAGCGCGAAACGGCCGTCGCCAGACGCTCACCTCGGTGAGATGCGCTGTCCACCCCCACACTATGGTGACTAGTGTATACCTGCCTGATAATAAAGGATGTCGATTTGAATGGTGAGTGCTGCCTATTTTCCTTGTTTTCATACTATATGGATGGACTTTGCTGGACTGTTGTATTGAGGGCAGAGCACCACCAGAATCGTGTTATCAGCATCGACCTGGTAAAAGGAAGGTGTCTGGATTTAAAAGGGGATTTTTTGTAGTGCCATTCTGTTCTTTACTCTTGGTTTTACAGGTGAGGGCACAGTTTATTCCTGGGCCATGCCTGGCAGTGTGTGTCTGATGTCACTTGAGTTAATGTTGAAGACCAAGTCAACAATTCAAAGACAGCGGTATTGGTCACCAAAACACTACTGCTGGATGACTGTGGCTGCTCTGGCCTGTGTCTGTGGCTGCTGCTACCACCACCCCATTCTTCTGCTGCTACTCTGCCTGCTACAGCAACATTTTTGCCACTGCACGTTCCTTTGGAGGGCCCTGGCAACTGTCTATTGGACAAACTGTACACTAACTGTATATGTAAAATAAGTTATTCATCGTCATTGTGGACACCCCAATAACAGTAGAACAACCAATTTGAGAATTAAGGACTAATAGTATTGTTTATCTATTAAGCAAGATGGACATCCCAATAACAGTTGAAGGAGATGGGTTATTCGCCCCAATTTGAGAATCAAGGTGTAATAGAATTCTTTATCTATTAAACAAGGAGAATAGAGCTGGGAGAGCTGTGGCTGGAGGACCCTGGGGCCATCCACCACCAAGTGCTGCTCCCCGCTGCTCCCATACAAGTGAATGGGAGCGCACACGTGGCCCCTGCTCCCATTCATTTTGGTTATTTTTAGCAGCCCTGTTAAAATGAATGGAGGACAGCTGTGCGTGCGCAGTGCGTCCTCCATTCATTTCCCCACTCCGTTCTCGTTGTAGATGCAGGTCCCAGAGGTGGGACCTGCACCTATCAGACAATGGGGGAATATCCTAGCAATATGCCCCCATTGTATGTGATGGAAAAACCCCTTTAATTACAGCTTAGTAGAACAGGACTGCATAAGAACAGCTGTAGAGAACATGTACATAAAACATTGGATAAACAACTCAGGCTGTCTGGCATTTGAGTACATGTAAATGCTCGGAGCATTGGCAATGCACTAGAATATTAAATAAAAGAAGGCATTCTAAGTAGCAAACAATCAAGTCAGGCAGCAGTAAGAGGAGTGGTCTGCCAGGTAGAATCCAGAGGTGGAGGCAAGGAGAATGAGTTCCAGTCTTGCAGTTGTGAAAAGCTGCAGAGCTTGACAGAAGGCAGGGAAGTCTTCCAGTGAGCAGAAAACAGCAGAATAACCATCTTTTCTGGAAGAAAGACTGAATGGAAATCCACATCTGTATGGAATATTCTTTTCATAGAGAGAAAGCAATGAGGGTTTCAGGATTATCTATGATAAGTCCTAAAATAGCTGTCCATAGTACTGGCATAATCAATGGTTCATAGATTCCGGCTTTTGCCATTGTGTCCTATTTTAGTTAAAAATCTGTGACACAACAGATAACATCTCTAGATTGTTGAACTGCTCCCCTTGGCCTAAGGACTCTGTGTTCTGTCCATTTTTATACGATGGTTGGAGGCACAACTCAAGATCATGTTTAATAAGGCTTGCAGAAAATCTGACATTTTCTTCCTCCTTGACTTCTAGAAGCCACGAACATGAATATTGTGCCTGCAGCCATGTATATCTAGATCTTCCATGTGTCTGTGCATGGTTATAAGAGCAGTGATAGCTGATGTAGTAGTTACTTTAAGTTGGTATGATTCAAGAGTGTCAACTTGTGATGCAAGTTGTGTGAGGTCTTCTTAAATAAGATCTCTTTTTGACAGGCCTCCTGGACTTCTGAGATGAGTGATTTAAAGTCTTTTTTGGTTGCTACATAGTTGTTAAGGTTGGAAAAAAAGACAAAAATCCATCAAGTCCAACCTGTAAACCTGCTATATTGATCCATGGAACAAATCCCTGGATCAATGTCCATCTTCCTTTTGGTTGGTAATTTGTGGACATAGTCTCTCCATTGTGAGGGATTAGACGAAAGATGATAGTTACTTACCGGTAATTGGATTTTCCGTTTAGCCTCCACAACGGCACTAAGCAGGAGGGAACCCCACCTCCCAGAGATAGGAAACAACGTGGAGAATCAAGGTTAAAAAGCCTCCTCCCCCTTACCTTCTCCAGTAAGTATCCAAGGACAGAGAAAATGATGCAGAACCGGTATATTTATTATATTCACCTTCAAAACTGCAGGCAAAGTACAATCATATAACAAGAACATATACCAGACAAAACATAATAAACAAAAGCAAAGGGTGGGAAAAAACCCAGTGCTGTTGGTGAGGATAAACGGAAAATCCAATTACCGGTAAGTTATTATCATCTTTTCCGTACGACTCCCACAACGGCACTAAGCAGGAGGATTTACAAAAAAAATACACATTAGGGGGGCACCACAGCAGACAATACTTTACGGCCAAAAGAAAGGTCACTGTTAGAAAAGACATCCAGTGTATAATGTTTAAAAAAGGTAGACGGACTGGACCAGGTGGCAGCTTGACATATTCGAGCCAGGGAAGCAGAGGCCCCTTCAGCCCAAGAAGTAGACATGGCACGTGTGGAATGAGCTTTAAGATTTAAGGGAGGAGAAAGGCCTTTCTCCGAGTAAGCCATGGCAATAGTGAGTCTAATCCAGCGAGCGATGGTAGTTTTTGAAGCCCCCTGGCCCTTGTTTGGCCCCGTAAACTGGACAAGCAAGCGATCCGACTTCCTAAGAGACTGAGTGGCTGCCAGGTAGGAAAGGACGCATCTCCTGACGTCCAGGTGATGGAACTTAATCTCATTTTCAGACTTGCAAACAGAAAGTAGGGAGTGAGATCTCCTGTTGGCAATGGAATCTACAGAAAACTTTGGGCAAAAAGGAAGGTTCATGCCTAAGGACTATTCTATCTTCTAAGATAGATAAATAGGGAGGTTTGCAGGAGAAAGCCTGAATCTCCCCCACTCTCCTACCGTTTTTCCCCGAAAATAAGACAGTGTCTTATTATTTTTTTTCCTCCAAAAAAAGCGTTAGGGCTTATTTTCGGGATAGGTCTTATTTTCAGGGAAACACGGTTTAAAGAGTGCCCCCATCAGACCCCCGATCATCCCACTGTGCCCCTTCAGACCTCAGATCAGCATGCCCCCATCAGACCCCCGATCAGCCCACTGTGCACCCATCAGACCCCCGATCAGCCCACTGTGCCCCCTTCAGACCTCAGATCAGCATGCCCCCATCAGACCTCAGACCGCCCCACCCAGCCCCATAACAATAAAAAACTCCTCTTACCTGTCCTGCGCCGCGGCTCCACTCCGGGTCCGGCGCTCCTCAGGCTTCTGAGGCCGGCGCTTCACTGTCACCTGACTGCGTGCAGCGTCAGGTAATAGTGTGCGCACTAAGTCAGGACAGTGCAGCGCCAGCCATGGAAGCCTGTGGAGTGCCGGACCTGGAGCGGAGCCGCGGTGCAGGACAGGTAAGAGGAGTTTTTTATTTTATTACTATGGGGCAGGGTGGGCTGATCTGTGGTCTGATAGAGTGCCGGCAGCGAAAATATACAAGTGAGCGCTTCCATAATGGAAGCGCTCACTTGTATTCGCTTTATAACAGGCACCGCAATTTCCACCCTACTTTTTTGGGGAAAAAAGTGCATATTTTTTAAAGTGAAAAATACGGTAACGTAGATAGGCTTATTTTTGGAGTAGGGCTTATATTTTAAGCCTACTCCAAAAACAAGGCAAAATAGCACTAGGGCTTATTTTAGGGATAGGTCTTATTTTCGGGGAAACACGGTAGCTGTAGTTATAGCAATAAGGAAGGCGGTTTTAAGAGATAGCAACCTAAGTGGGAGATCCATAATAGGTTCAAAGGGGGAATCCATGAGTACTGTAAAATAATGCACTTGGGGAGAAGAAATCCTCTATCTGAGTATCATATTGGCAGTTCTGTGCTAACAAAGACATCAGAAGAGAAGGATTTGGGGGTAGTCATCTCTGACAGCCTCAAAATGAGTAACCAATGCAGCCAGGCGGTAGGGAAAGCAAATCGTATGCTTGGCTGCATAGCTAGAGGTATAACAAGCAGAAAGAGGGAGATTGTGATCCCTCTGTATAGAGCTCTAGTGAGACCACATCTGGAATACTGTGTTCAATTCTGGAGACCTCACCTGCAAAAGGATATTGCTAAAATAGAACAGGTCCAAAGAAAAGCTACAAAAATGGTGGAAGGTCTAAAGCATAGAACTTATCAAGAAAGACTCCGAGTTCTTAATATGTATAGTATGGAGGAAAGAAGAGAAAGGGGGGACATGATTGAAACCATTAAATATGTTAAAGGACTGAATAAAGTTCAGGAGGGAAGGGTTATTAATAAGAAACTGAACACAAGAACAAGGGGGCACAATCTGAGGTTAGTTGGGGGAAAAATCAAGAACAACATTAGAAAATATTATTTCACTGAAAGAGTAGTAGAAGCTTGGAACAAACTTCCAGCAGAGGTGGTTGATACATCCACAGTAACTGAATTTAAACATGCCTGGGATAAACATGTATCTATCCTAAGATAACAATAAAAGGATAATAAAAGGGCAGACTAGATGGACCAGGTGGTCTTTTTCTGCCGTCAATCTTCTATGTTTCTATGTTACTGATAGAACTAAACTCAAGTCCCAGGGGGGAACTATGGATCTAACAGAGGGATTAATTCTAAGGGCCCCTTTGAAAAAACGTTTTATCAGACTAAAATCTGCAAGTTTTACATCCAGAAATGCACTCAATGCCGCCACCTGGACCTTAAGGGTACTAACCCTTAATCCATCCTCCAGACCTTTCTGCAAGAAATTTAATATTATCTTCACATCAGGAGGACCCGAAGGATCCCAGGCATCTCCAGCAAAATGAAGGAAGGCATTCCATGATCTCAGATATATTCTAGAGGTGACAGGTTTTCTACTGCTTAGCAGAGTACCAATCACCGCTTCAGAAAGTCCTCTGGATCTCAGGATGTTATGCTCAACCTTCAGACTATTAGTTTCAATTGGAGAAGATCCGGATGATGTGCTAGGCCCTGGTGTAGAAGCCCCGGGATCTGAGGGAGATGCCAAAAGTCCCCTTTTGATAGATGTAACAGCAGCGGGAACCAAGTCCTCTTGGGCCAAAAGGGGGCAACAAGAATCAAATGGCCTCTTTCCTCCAACAGCTTTGTTAGAACCCTGGTGATTAGGGTTATGGGAGGGAAGGCATATAGTAGACCCACTGGCCATGGTCCTGCTGCAGATTTGATGGAATATTTCCCTGTTTAAAACCCATTCTCCTGGTTTTAGGGTTCTTCTGCTTAGGAAGTCTGCCAAGGAGTTTTTTTCCCCTTTTAAGTGGACCACAGACAAGGAGTTTATATTTCTAGAAAATCGAGAAGAAGCCATCCTGCAGAGGTACCTACTTTTTGTTCCACCTTGTATGTTTAGGTAGGCCACCGTGGCCTTGTTGTCTGACAGCACTTTCACATCCTTTCCCTGGATGAGTGGTAGGAAGGCCTTTAAGGTAAAAAAGACTGCCAGAAGCTCCTTGGAGTTTGAGGAAAGTAAGAGCAGATCTGGACTCCAGCTTCCCTGCATCAGTTGGCTCTCGCAATGGGCTTCCCAGCCTGACCTGCTTGCTTCTGCGGTTATCACCACCTGGTTTGTAGTTCTGCACTGAAGACCTTGGTTTAGATTTTCTGGGCACAACCACCATCTTAGGGAGTTTCTTATGCGCGATGGGAGAGTCAACTTGACGTTCAAGGAGAACCTGCTCCTGTTCCAAGATGTCAAAAGGAAATCCTGAAGGATTCTCGAATGGAATTGAGCCCACCTGACTGCTGGGATGGTAGACGTCATCAAGCCTAGAATCTCCATAATTTCCCTGATCGTGGTTTTCTTTTGGGCCTGGAACTGAGAGATCCTTGATATTAAATTCTGGATTTTCTGATCTGGAAGAAAGGATCTCATGAGTCGCAAGTCCAGGAGAATTCCCAGAAATACCTTCCGGTTGCTGGGGATCAGGTCCGATTTTTCTAAGTTTAGCTTCCAGCCCAATGACTGAAGAGTAGACTTTACCAGCTGGAAATTTCTGAGGAGATCTTCTGATGAGTTGGCTGCAATAAGGAAATCGTCCAGGTAGGGTATGAAGAGTATGATGCAGAAATCCCGATTCCTCCGCCATCAGTTTGGTGAACACTTGGGGGGCATAGGAGAGGCCAAAGGGAAGCACCTGGAATTGAAGATGAAGAATACGATCCTGAAAGTACAACGCAAAACGAAGATATTTCTGATGACTCTTGTGGATAGGAACATGATAGTAGGCATCCGCCAAATCCAGGGTTATCATGTGACAATCCTGGAAAAGCAAGTTTATTGTCGACTTGACCGTCTCCATCTTAATTTTTTTGTATTTTATGTGCCTGTTGAGGCCTTTCAGATTTATTATTGCCCTGTACGAGCTGTTGTTTTTTTTTTATTAGAACAATTAGTGAGTCTCTTCCCCACTGATCCTGAGGTACCGGGATCACAGCCTCCTTTTGTAATAACATTTGTATCTGGGATTCTAGAAGAAGTTGCTTCCTTTCTTCTAGTTTCCTGTTCACCATGAATTTTTCTGGAGGAGGAGAGGAGAATTCCAAGCTGTATCCTAGACGAATTAAATTTAGAATCCAGGGGGATTTTGATATTTTTTCTCAGGCTGAGAATAAGTTTTTCAGTCTTCCTCCCACTGGGTCCCTGGCGTCATTGGGAAGACTGCTTGGAGGACTTGTCTGGGTTGAATAAGAATCCTCTTCCTCTACCCTTAGAGGACTGCCAATAGGTAGGATTCTCTTTTTTCTTCTGATCCTGCCTACCCTTCCTTTGGCCACGAAAAAACATTGTTGGTGGAAGAATCTGGAATCTGAGGGAAAACCTTTTTTCTTGTCCGCTGCCTTCTCAAGAATGTTGTCAAGTACAGATCCAAACAATCTATCTCCCTCGCAGGGAATACTGCAAAGCCGGCTCTTTGAGATGTTATCTCCCGACCATGATCTAAGCCACACAGATCTTCTGGCATAATTAGAGAGAGCGGCTGATCTAGCAGATAATTTGACCAGGTCTGCCGAGGCATCGGACAAAAAATTTGTGGCCTGTCTGAGAACCGGTAGAGATGATATAATGTCTTCTCTGGGGGTGCCCGAGACTAAGTGCTCTTCCAGCTGAGAGAGCCACAAAGAAAGGGTTCTGGCCGTACACGTAGAAGCTATACTAGGTCTGAGCATAGAGGCACAGGTTTCCCAAGATTTTTTCAGAATCGATTCGCACTTTTTATCCATGGAGTCCCTTAAAAGGCCCACGTCTTTGAAGGGTACGGCAGATTTCTTAAAAATTCTCGCCACTGGTGTGTCGATCTTAGGGGTTTTATCCCACAAGGCGGAGTTGGACTCACTAAACTGGTATTTTCTCTTAAAGACCTTGGAGACTCCTGACCTTTTTTCAGGGTCTTTCCACTCGTTAGCAGTTAATTTCTTAACATTTTCATGGCTGTGAGTCCCTCTTAACCCTGACGTCATGTGACCCAGGCTGCAAAGGTGCACCTAAATGTTGCCTATTGGTCAAATCAAGGCACATTCAACCTGGAGGTGTGGAAACTCCAGGTTGAATGTGCCTTGATTTGACTAATGGGCAACATTTAGGTGCACCTTTGCAGCCTGGGTCACATGATGTCAGGGTTAAGAGGGACTCACAGCCTCCACCCCCCTCCCATCGTATGTGTGATTTCACGCTGGAGGTGACTGGGAGCTGGTTGCTGTGTGTCGGACTTCATGCCCCTATCTGCAGTTACCTATACCATAGTAGAGTGAGCGTTAAATCCCGTGCCACTTGAGATACCTTGACGGGGTGCTCGGGCTCCGGTATGTTCTTGATATAAGAATATATTGGCGAAAGTCTCATTTTAACATCAGTGTGAGGGTTAGCCATATATTGTCAATTGCATTCACCGTTGTAGTGCACCATTTTCTGTGAATTTTTGTTATATAGTTTGTCACATCCGCACACTTGGTTATCCTGTGTAGGTTGTTGTTGTGGTACATGTGGTCCGCTGCAGGCATCCTCCATTGTATGCATTTTTGCTGGCGATTACGTTCAGCAGCGGACCACATGTGCAGGATTTGCTCCCCCGGTCATAAATGCGCAACAGCATTTGGGGTTTTTGAGCATTTTCTGCCATTTTAGACCACTTTTTTTCTCTGTGACTGTGTTCTTTCGTCTCTTCCACATTCATGGTTGCCCGAATGGTTTTCAGAAGGGAATCTGTGTCCTCAACTGAACATAGGGGTCTGCCAGACTCATCGTCAGAGGAATCTGAATCATAATCAGAAGAGATCTCGCCTTCAACAAATTCCATGTCTTCCAAGTCTTTCTGAGGGTCAGAAAAAGACCTGGACGAGAAGGGCTTTTGAGGGCTCACAGATAATTTAGAGTCTATGGTGGAGCTAACTTCTTCTTTAAACACTTCACGTCCACCCATAGTAAATAAACATCCGTGAAGTGGTTGTCTATTTCTGAATGCACGTTTCTGAACGTCCATTCAGAAATAGCAGCTGCACGCTAATTGTGCAGCTGCACAGTAGGGTACCTGCTGTCCGTGACACCCAAAGAGAAGGCAGGTACCGCAAAGAGAAGGCAGGGACTGTTCCCAGGGGTCCCTGCCTTGTAGATCGCTGTATACACAGCGCTCACAGAGCGCTGTGTATACAGAACAGGAAGAGCTATTGCGGGAGCGTGCAGGAGCTGCCGGGTCTCTCATAGACCCGATCAGCCCTGCACTGAGGCTGTACAGCATAGTATTATGCTGTACAGCCTCTCTGAGGATGTATTTCCCCTGTAACTGGGGCTACTATGTCAGTCCCAGTTACAGGAGAAATCAAGTGTAAAAAAAAATAAATAAATAAGTGACGTTAAATGTCCCCCTGAGGTCTTGTATGACCTTATGGGGGACACAAAGTGTAAAATAAAAAATAAAAAAATAATAAAAAAAAAATAGAGTATTATGTAAAAAAAAAAATCACATATAAAAAAAATAATTTTCCCCCAAATATGTAATTAAAAAAATGTTACAAATAAAAATAAATAAATAAAATAGACATATTTGGTATCACTGCGTCCGAAATGACCGGCTCTATAAAAATATCACATGATCTACCCCATCAAGTGAACTGCGTAAAAAAAATCTAATAAAAATTATGCCAAAACAGCTTTTTTTTGTCGCCTCACCTACCAAAAAACATAATATCAAACAATCAAAAAGTCATATGCATCCCAAAATGATATCAATAAAACGTCACCTAATCCTGCAAAAAATGAGCCTCCACACAAGATCATAGCCAGAAAAATGAAAAAAAAAAATGGCTCTTAAAAAATTGCAACACAAAAACATGATTTTTTTCTAAAAATGCTCTTATTGTGTAAAACGAAAAAAATAAATAAAAAATAGACATATTTAGTATTGTTGCATCCATAACAACTGGCTCTACAAAAATATCACATGATCTACCCCATCAAGTGAACGGTGTAAAAAAAAAATATAGAAAAATGCCCCTAAACTGCTTTTTTTTTTTAGTTAACCTCCCAAAAATTAGATTAAAAAGTGATCAGAAAGCTGGATGTACCCCAAAATGGTGCCAATAAAAAGCACAGCTTGTCCCACAAAAAATAAGACCTCACGCAGCTCAGTCCACAAAAAAATTAAAAAGTTATCGCTCCTAAAAACCATGACAAAAAATTCCATGTTAGAAAATGCAAATGCTGCTCCTCCCCTTCTGAGCCCTGGCGTATCCCCAAATAACAGTTTACGACCACATGTGGGGTGTTTCTGCAGAATCGGGGTAATAAATATTGAGTTTTCTTTTGTTGTTAACCCTTGATGCGTTACAGGAAAAAATGATTAAAATGGAAAATCTGCAAAAAATCTATTTTGCTTTAATTCCTGTGGAATACTTAAAGGGTTAACAACATTTCTAAAACCAGTTTTGAATAGTTTGAGGGGTGTAGTTTCTAAAATGGGGTAATTTATGGGTGGTTTTTATTATGTAAGCCTCACAAACTGACTTCAGAACTGAACTGGTCCTTAAAAAAGTTGATTTTGCAAATTTGCAAAAATTGCGTTTAAAATTCTAAACCTTCTACTGTCCTAAAAAAATAAAATGACACTACCAAAATGATACCAACATAAAGTAGACATATGGGGAATGTAAATTAAAAAGGATTTTATGGGATATCACTATCTGTCTTAAAAGCAGATAGATTCAAATTTAGAAAACAGTGAATTTTTTCAAATTTTCGTTAACTTTTGGATTTTTTTATAAATAAAATTAAAACTTATCGACTCAAATTTACCATTAACTTGAAGTACAATGTGTCACGAGAAAACAATCTCAGAATTGCTTGGATAGCTAAAAGCGTTCCAAAGTTATTACCACATGAAGTCACACATGTCAGATTTGCAAAATTAGGCCTGGTCAGGAAGGGGGTAAATGGCCCGGATGGGAAGTGGTTAATAAGGGTTTTTAATGTATCCACCAAAGACGGGGTCTCTTCTGATAAAACCTTGTCCATACATTTTTGGCATAATGGTTTTTTGATGTGGCCAGGCAAGACCTTTTTGCAGATGGCACATTTCTTTTTGGATGAGGGTTCCCCCGGCTTGCTGACATCCCTGGTCTGCAAGACATATAAAGCAAATGAGCTCCAGAGGGAGAAAAAGTAATGAAGGGGAACCCATCACCTAAGGAAGAAAAGGAGAGACCCAAGTACCAGCATAACAATGCATACAATCCAACAGAGGAGGCTTACCGGGCTGAGGGACTTCTGGGTGTCTGCAGCTTTTTCAGGGAGCGACATGATGCAGGAGCAGAGTCCAGGATCACACAGCAGAGCAGGACGCCATCCCCGCTGCACCACCGGCATTTTAACCTCTACTTCCGGGTCACGTGACACGCCGCTCCGACGTGCGTGATCACGTGACCCAGATATCGCGATACCCAGGCCCCGGGAACGCTATGCCGGCAGAACACCAAAGCGCTGGGTACAGAGCGCTTCTGAAGCCCGGGGCAGCCCACCAGAATGCGGGACTTGCGCCACAGAAGAGGAGGGACAAGTCTCTTAGCCCCTGAGTCCTCTTCCTTCCACAACCCTCCTGAGGAACAGGGTAGAGAACAGGCTGAGCGGAACCTAACGCAGGAGGGAACTCCTGCTGACTCTCCAGCATCCCCGAGGGACAGGAAACAACTGGAGATGGTAAGGGGGATGAGGCTTTTTAACCTTGATTCTCCATTTTGTTTCCTGTCCCTGGGAGGCGGGGTTCCCTCCTGCTTAGTGTCGTTGTGGAAGGCGTACGGAAAAATATTGCCTCATCAAAGGATGCATCTGTTTGTTCAGAGGAGGATGATCCCCAGTGTTTGGGGGAAACTGAAGGTGGTGGGAACTTCAGGGTAGCTGCAGTCCTGTAAAACAACTTGTCGTGGCACCCATGGAGGAGAAGACGGGTCCAATGGGGATGTGAGCGCGGAGCATCTGCTGCTTACTCTCTGCGGGTTAAGTACGGAGTAGGGGAGTTTTACCTGTTCATCATCAGGAAAAGGCATTACAAGGTAGGTATCCAGGATCCCCTCAGTAGATTATAGATCTTGAGATAATGTAGGAGGTGAGCACTCTTAATGCAGCATATGTCTGTACCAAGGTGATTGAAGCCCTCAAAGCTGGAGTAAGTGTTCTAGGCACACATAGCTCAATCTATATTAAAGAACCTCTAAAAGAATTAATAAGTAACTTCCTACAAAACAACCTAATTGTGCTTCTTTGTGGTATATTTTCAGGTCTATATTCTTGTGAAAAATTGCTGGGAAGAGGATCCCGAGAAGAGGCCAGACTTTAAGAAAATTGAAAGTACATTGGCAAAGATCTTTAGGTACTCTTTATAGAAGTCATTTTAGATCATGTTACAAAAAGGTGGCTTTGCTTAGTGAAAAAAATATATTTTTGACTTGTTACCCACATAAGGCCTATTTGATAAGGTAGAAAATGATCTATTCTTATATCAAGAACATACCGGAGCCCGAGCTCCCCAAATATATTGGCGAAAGTCTCATTTTAATATCAGTGTGAGGGTTTAGCCATATATTGTCAATTGCATTTACCGTTGTAGTGCACCATTTTCTGTGAATTGTTGTTTTATATAAGTTGTCACATCCGCATATTTGGCTATCCTGTGTAGGATGTTGTGGTACATGTGGTCCGCTGCAGGCATCCTCCATTGTATGCATTTTTGCTGGGGATTACGTTCAGCAGCGGAGCACATGTGCAGGATTTGCTCCCCCGGTTAGAAATGCACAACAGCATTTGGGGTTTTGAGCATTTTCTGCCATTTGAGACCACTTTTTTTTGTGATTTAATTTCCCAAATGAACAGCAATATGAATGTTCATGTCTTGCTTAGGATTGTATGTGTGGCCATTTACACTACTGTTGGCAATACATACTCTGCTCACACAGGTTATGTGCTGCCAACAAAAGATAACTTATATGTGCACATAAAATATGCTGTAGCCAACAAATGAGTGTTGGCTGAGTGTCACATGCGGCAGTGATTATGAACACGCATTTAAAATGGCAATAGTTTCACCAATTATCTGCTCATGTAAGGGTGATACTATAAGAAAATTTAGACTAGCAATTCATGTTTACAAGTGCATATCCATAAAGCGAGCATACAGAAATAATAAAATATGGCAGCACAACATTTTACATACAAACAACAGAACTAAGGTATGGGGATCATTCTAAATTAAAGTGGTATTATACCTACTAGAAATTGCTAGTCTAAATTTTCTTGTAGTATATATTGAGGGTAGTGGCCTCTTTTAGACTGAGCAACGCCCATCTGCCTGGGACTTCTCAGCAGAGTATAAATGTAGCTGGTTCCTACACCGCCCTGAATATTGTAGGCTTAGGTAAGTCCAAGAGAGGCAGTCTGTTAGTGTTAGGTACCCGTCTGCGGAAGCCACCTTGACGCCTGGTAGATGGGCCCGACACACGTTTGATCAAAAATGTGCGCAAAGAGATTCTATTTTTTCATTTCTAGTAGGTATAATACCACTTTAATTTAGAATGATCCCCATACTGTACCTTAGTTCTGTTGTTTGTATGTAAAATGTTGTGCTGCCATATTTTATTATTTCATGTAAGGGTGATGGCACATGGCGCAGTTTTGACATGCAGTTAGGATGCAGTTTTCAATTTAGCCAGTTTAGCAGCCTCGTTAACCCCTGGTGTTCTGCATTGTGGGAATGATTTAATTCATTTCAGCTTGCTACAATAAAAAACTGCATCCTAACTGCATGTCAAAACTTCACCGTGTGCCATCACCCTAAAAGGCCCTGAAGTGTGTCATTTGTTGGTTATTAGGGATGAGCGAATCGACTTCGGATGAAACATCCGAAGTCGATTCGTTTATCTCTTTTGGTTATATTCATCTCTCTAGCAGGTTCCCTCTGTGCAGTATTCCCTTCCATTGTTTATCTACATAGTGCTAGTATCAACAGGCTTTGCTTTCAGTATAATCTCTGTGCTGTTGGCACCCATATTTTTACTTACCCCCATAAAATTTCTCTGATTCTTTTGTGAAACACCAGTGAGTATCTGTGAACTGTTATTACCTCTCTTTACCACAGTCTGGGGATAGGAAATGCATATTGAAGCCCTGAAATACCCCATTAAGATATTTTATGACCTCCTTATGCTTTTCTACACATAGCAATTATCATAACCAGACAAGTGAGAGTTATATGGACACCTTACTGAGGCGATTACAGCTCTACTCCAAAAATCTAGAGCACTTAGTGGAGGAACGTACCAAGCTGTACAAGGCAGAAAGAGATCGTGCTGACCGCTTGAACTTTATGCTTCTACCGGGGTAAGTGTTCATCTGCTTATAGTTCTACAACATAATTAACTAAGAATTGCAGCTGTTTTTTTGGAGGGTAATTAAAAAAGATGCAATTATACTTTCCCTTCTACAGATGCACTGGTATTGATGCACTGAAGTTCTTAATTATAAAATGTAGCAAATGAAAACTGTTTTGTTTTTTTAGCAAAAAAAGGGAAATTGAGTAGTGTTTGCAGTAATATACATGCCGCTGGGTAAAAGCCTATAAGGACCCTTTCACACTAACCATACAGATTGTGTCCAGGTCTGTTTAGGAAAAAACTGATGTTTTTGCATGCAAGTTCAGTGAGTTTGTCTGCAATTGCATTCAGCGGTTCTGTTTTTTTTTTCACGTGGATGCTATTAGTTTTGATGCGTTTTTCACTTGCATGAAAGAAATTTGAAGAATTACAAACATCTCATAGCAACCATCAGTGAATAACGCATTGCATACAGATTGCACCTGGGTGCAATGCCTTTTTCACAGAAGCCCCATTAACTTCTATGGGACCAGGGCTGGGTGAAAAACATAGTATTCTGCAATTTTAATGTAACGCAGATATGATGTGTGAAAAACAACACTCATATAAACAGACCCATAGAAATGAATGGATCAGGATTTAGTGCCAGTGCAATAGGTTTAGTTCACACATTGCACCCATACAGAAAACTCGCTTGTGTGTGCTCCAGTTTCCTCCCACACTCCAAAGACATACTGATAGGGAACTTAGATTGTGAGCCCCTATAGGGACAGCAGGTAATGATAATATCTATACAGTGCTGCAGAATAAGTCAGCGCTATATGAGTGAGTAAAATAAATTAATACAATTGCTGGCTTGTGTCTGTAATAGGTTTTTGCCAGACACATGCTCTATGATCACAAGCTAAGCTCAGAATTATATCTCTGGCTTGTGATTAAGCCCAGAGTTTAAAGGACCTGCCAAAATCTTGCCCCCGATTGGCTCAGAGCTTTTCTGTCAGTCCCTGAGCCATTCAGGGTAATCCCTTTCCCTCCAAGGCTCATGTGATCTTCCATCTTCATCCTCCCTGCCGTCTTCCCTACCAAATGTTCACAGTAAAATGGTGCTAGTGCGGTTTTGTGCAATTTGTTTGAAGTGAATCTCAGAAATGTTTGATTCAGTTGGCAGAAGATTGGTTTGTAAAATTTATAACAAATCCGATTAGTTCAAAATCTATTTCCTCATTTCTAAAATCAAATCAATATTTGGTGTGACCACTCTTTGCCTTCAGAACATCATGAATTCATCCAGGAACAATGGCACACAGTTTTTGAAGGAACTCAGCTCTTTAAGATGTTTGGAACAACTTCCCTGCTGACTAAAGATGTTCTGTGGATGTGGGCTTGCTCAAATCCTTCTGTCTCCATGTAATCCTGTCTCGAAGATCAGGGCTTTGTGGGTACCATATCATCACTTCCATAACTCCTTGTTCTTTTTTTATTTTCTTTATTTGACTTTTTATTTATTAGTTTTTTTAAATTATTTTCTGTATATATTTTTTTACTTTTTATTTTTTATGAAAACAAAACCCTTCTTTTCACAGTCTGCAGGCTCACAGTTAAGTTTACAGCCAGCAGAGGGTGCTCTCACATCAAGAAGAGCATGCCCCTGCTGGATTTTTCACTTTACATTGTGATTGACAGCTGTAAAACCATGTTACAGTGATGCCACGCAGGGAGACCACTTTGGCTGGTCTCCAGGATACTTACTGTGACCACAGCTGTCTAACAACGGCTGTGGTCACAGAGACCTGCAGAGCGCCAACAGATTGTAATGAAACCCAACGCTTTTATACATCAGGTTACAGATAACAGCTTACCACCACAATGTATATAGCCATGTGGCATTAAGCAAGGGGTTAATAAAACAATTTTTAACCATTTAATAGTCCCACAAGGGGTCTTTAATAGGCTATCTTTTGATTGCGTCTATAATTCTCTGTATTGCTTATGCAATGCATATAGGATTATACTGTAAGTGCTATACTATGTAATCAAGCAGGCTGCACCAGAGAGGCGTAGCCTGCTAGTATACACATGGTTAGGTCCCAGCCGGCCGTGCATAGACATTGGCACCTCACGATTCTATTCATGGGGTGCCGATGGGAGACAGAGAAAGTCTACTCCCTCTGTAACCACTTGGATGCTGCAGTCAGTATTGACAGCAGCATCTAATAGGTTAAATGGCCTGGATCGGTGTCTACATCAATCCGAGCCATAAGAGCAGGAGTCCCCACTCTCTGCTGCATTGTAGACCTATGCACCGCTTATTCTAGGCTGTCGTAAAAAGGCCTAGAATAAAGCCCAATAATGACAACTGTAAAAACACATCTGCGGTCATAAAGGGGTTACAATAAATATGGCAGAACATTTTCAGAGCTTAGAAAAGAGTTTTCTGGGATTACTGTGTATTTTAACATATATGCTCATGTAGTTACCTCAAGTACATCTTCCTGCTTTTTTTTTTCTTGACCCGTTTTCACCATGTAAACAAACACTGGGGTTTGTTTATATCCTATATGTAGCACTTCCGGTTGCTCTATCCAACCAAACCAATGATATTTTTTTTTTCTGCACCACCTTTAACATGCCTTGCTAGTTTACAGCTCCACCCCACCCCTCTAGTTACATAGACATTCACCTATCACTGCCCCCTGTTGCTGCTGTGACACGCACATGGACATAATATCAACCAAAATAAGAAAGAGCTGCATGGATATGGTCATGTGACCACGGGCCAGAATGGAAGATTAGAGCAAAAAAGGTAAAAAATACATTAGAAAACTGCATCTTCCTTGATAAATGATTATTTCAAGGGATATTGATATAAACCAGAAAACCCATTTAACGCTCTGGATACCACTCTGTTCTAATTAGAAGCTCATGAGTCCAGTATGTTCATGTTGCATGATTATTGTAGCTTGTTTACTTTGGTTAAATCAATTTTCATTAAGGCATAGCACAAAAATCATACAAAACATATCCAATAATGATGTGCAAACATGTATATAATATATAAAACTCCTCATTAGAATATTAAATGCAGTTACAATCAGTATATGCATTTTTTTCAGTATCTAATATATAAAGCTGAGTGTATGTATGTATGTATGTGTGTATGTCCGCTAAAGGAATCCGCACCGTCGCAGCTACAGTCACTAAATTTGGCACGCAGATAGATCAGGTGTCCGGGAAGGTTTTAGAACGGGTCTCAGCTCTCCAGGATGTACTGTTCCTGAGATATTCCCCCAAAAAATGCATTAGCCAATAGAAGCCTGGTCACATCACCCTTCTCAGCCAATAGAAGCTCGCAGGCAGTTAGTCTCCACACGCACACTGTTCCATACTAGGTTTCCATAACAACCCAGCCATTTTCCTTCACTGCTGTAGGTCTTCTTTAAAGGGGCAGGGCGCTTTGGATGACACTGTTAAAGGGGTATTCCCGTTACCATAAATATAACTTATGTTTTAGACTAACTCATCATCAATCATTACCTCATATAATGTAAATTTCACATATTTACCGCTCAGTAGTAATAAAAGATGTTTTCTTCCACTGTGTTTCCTCCTCATAAATTATCATGGCATCGACCTGTAATTCAGGCCACCCTCAAAAGAAGGACTTAAAAGCCCCACCCAGGTCCTGGTAAGCAACGTCCCTTACTCGACCAGGCCACGCCCCCTTCCACTCCGCAGCCGACGGATTGAAAAAATGAAGGTAAAAATCAACTTCTGCCAGCTGCAGGGGTGGGAGGGAGGGTGACTTTCTCCCTGCAGCTCATGCTCAGACTGCACAGTGCTGCTGTCTGGAAATGAGCTGTTCAAAAGAACATCCTTGTCCTCCGTCCGGGCCCTGCGCATGACGGAGGACAGGGAATCTGAAAGCCGGATTGTCCAGCCTAAAACCGGACCTCTGGCCACCCTAGGGGCAGGCTGATGTTGGGGTGGCCAGACATCCGGTTTTAGGCTGGACAGTCCGGTTTTCTGGCTCAATGTCCTCCGTCCGGCGCAATGCCTTGACGGACGCAGGGATGTCCACCCTTTCAGTAGCTCACACTCAGACAGCTTCTCCTCCGTGTCTTCACTGAGCCAGGGGGCGTGGCCTCATTTAGGGGTGTGGCTTCATGGGGACTGGGGTTGTGGCTTCACATTTGGAGGCATGGCCGGTGAGGTCCGGCTTTCTGGGGTGAAGACAGTGGCCACCCTAGCTGCTGTGGAGGTCACAGTTAAAGGGGAAGGCGCTATGGATGTTACTGTTAAGGGGCAGGCTGCTGTGGAGGTCACTGTTAAAGAGGAAGGCTCTTTAGAGGTCACTCTCAATATCTTTTAACGACACACACACAAACATTAAATGAAATAGAATAGCAAATTGATGCGACTCATCAGAGTTCATCTGTGTGGGGTTGCCTCTACAGATGAAGAAGCACTCCGATGCCTTTTGATTGACAGGGCCAGACAGGCCCTGGCAATCCCGCTCCGAGTTGCGGTGCATACGCAGAGGCTCTGCTTCCGCTACTGGAGCAGCCATTGTGAATGTACCATTACACTGGGAAGTCACCACTGTGGAAGCAGAACCTCTGCGCATACAGCACTACTCAGCAGTTCAGGTGCAAGATTGTCAGGACCAGTCGATATGTTCTGGCCTTGTTAATCAATTGACAGGAGAAGCATCCTCAGCTTTGGGGACACCACCCTCGCAGGTGTTGAATTCTGCTTGATAAAATGAATCGATTTGTACAAATCAATTTGCTCATCTCTTTTCGGGACTAATGAGAACTAAATTTTAAGAAAATAAAAATCAATATTAGAAAAATTAATTATGTTATTGAAATCATGTAAAAAAAAAATAAAAGAACTGAATATGTTTGGTGATCAAGACAGCAAGTTAAGTAAAGTTTTAAAGGATTAATCTAAAAATACAATATCCTAACTTAGTCATCCATAACTTGTAACTTTTATCCTCTTATCTCATAATGCTTATATACCATAGAAAGCTTTAAATTTACATTTGTTTATTGCAGGCCTGTGGTAAAATCCCTTAAAGAAACAGGATTAGTAGAGCCTGAGTTTTTTGAAGAAGTCAGCATTTACTTCAGTGATATTGTTGGATTTACTACAATCTGCAAATATAGTACACCTATGGAGGTTGTGGATATGCTGAATGACGTCTACAAGGATTTTGATCGCATTTTAGATCATCATGATGTCTACAAGGTATTAAACTGAGCAGTTAGTTATTGTAAGGGATTGTATACTTGCGGTGGGGTCGGCAATGACAGACTCTCAAACTTCAGGGGTTAAAAGTCAAAATAGTGCTTTATTTTTCACTCAGCACATTACAGGGAATCAAAGTTATCTATCATTTGGCTGAAGCTTGAGCACATAACACAAAAAAATCTATCTCGCCTATGGTTTAGCAAGGCTTCACAAACCTCACAGTCAAACAGCTTCCATGCTGTGACCATGACTGAAGCTATGAGATGGCTTATATATTCCCCAGTAATGGTCCCAGTAGCTACACCTGTGATCTCTTCAGGCTAGGGGGAATAGCCTGGAGTAAGAGTGTGGACTGGTAGGTCCCACTACCAACCTACCCACCAGTCCAAAAAAATTCACACCAGAACCAAGGCTTCAATAACCTGTCTCAGCAAACTATGCTTTGCTGAGACAACATATTTTTCTGGCTTATCTCACCCAGCTGAGGACTGTAGACAAACTCAATAGAAAGTTTACTGAGTTCTTCTACAGTCTCGTGCTTAGCAGAGAGGAGAAGCTGCTCTTGGTTGAGCGCTTCTGACCCCTTGTTCTAGTGATCGGTGGGGGTCTCAGAGCTGGGACCCCCGCTGAATAAAAACTTCTGATATGTCCCTATGACATATCAAAAATTGAAAAAAATGTAGTTACTCTTTAACATCCCATTGGTATCCAGATAGTACTGCATTCAAAAGCTAGTGTGCATTAGATGATGAGGGCTAATAAGCCTAAACAGCTATATTGGAATAAAAGACTGCTGCTGTGGATTCATATTTGTCCAACAAATTCATGAAGGAACAATTTGCACTTTTGCATGTCTCTGTTATCCCAGAATAATAATTCCTTGTTGTGTGAATATGTACTGGAAGTGAATATACTTTATAAGTACTTTCTGCTTTTTAGAAGACCTTACTCATTCTAACCTTCAAATAGTCACATTCTATAAGAGATAATAGTAATAAACATACAATATATCAGGCTATAGTGCAGGTGGAATACGAGGAAAAAAATAAAGACTGCTTAACAATATCCGTTCACAAGATCAATCTCTCTAAAACATAATTCCAATGGATTACCTATGAAAATGGAAGATCTGATGGGTATTTGATTTCATTTTCATATACTACAACAGATTGGCCATATGAGACCATGTTAACACAGTCCAGATTTGGTGTGGCTTCTCTCTAGTTGAAAAACTGACTCCTGCTTTTTGTCAGTTCTTCAGGACTTGATTTACCACTTGTAGACCACTTGTTGACTTAAAAAGTCTGGGCAGTCCGCAGTTAACTTTGCAAGGACTTTCCTGAACGTCTTTGCAGAGTTAACAGTGGCATGGAGATTGTGCAGATGTGGGTGCAGAGAACCTGCTGTCAGCGACAGATGGGCTTCCCATAGACATTTTTTTACCATCCTTGCCTTCTCCATCACTGAATATACAGAGCTCAATGAGTGCTGCTTCCTGATCCAACCGAGCGATCATGTGATTACCTGGGCCTGGGTATCTGTGCAATGTTTCTGAATATTAGCAGACTCAGATCAGCTCTGCAGCGGGCCCAACATGTTTGTATAACCTCACTGCGGGATGTATTCCTTCTGTAACTGGGGCTAGTATCTCAACCCCAGTAAGGGCTCATTCAGATGGCCGTATGATGTCCGCAAAAATACAGATCCGTTTTTTTTTTTTGCGGACAGTTCAACATGTCCGCAAAAAAACCAGATAGCATTCAGTTTTTTTGCGGACCCATAGACTTTAATGGGGCCATGTCCTTATTTTCACTGACAAGTATAGGACATGTTTAATTTGTCTTGCGGAGCCATGGAATGGAAAAAAGGGCCCATAGAAGTGAATGGGTCAGTATGTAATCCGCAAAAAAACGGATATGCATTTTTTGCGGACATCATACGGCCGTCTGAATGAGCCCTTAGGCTGAGTTCACACTTTAGTTGTTTGCTCGGTTATTTCCATCAGTTATTTGGAGCCAAAACCAGGTGGCAGGTGTTCAAAAACACAGAACAGCTACAAATCTGTCCATTATACTTTATTTCTGACTAGGCTTCACTACTGTTTTTGGCTCACAATAACTGATGGAAATAAGTGACCTAATAAACGAAGTGTGAACTCAGCCTAACTGGGGTTGATAATAAAAATGCCACCACACACCACATTGTGGCTTCTTGCCCCACCCCTGGCAATAATAAACTATATATCTTTCTATATCAAAATTACCTTTATGGAAATGAGATATAATTTATAAAAGTATTTTAGTTGCAACTTGTGCACAGTTTTCTTTTTTTGGTTGAGGCATTATTCTTCACAATATCAGTATTTTTTTAAAATTTTTTTTTCATTTTTACTATATTGTTTTTACTTTCACTTCTCATTTACTGTTTGTATATGCGTTTTTGGTGTTGATATTAAACAAAGTAAGACCCTGACTGAAGTGGTCATTTTAATTTTAGTAATATAATATAAGCTTAAAAGTCTATTTCCTCTTTAGGTTGAAACAATTGGGGACGCTTATATGGTGGTCAGTGGTCTTCCTAATCGAAATGGAAATCGACATGCAGTAGATATATGTAGGATGGCTTTGGATATTCTTAGTTTTATGGGGTCTTTTGAATTGAATCATTTGCCTGGTTTACCTGTATGGATCCGGATTGGAATTCACTCAGGTATACATCATTCTGTAGAAAATATCTGGTGTTTCTGAATGAGGTTTTCTCTTGGGTTTTTTGAAGCTCAGACTCCCATACAAATGTTGATTTAATATGTGCATATGTAAATTAGACAATAAAGTCAGCTCCAAAGTCATCTTTTAACTAAGCACACCACCATGTATGTTAGGTGTATTCCCATTTCATGACCAATCTGATACTGATGACCCGAGGATAGGTCATCAAAATTAGATTGGTGGGGTCCAACTCCCTGTGGACCTTGTGTGATCACTGCATCTTCTTCAGTTTTTACCTGCACACTGTCTGCATTATGGCAATCGTTTAGGGTAATTAAAGCTTCCTCCCACATTCATGTGAATAGGACAAAAATCTCTAACTACCCTGAGGATTTGTCATCGGTATCATGAAACTAGAATATCCCTTTAAACATAAAGTAATTGTGAAAATACGGTATGGTACTCTTTCTTTTAATTTGTCTGCAAAACAGGTTTTATGTGCATTGAATGTGGAGTTGAGCTGTTCTATGCAACATTGTTCTGCCATTACAGCCGCCCAGTGCCACCCCTGCTTGTTTGGCTTTCGCCACCTCATTGATTTCAGAGCTAGGAGTGATGAGGCAGCGTAAGCCAGGAACTATTAGGCTGGCCATACACTTAAGATTAAAGTCGTCCAGAGTAGCAGATTTTAGCCATTACGTCTGACTGTGATTTTAACCCCTTGAGGACAGAGCCCATTTTGGCCTTAATGTCTGGGCCAAATTTTTGAATTCTGACATGTGTCACTTTATGTGGTAATAACTTTGGAACGCTTTTACTTATCCAGGCCATTCTGAGATTGTTTTCTCGTGACACATTGTACTTCATAACAGTCATAAATTTGAGTCAATATATTTCACCCTTATTTATGAAAAAATCCCAAATTTACCAAAAATTCTGAAAAATTTGCAAATTTCCAAATTTCAATTTCTCTACTTTCAAAATACACCGTAATACCTCCAAAAATAGTTATTATTTTACATTCCCCATATGTCTACTTTATGTTGGCATCATTTTGTAAACGTCATTTTACTTTTTTAGGAAGTTAGGAGGCTTAGAAGTTTAGAAGCCATTTTTCAAATTTTCACCAAATTTTCCAAAACCATTTTTTTTTAGCACCAATGCAGATATAAAGTGATTTTGAGGGGCTTACATAATGAAACCCACCATAAATGACCCCATTTTAGAAACTACACCCCTCAAATTATAAAAAACTGCTGTTACAAACTTTGTTAACCCTTGAGGTGTTCCACAAGAATTAATGGAAAATGGAGGTGAAATTTCAAAATTTCACTTTTTTCGTAGATTATTCATGTTAACATTTTTTTTCTTGCAACACAGCAAGGGTTAACAGCAAACTAAACCTCAATATACATTCCTCTGATTCTGCAGTTTACATAAATACCCCATATGTGGTGGTAAACGTCTCTATGGGTTTGTGGCAGTGGTCAGAAGGAAAGGAGCGCCATACGGATTTTGGAGGCAAAATTTGCTAGAATAGTTTTTAGGCACCATTTTGTAATTGAGAGACCCTGACGTACCCCTACAGTGGAAACCCTCATAAAGTGACCCCATTTTGGAAACTACACCCTTCAAAGAATATATTAAGGGGGGTACTGACCACTTTGACCCCCTAAGCATTTTACGGAATTTGGAAACACTTGGCTGTGAAAATGAACATTTTTTTTCTTCCAATAAAATGTTGCTTTAGCCCCAATTTTTTTTATTTGCATAAGGGGTAACAGGAGAAAAGCCCCCCCATAATTTGTTACCCATTTTCTCCTGAATACGGCAACACCCCATATGTTGTGGTAAACTGCTGTGGGGGCACATGGCAGGACTCAGAACAGAAGGAGCGCCATATGGATTTTACAACACAGATTTTGATGGAGTGGTTTGCGGGAGCCATTGATTTTTATTTTTTTGAGTTATTGTCTTATGTGGGGGCTCATTTTTTGCAGGATGAGGTGAGGTTTTCATTGGTACCATTTTGGGGTAAATACGCCTTTTTGATCGCCTACTATTACACTTTTTGTGAGGGAAGAGGGAAAAAAATGGCTATTTTGGCATAGTTTTTTTTAAATTTTTTTTACAGAATTCGCCTGGGGGGCCATCTCATGTAATATTTTTATAGAGCAGGTTGTTACAGACGCAGCGATACCCAATATGTCCAACTTTTTTAATGTTGGAAAGTTTTACACATTAGATGCATTTTGAACAGAATAAAATATTTTTTTTTGTGTTGCCATTTTCAGAGAGCCATATTTTTTTCAGTTTTCAGGCGATTGTCTCAGGTAGGGTACAGTTTTTGCGGGACAAGATGACGGTTGAATTGATACCATTTTGGGGTAATTACGCCTTTTTGATCGCCTGCTATTACACTTTTTGTGAGGGAAGAGGGGAAAAAATGGCTATTTTGGCATAGTTTTTAAAAAAAATTTTTTTACAGCATTCGCCTGGGGGGCCATCTCATGTAATATTTTTATAGAGCAGGTTGTTACGGACGCAGCGATACCCAATATGTCCAACTTTTTTATTGTTGGAAAGTTTTACACATTAGATGCATTTTGAACAGAATAAAATATTTTTTTTGTGTTGCCATTTTCAGAGAGCCATATTTTTTTCAGTTTTCAGGCGATTGTCTCAGGTAGGGTACAGTTTTTGTGGGACAAGATGACGGTTGAATTGATACCATTTTGGGGTAAATACGCCTTTTTGATCGCCTGCTATTACACTTTTTGTGAGGGAAGAGGGAAAAAAATGGCTATTTTGGCATAGTTTTTTTAATTTTTTTTTACAGCATTCGCCTGGGGGGCCATCTCATGTAATATTTTTATAGAGCGGGTTATTACGGATGTGGCGATACCTAACATGTTTCTGTATTGTGTGTTTTTTATTTTTAATCAATTTTTTTAACTTTTTTTTTAACTTTTTTTTTTTTTTTTTTTCACTTTCTTGACTCAGATCCACTTGGTTCTTCAAGAACCAGTGGGTCTGGTATTTTACAATACACTGCAGTACACTGTATAGTGTACTGCAGTGTATTTTCTTATAGCCTGTTCAAGCTCCTGCCTTTAGCAGGAGCTTGAACAGGCTTCCATGGCAAGCCAGACGAAAGCGTCTGGTTGCCATGGTAACCATCGGGACGCTGCCACAGCAGAGCAGCGTCCCGATGGAAGGGAGAGGGAGCTTCCTCCCTCTCATCTGCCCACACCATCGGCGCTGCCAGCGCACCGCAGCGCCGATGGGAGAGGGAGGGAGCGCTCCCTCCCTGTTAACCCCTTCCATACAGCGGTCCCTACGGACCGCGGCATGGAAGGGGTTAAACTGCTGACATCGGTGCCAGCACCGATGTCAGCAGTTTCAAGCAGAGTATCAGCTGTATGCTGATACTCTGCTTGAATACCGCTCGGCCATCCTGAGAAATTATTGCGGGCGGCACTCGCGGCAGCCGCCCGCACATTACAAGTCTCCCCCCCGCCGCCCATCTGCCCACCCATGTGCCCACAGCCAATCAGGGGGGCGGGGGGGACACCCTGACCTCCCCCTAAATACTGACACTCGGCGGGGATTCGCTAGAATAGCGCTATCCCCGCCGAGTACCCCTTGCCTGCTGTGAATGGCTGGTCTGAATAGACCAGCCATTCACAGCGATCGCCTTTATGGGGGGTGCACGGCACCCCCCGAGGCCTTAACTATGGGTGGCTGGGTGTCTTAAACAGCACCCATTACAGCATGTAACTCCCCCTGCACTGAGCAGGGGGGGTTTACATGCAGGGCGTACCGGTACGCCCTGTTGCACTAAGTACCTCGTGCCCAGGACGTACCGGTACGCCCATTGTCGCCAAGGGGTTAAAAATTACTGTGATTGCTGATGGCAAACTCTTGTCTGCCGAAAATGTAATCCGCTATGTTGGTAAACTTCAGCCATTCATTGGCCGAAGCTACATGTTGATGGCATGATCGGCTGAATTCAGCCGAGCTGGCATTACTGAAAGTGCCCAGAATAGCATGGCTCCACCCAGAATGTACGTAAAACTTGAAAGATTTCTTATTATTAGCATGCAGTATATTCACAATAAAATTATGCTTATGTCGGCGGTCGCCTACCTAAATGGCAGAATGCTTTGTTAGAAAGTGATTGTGGAGCTGACAGACTTCCTTTAAGACTTCCCATTCACACGTCCGCAAATGGTGTCTGCATCCGTTCCGCAATTTTGCGGAACGGGTGCGGACCCATTCACTTTCAATGGGGCCGCAAAAGATGTGGACGGCACACAGTGTGCCGTCCGCATCTGCACTTCAGTTCCGCGGCTCCCGAAAAAAATAGAACATGTCCTATTCTTGTCCGAATACACGGACAAGAAAAGGCATTTCTATTATGTGCGGTCCGCAAATTGTGGAACGCACATGCCTGGTGTCCGTGTTTTGCGGATCCCCAAATTGCGGATCCACAAAACACGGACACCGGACACACAGAAGTGTGAATGGAGCCTAAGGCTCCATTCACACGTCCGTATTTTTATTTTCCAGATTTTCGGTCCGTTTTTTGCGGATCCGTGTTTCCGCAAAAACCTTCAGTTTTTACCAATTGTACATCTGCATCCGTTCCGTTTTTCCGGAAAAAAAGGAAGGAGGAATATATGTTGGTAGGGTATTTATTTCTATTTCCTGGAAACGGATCCGCAATTGCGGATAATATGCGAATGACATATTGATGCATTACGCATATCATTCGCATTTTTTGCAGACCCATTGACTACAATGGGACCACGGACCGCATATGCGGACAAAAGTAGGACAAGCTCTATTTTATATGCGGATCGGCATTACGGAACGGAATGGAACAATGGATGCGGACAGCACATGGAGTGCTGTCCGCATTTTTTGCAGAGCCGTTGAAATGAATGGATCCGCATTCTGGATTCCGCATTTGCGGAACGGATGCGGATTATAACAACGTGTGAATGGAGCCTAATGGAGACAGTACATGTGTAACCATCTTTGGTTGTGCAGTTTCTGCATGCTAATACCACTTTTCCCTAAAATAACCAGTACTTTAGATTGGATGTGGCGGGATTAATTGGTTTATCTTTTTTTTTTTTTCTGTTCAGGACCATGTGCTGCTGGTGTTGTTGGAATTAAAATGCCAAGATACTGCCTTTTTGGTGACACTGTTAACACAGCTTCCCGGATGGAGTCTACAGGATTACGTAAGATTCATTCAAAATTACAAAAGAAATCTTTTAAGTGAAGGAGAATAATATATTTTAGAAAATTTTGATTACAAATACTTTTACTATAGATTGCCTTTGTTTTGAATGATACTATATAGTACTTACGTAGTTCTACTTCAGTAGTAGAAAAACACTCTTAATAAAGTGCAGGTTAGTGATGTTTCCTCTTGTATCCCAATAATCTGCGTGAAGTCTCCCAGCCCACGAGCCGTTCGTTGCTCGAGTATCAGTACGGTGTGATTTAATACCACGCACTGATATCCTGTACCAAAGCTACTCTTTATTCCAACATCAGTACTTCAAAAGAGGATGTACACATAGTGCTCACTGTATAAAATATAAATCCAAACAATTTATTGCACATACAGACTTGATGTATTGATTTTTCCACATAAAACACACTACCTGACCCGGGTTTCGCCTAGCTTCATCAGGGGCGTGCCCCTTTTTGAATCGGTCTGAATTACTTTTGACCTTCCTTTACAACAACGTCATATCTGCATCAAAAAACATATATTACAAATCTCAAAATATATAAAATATAAGAAAATATAAAGACATAAACAATCATCTCAGTATTACTAAAAATTATATATTCCAAATCCATTTCATAGTAATATCACTCCACCTTTTCACATACTGTACTTCTAGTGTGCACCATGTATCCTCTTTGACTCACTTCCTACCTAACACCGTGACTACTTATAAGGTGTAATCGCTAACATTATGGAGACTCAACTTACTTCCCAGTTGTGATCTTAAGTAGAGATGAGCGAGCACTAAAATGCTCGGGTGCTCGTTATTTGAGTCAAATTTTTTCCGATGCTCGTTTCGAATAACGAACCACATTGAAGTCAGTGGGAGACTCAAGCATTTTATGCAGGGGACCAAAGCTCTGCACAGGGAAGGTTGCGTGAAAACCTGGAAACCTCAAAAAAATGATGGAAACACCACAGGAAACAGCAGGGGCAGCATGCATGGATGCCTCTGAGGCTGCCTAATCGTACCATTACGCCAAATTCTGGGCAACAGCCTGATGGTGACCCTCAAGACAATTGTGCTGACCCAGACCAAGATGGCACATGTTAGGAAAGCACCCAACTAGGTGCAACGAAGGTCCATCACCGCCTGCGGGTGACACCACTGCCCATGCTGGCACTGCTGTCCTATCCCCCGCCCCAGGACGCAGGCATAAGCCTGACACAGCATGGCGGTGACACCACCAAGTGACCAAGTTAGATGAGGTAGCAGGTGAACCACCCAAAAATTTAGCCTGACACAGCATGGCGGTGACACCACCAAGTGACCAAGTTAGATGAGGTAGCAGGTGAGCCACCCAAAAATTTAGCCTGACACAGCATGGCGGTGACACCACCAAGTGACCAAGTTAGATGAGGTAGCAGGTGAGCCACCCAAACATGTAGCCTGACACAGCATGGCGGTGACACCACCAAGTGACCAAGTTGGATGAGGTAGCAGGTGAGCCACCCAAACATGTAGCCTGACACAGCATGACGGTGACACCACCAAGTGACCAAGTTAGATGAGGTAACAGGTGTAGCCTGACACAGCATGGTGGTGACACCACCAAGTGACCAAGTTAGATGAGGTAGCAGGTGAGCCACCCAAACATGTAGCCTGACACAGCATGGCAGTGACACCACCAAGTGACCAAGTTAGATGAGGTGGCAGGTGAGCCACCCAAAAATTTAGCCTGACACAGCATGGCGGTGACACCACCAAGTGACCAAGTTAGATGAGGTAGTAGGTGAGCCACCCAAACATATAGCCTGACACAGCATGGCGGTGACACCACCAAGTCACCAAGTTAGATGAGGTAGCAGGTGAGCCCAAAAATTTACCCTGACACAACATGGCGGTGACAACAGAGTGACCAAGTTAGACTGAGGTAGCAGGTGAAGCACATAAAATTTTACACTGACAAAGCATGGCGGTGACAACAGAGTGACCAAGTGAGACTGAGGTAGCAGGTGAACCACATAAAATTTTACCCTGACACAGCATGGTGGTGAACCCAGAATGACCAAGTTAGACTGAGGTAGCAGGTGAAGCACATAAAATTTTACCCTGACACAGCATGGCGGTGACAACAGAGTGACCAAGTGAGACTAAGGTAGCAGGTGAACCACATAAAATTTTACCCTGACACAGCATGGCGGTGACAACAGAGTGACCAAGTAAGACTGAGGTAGCAGGTGAACCACATAAAATTTTACCCTGACACAGCATGGCAGTGAACCCAGAGTGACCAAGTTAGACTGAGCTAGCAGGTGAACCACATATAAATTTACCCTGACACAGCATGGCGGTGACAACAGAGTGACCAAGTTAGACTGAGATAGCAGGTGAACCACATTAAAATTTACCCTGACACAGCATGGCGGTGACAACAGAGTGACCAAGTTAGATTGAGGTAGCAGGTGAACCACATAAAATTTTACCCTTACACAGCATGGCGGTGACAACAGAGTGACCAAGTTAGACTGAGGTAGCAGGTGAACCACCCAATAATTTACCCTGACACAGCATGGTGGTGAACCCAGAGTGACCAAGTAAGACTGAGGCAGCAGGTGAACCACCCAAAAATGTAGCCTGACACAGCATGGCGGTGACACCCCCAATGCCTTGGTCAGACTGAGATTGCAGTCAAATGGCTGTAGGTGAGCCTCCCCAAAAGAGTGTTTGAAGTTGAGTATCTGTAGTTGACGCTTGATTGGAGAGAGGGCCTGTAAGTGGCCCTCCCTAAACATTGTTTGAAAGGAGAGCCAGTTGGCCCTCTGAAAAATTGCCTGTTGGCTCAGCATTTGTGTAAGAAGAGAAGGAGGAGGAGGAGAGGAAAGGATACATGAAGAATCTTCATGTTGAGCTGCTTTCCCCAGGTGGAGATTTGAATTCCGGTGAAATCCAGGCTTTATTCATTTTAATAAGCGTCAGCCTGTCAGCGCTGTCAGTTGACAGGCGTGTAAACTTATCAGTGATGATGCCACCAGCTGCACTGAAGACCCGCTCTGACAACACGCTAGCAGCAGGGCAGGCCAGCACCTCCAAGGCGTACAGCGCCAGTTCGGGCCATGTGTCCAGCTTTGCAACCCAGTAGTTGTATGGAGCAGAGTGATCACGCAGGACGTTGGTATGGTCAGCTAGGTACTCCCTCACCATCTTTCTGAACAGCTCCCCCCTACTCTGCCTAGACTGGGGACGGGTGACATAGTCTTGCTGGGGTGACATAAAACTGGCAAAAGCCTTGGAGAGTGTTCCCCTGCCAGTGCTTGAAAAGCTGCCTGCTCCCCTCCTCTCCCCCGCTAGTTGGCCCACTGAACTACGTCCTCTGCCGCTAGCAGTGTCAGATGGGAAGGATAGTTTCAGCTTGTGCACCAGGACCTGTTGATATTGATTCACTCTCATACTCCTTTCCTCTACAGGAATGAGAGTGGAAAAGTTCTGCTTGTACCGGGGGTCAAGGATGGTGAACACCCAGTAATCGGTGTTAGCAAAAATGTTTTTAACGCGAGGGTCACGGGAAAGGCAGCCTAACATGAAGTCAGCCATGTGCGCCAGAGTCCCAACACACAAGAATTCCCTCTCCTCAATAGGCTGACTCTCCATTTCCTCCTCCTCCAACTCCTCCTCTTCAGCCCATACACGCTCAACAGATAAGAAGGAATGAGCATTGGTACCCTCTTCAGTCTCGCCAACAGTCTCCTACTCTTCCTCCTCATCCTCCTCCCCCTCCTCCAATACACGCTGAGAAACAGACCTGAGAGTGCTCTGGCTATCAAGCAACGTATCTTCTTCCCCCATCTCCTGTGACAAGCGCAAAGCTTCTGACTTCATGCTGAGCAGTGAGTTTTTCAGCAGACAAAGCAGCGGGATGGTGACGCTGATAATGGCGGCATCGCCACTGACCATCTGTGTTGACTCCTCAAAGTTGCTTAACACCTGACAGATATCAGACATCCACGTCCACTCGTCATTGTAGACTTGAGGAAGCTGACTAACCTGACTACCAGTTCTTGTGGAAGTTGTCATCTGGCAGTCTACAATGGCTCTGCGGTGCTGGTAAACCCTGGCTAACATGTGTAATGTGGAATTCCATCGCGTGGGCACGTCGCACAACAGTCGGTGAGCTGGCAGTTGCAAGCGCCGTTGCACTGCCCTGAGGGTGGCAGCATCTGTGGTTGACTTGCAGAAATGCGCACAGATGCGTCGCACCTTGGTGACCAAATCAGACAAATTGGGGTAGGTCTTGAGGAACTGCTGAACCACAAGATTGAACGCGTGGGCCAGGCATGGCACATGTGTGAGTCTGCCGAGTTGCAGAGCCGCCACCAGGTTACGCCCGTTGTCACACACAACCATGCCTAGTTTGAGGTTCAGCGGCGCCAGCCAAAGATCGGTCTGTGCCGTGATGCCCTGTAACAGCTCTTGGGCGGTGTGCCTCTTGTCACCTAAGCTCAGCAGTATCAGCACCGCCTGTTGGCGCTTACCCACGGCAGTGCTGCTGCGCCTAGAGCTACCAACTGAAGGCGCCGTGCTCACGGACGGTAATTGAGAGTAGGAGGAGGGGTTGGAGGAAGAGCCATAATAAGTCTGAGAAACCGTGACCGAGGTAGGCCCCACAATCCTCGGTGTGGGCAGCACATGAGCGGCCCCAGGGTCAGACTCGGTCCCAGCCTCCAAGTTAACCCAATGTGCCGTCAGGGAGATATAGTGTCCCTGCCCACCAGCACTTGTCCACGTGTCTGTGGTTAGGTGGACCTTGTCAGTAACCGCGTTGGTCAGGGCACGGATGATGTTCTGTGACACGTGCTGGTGTAGGGCTGGGATGGCACATCGGGAAAAATAGTGGCGGCTGGGGACCAAGTACCGAGGGACAGCCACCACCATCAGGTTGCGGAAAGCTTCAGTCTCTACCAGCCTATAGGGCAGCATCTCCAGGCTCAGCAGTTTGGAGATGTGGACGTTTAGGGCTTGTGCATGTGGGTGGGTGGAATTGTATTTGCGCTTGCGCTCAAATGTCTGATGTAAAGACAGCTGAACGCTGCGCTGGGACACATTGGTGGAGGAACGTGGAGGTGAAGGGGTGGTTGTAGGGCGGTCGGCGCTCATGCCTGGGTCCTGGGCGGGGGGTTGACTCGCAGAGCCAGCATGTGACACAAGGGAAGGAGCAGTGGTGTGACCCGCAGGAGGTGAATGGCCTTGGTTCCACTGAGTCGGGTGTTTAGCACTCATATGCCTGCGCATGCTGATAGTGGTTAGGCTGTTAGTGGTGGCTCCCCTGCTGATCCTGGTGTGGCACAGGTTACACACCACAGTCCGTCGGTCATCCGCATTTTCTTTAAAGAACCTCCAGACTTGTGAACATCTAGGCCTCGGCACGGGAGCTTCACTCCGTGAAACAGTTGCTGATCTACTTGCTCTGGCCCTACTTCTCCCTCTGGCCACCCCACTGCCTCTTCCAACCTGTTCTGGTGCTGCACTTGCCTCCCCCTCAGAAGCACTGTCTTGACTAGGCTTACCAACCCAGCTCGGGTCAGTCACCTCATCGTCCACCAGCTCTTCCTCCGATTCCTCACTCTGCTGCCCCCTCGGACTTACTGCCCTGACAACGTCACTGTCTGACAACCGTGTCTTATCATCATCATCATCCGACACCTCTTGACACACTACTGGCACTAAGTCCACACTCTCATCACCCACAGACTGCGAAAGTTCTACATTTTGGGCATCGGGACAGAGCAACTGCTCAGGTTGCTGGTGAGCACTGGTTTGTGTCTCTGGGTAGGGTCCTGAAAAGAGTTCCTGTGAGTATGTCGGATCTGAATCCATATTTTCCATGGGGGGGGGGCAGGCTGGGGGGAAGGAGGTTGAGCTGGAGGAGCCAGAGGTCTATTCCCTTGGCTACCGTAGGTGGACTGCGTGGAAGATTGGGTGGTGGATAAATTATTGGACACATTATCCGCTATCCACGTCATCACCTGTTCGCACTGTTGTGGTTGCAATAGTGGTGTACCACGTGACCCTGTAAGTTGCGAGATGAAGCTAGGGAGCGAAACTCTGTGGCGTTCCACTGCTCGCTCATCAGTAGGTACTGTGTCACCCTGCCCAGGACCACGGCTTCTTCCCCCTACATCACTTGGACGCCCAAGCCCACGTCCTCGACCCTCACCCCTGGGGTTCACCATTTTGTATATTCACTAAACTGTAGAATTAATATCTGAGGCCAAAACCGTATTCAGTAGACAGTAGAATTACTATCTGAGGCAAAAAAAACTTATTTTCTAGACTCCGGTTACTGTACCGCACACGACAAAATTGTTCACTGCACTGTAGTATATATAACAGAGAAAGAACGAAGTCTTTAGACTCCGGCTACTGTACAGCACACGACAGAATTGTTCACTGCACTGTAGTGTATATATATAACTGAGAGAAAAAACGTATTTTCTAGACTCCGGCTACTGTACCGCACAAGACAGAATTGTTCACTGCACTGTAGTATATATAACTGAGAAAAAAAATGAAGTCTTTAGACTGTGGCTATTTTACCGCAAACCACTCAATTTTTCACTGGACTGTAGTATATATAACTGAGAGAAAAAACTTATTTTCTAGACTCCGGCTAGTGTACCGCACACGACAGAATTGTTCAATGCACTGTAGTATATATAACTGAGAGAAAAAACGTAGTCTTTAGACTGTGGCTAATTTAACGCAAACCACTCAATTTTTCACTGGACTGTAGTATATATAACTGAGAGAAAAAACGTATTTTCTAGACTGACGCTACTGTACAGCACACGACAGAATTGTTCACTGCACTGTAGTGTATATATAACTGAGAGAAAAAAACTTAGTCTTTAAATGGCGGCTATTGTACCGCAAACCACTCAATTTTTCACTGCACTGTAGTATATATAACTGAGAGAAAAAAAACGGATTTTCTAGACTCCGGCTACTGTACCGCACAAGACAGAATTGTTCACTGCACTGTAGTATATATAACTGAGAGAAAGAACGTAGTCTTTAAATGGCGGCTATTGTACCGCAAACCACTAAATTTTTCACTGAACTGTAGTATATATAACTGAGAGAAAAAACGTATTCCCGAGACTGACGCTACTGTACAGCACACTACATAATTGTTCACTGGACTGTAGTATATATAAGTGAGAGAAAAAACATATTCCCGAGACTAACGCTACTGTACAGCACACTACATAATTGTTCACTGGACTGTAGTATATATAAATGAGAGAAAAAACGTATTCCCTAGACTGGCGCTACTGTACAGCACACTACATAATTGTTCACTGGACTGTAGTATATATAAAGAGAGAAAAAATGTATTCCCTAGAGTGCACTACAGATCCCAGCAAGCCAAGGTACAGCAGCAGCAAAAATGAGTACTGAGAGGACTTTGGGCAATTTCTTTGGGGTATGTGTGGACCACGTGCTGTCCCCTATCTGCCACCAGTCGCTGTGCACAGTGTGCAGCCAGGATGGCGGTAGCTGCACTACAAGTCCAAGCCAGCAGCCAGGAGGAGACCAAAAAAAAGGTGTTTGTAGCCGTTAGAAGGGCTGTTGGGTTCTTTGAGGATGATTCCTGCCTAACCAACATCTAAATTGAGGCCCTAGCACTCTCCCTGACAGACAGCAGCTCTATCCCTAATCTTATGCAGGCGGCGTCTGAGGCGAGCAGCGCAGGACCAGATTCTTATATTCCCAGGTCATCTGATCTGGCCAGCCAACAATCCCTGCTATCGACTTGTAGGGGTCCCACGTGATGCTAGGAGGTACCAAAGACTCTCCTGCATGTTGATTGGCTGAGAAAAAGGCGCCTAACATGCAGGAAGAGGAAGATGCCATTTCCTCAAGTATCGCGATATGCTCGTCCGAGTATCGAGCATGTACGAATACCCTAATGCTCGAACGAGCACCAAGCTCGGACGAGCATGTTCGCTCATCTCTAATCTTAAGATGTAACTCAAAATCTCCCTTATCTACTGCTACCTATCACCGGTACCACTGCGGTATCGGCGTACCTACTAACAAAGAGATAAAAGAGTCAAAGTACTGGGTAACTCATTATTAATCACCACTGTTTTCACATACCAGTCTATGTTCAGACCTTTGGCTTGCAATGTTTGCATTTTATATATCCACTCTACTTCCTTTTTGTTAATATGCTTCACTGGGTCCCCGCCTCGCCATCTACTGCGTACAAGTTCAACACCAACAAACTTAAGACCTGCGGGGTTCTTCTGATAGAAATTCTTGAAATGTACTGACACACTGTGAGTCTCCAGCCCTTTCATAATATTTCCAATATGTTCCCCCATCCTTACTTTCAGCTTTCTCAGGGTTCTACCTAAGGAGGAAGCTGAAAGTAAGGATGGGGAAAATATTAGAAATATTAAGAAAGGGCTGGAGACTCACAGTGTGTATTAATGAGTTACCCAGTACTTTGGCTCTATTTATCTCTTTGTTAGTATAGTAGATACGATACTGCAACAGTACTGGTGATAGGTAGCAATAGATAAGGGAGATTTTGAGTTACATCTTAAGATCACAACTGGGAAGTAAATTGAGTCTCCATAATGTTAGCGATTACCCCTTATAAGTAGTCACGGTGTTAGGTAGGAAGTGAGTCAAAGAGGATACATGGTGCACACTAGAGGTATGTGAAAAGGTGGAGTGATTTTACAATTAAATGGATTTGGAATGTATAATTATTAATAATATTGAGATGATTGTTTATGACTTTATATTTTCTTATATTTTACATATTTTGAGAATAGTAATATATGTTGTTTGATGCGGATATGACATTGTTATAAAGGAAGGTCAAAAGGAACTGTGTATATATCCTCTTTTGAGGTACTGATGTTGGAATAAAGAGTGGCTACAGTACAAGATATCAGTGTGTGGTATTAAAGCACACCGTACTGATACTCGAGCAATGAACGGCTCGTGGGCTTGGAGATTTTTACGCAGATTATTGGGATACAAGAGGAAATATCACTAACCTGCACATTTATTAACAGTGTTTTTCTACTTACAAATTTGCACGGATCCAGCATTATTTTATTGTGTTTTAAAGAGGAGGATTAGGACTACTCCAGAGACACGTGTAATCAGATACTCAATCCTTGAGTAGTAACTACTGTGCATGCACAGTGCTGTGCCTGGATTTGACAACCGACTGTTACAGCCAATCACAATCCCTTGCTGTATACTGCTGAGGAAAGTCATTGGCTGCAGAGGTTGCTGTGGTCCAGGCACACCACCACTGATGTTGAAGATGAACGGCAGCTGGAGTACCAGACCAGCACATCAGAGAATGACTCTGAAGAAAAGCAAAAACATATATTTTAATACAAAGTAGGAATTGTCTTAGATTTACCTGGACAGTTTTCACCTTCCTACTCAGGCCATTTTTTGCAAATTTAACATATGTCACTTTATGTGGTAATAACTTTGGAACACATTTACTTATTCAAGCCATTCTGAGATTGTTTTCTTGTGACAGTAGTAAATTTGAGTCGATTTCACCTTTATTTATGAAAATTTAACAAATTTGGAAAAATTCGCAATTTTAAAAATTTCAATTTCTCTGCTTTTAAAACAGATTGTGATACCTCATAAAATAGTTATTACTTAACATTCCCCATATGTCTACTTTATATTGGCATCAGTTTGTAAATGTAATTTTTTTTATTTTTTTGGACGGCTTAAAACTTTAGAAGCAATTCTTAAAATGTTTAAGACAATTTCCAAACCCACTTTTTAAGAACCAGTTCATGAAGTCACTTTGTGGGGCTTACATGATAGAAACCACCAATAAATGGCCCCATTTTAGAAACTACACCCCTTTAGGCCCCTTTCCCACGAGCGAGTTTTCCGCGTGGGTGCAACGCGTGACGTGAACGCATAGCACCCGCACTGAATCCTGACCCATTCATTTCAATGGGTCTGTGTACATTTTTTTTCATGCATCAGTTCTGCGTTGCGTGAAAAACGCAGCATGTTCTGTATTCTGCGTTTTTCACGCAGCCCTGGCTCCATAGAAGTGAATGGGGCTTCGGTAAAAAACGTATTGCATCCTGAAGCAAGTGCGGATGCAGTGCGTTTTTAAATGATGGTTGCTAAGAGATGTTGTTTGTAAACCTTTAGTTTTTTTACCACGCGCGTGAAAAACGCATCGAAACACATTGCACCCGTGCGGAAAAAACGGAACAACTGAATGCAATCGCAGACAAAACTGAATGAACTTGCTTGCAAAATGGTGCGAGTTTTCCTGAACACACCCTGAACGCATCCGGACCTAATCCGTCACGCTCGTGTGAAAGGGGCCTAAGGTGTTCTTCAAAAATTAAAGGAAAATGGAGATGAAATTTCAAAATTTCACTTTTTTGGCACATTTTCCATTTTGATCAATTTTTTTCTGTAACACAGCAAAATTAACAGCCAAAAAAACACAAAATCTACTACCCTCATTCTGCAGTTTACAGAAACACCCCACATGTGGTCGTAAACTGCTGTATGGGTACAGCAAATGGTACAGAAGGAAAGAAGCGCCAGATGGTTTTTGGAGGGCAGATTTTGCTGAAGCACCCTACAGTAGAAACTACCAAAAAGTGACCCCATTTTGGAAACTACAGGATAAGGTGACAGTTTTGTTGGTACTATTTGTTGGGCTAGGTAACCAAAAAATGGCTGTTCTGGAACAGTTTTTATTTTTTGTTTTTTTTTACAATGTTGACCTGACAGGCTAGATCATGTGCTATTTTTATAGCAAGTTGTTATGGATTCAATGATACCAAATATGTCTATTTTTGTTTCAGTTTTACATAATAGAGCATTTTTGGGAAAAAAAATCATGTGTCTCCATTTTCTGAAAACCATATTTTTTTATTTTTCTGCTGATCGTCTTGTGTAGGGGTTTGTTTTTTGCAAGGACCTGGCTTTTTTTTTTTTTTTGATCACTCAACATTACACTTTATGGAGCAAGGTGACAATAATTGGTTCATTTGGCACAGTTTTTATTGAATTTTTTA
>ONZH01020257.1:0-44511 GCA_900303285.1 Rhinella marina
AATGTATTTGTATCACTGAGATAAAACAACTAAAAAAATATTTTTTATATATATTTTTTTAAATATTTTTTTTGTAGTTTTGTTTTTTTTGGAACGTGACGTGCAGAAACTTTCGTAGACCTAACTCACACCCTACTGACGGTGGCTATTTAGACTGCGACCCAGACAAATGTCGCACAGAGATTTTTGGGATCAAGCTATATACGTGACAGGCAGCAAAAGACTTGGTTGTATTAAGTGACATACAGAAAGTGGCACCTGGACAGAAAATACGGATAGGAGTGAGTGTAATGAACTGTGACACACAGAATGGTTCCACGCAGCTGTGTGAAATGGATTTGTATCACTGAGCTAAAACAACTAAAAAAATATTTATTTAAATTTTTTTTTGTAGTTTTGTTTTTTTTGGAACGTGACGTGCAGAAACTATCGTAGAGCTTACTGATACCCTACTGATGGTGGCTATTTAGACTGTGACCCAGACAAATGTCGCACAGAGATTTTTTTGATCAAGCTATATACGTGACAGGCAGCAAAAGACTTGGTTGTATTAAGTGACGTACAGAAAGTGTCACCTGGACAGAAAATACGGATAGGAGTGAGTGTAATGAACTGTGACACACAGAATGGTTCCACGCAGCTGTGTGAAATGGATTTGTATCACTGAGCTAAAACAACTAAAAAAAATATTTTTTTATACTTTTTTTGTTATATATTTTTTTTGTAGTTTTGTTTTTTTTGGACCGTGACGTGCAGAAACTATCGTAGACCTAACTCACACCCTACTGACGGTGGCTATTTAGACTGCGACCCAGACAAATGTCGCACAGAGATTTTTTTGATCAAGCTATATACGTGACAGGCAGTAAAAGACTTGGTTGTATTAAGTGACGTACAGAAAGTGTCACCTGGACAGAAAATACGGATTGGCGTGAGTGGACAGATGAACTGTGACACACAGAATGGTTCCACACTGCTGTGTGCAATGGATTTGTATCACTGAGATATAACATTAAAAAAAAGGGGGTTATATATGGTGATAGCTGCACTACTAGTGCCAGCCAGCCAGCCAAGCCAGGAGACTAAAAAAAAATGTCTTGTAGCCCTTAGAAGGGCTGTTGGGTTCTTTTTGGTTGATTCCTGCCTAACAGAGAACTAAATGCAGGCCCTAACAATCTCCCTGAAACGCAGCAGCTCTATCGCTAACGACATCCAGACGGCATCTGAGCCGAGCACCGCGGCCAGTCAGTAGTATATACCAGGGTCACCTGATCAGGCCAGACAACCCCTGCTATCGACATGTAAGGGCCCCACGTGATGCTGGGTGTACCGCAGAGTCTCCTGGCTTGTGATTGGCTGAGTTTATAGGTGCCAAAAAAGCACGATGCGGAAGTTGCCATTTCCTCGAGCATGGCGAGATACTCGTCCGAGCAGCGAGCACTTACGAGTACCCTAATACTCGAACGAGCACCAAGCTCGGACGAGTATGCTCGCTCATCTCTAGAGGAGACGTTGTGGGCGATTTCTGCACAGAAGGACTTGTTGCTCATCAACAGAACCTCGAGCTTCTTGACATTGTGGACCAGGAATTTGCGGAACCCTGTGGGCAGCATGTGTTTGGTCTTCTTGTTGCTACCGTACCCAATGTGGGGCATCAGGATCTGCCCCTTGAACCTCCTGCGGGCTCTGTTGTCAATACCTCTGGGTTTACGCCAGTTACGATTAAATCTTTACATAACGTTCTGATTGGTGGCGGATGAACTTCTTCGTCCGTTTCTTGATGATCCTGGGCTTAATGAGGGGCCGGAGAGCCACCATGATACCGGTTTGGAGCGTCCGCCTTCTCCGCAGACAGCCCGAGGAAGAGAGCGGAACAGATCAATTTTAAGTGTGAGGCAACATCAGCACCACAACCGCTTGGGAGATGCAGTGGGCATTGTGTTTAGAAAGGCAGATGGGCTTCCGTCAGCACTGTGTGTATAGAACCCCATGGCCTTTCATAAAAAATTTGGTTACAAAGCCGCATGACTCCTGAAAAATTGTTTTTAGAAAGCTGGATGACTTTCCTGAAAAATTGTTAGTAGGAAGCCGGATGACTTTCCTGAAAAATTGTTGCATATGCAACTCAGATGAAGAGGAGGAGGAGGAGGAGGAAAGCAAGCAATTTAGGAGGTAGCCTGAGGTGGGGATGAGAAGTGGGGGGATATCCATGACCTGTTCATCTTGATGAACGTGAGGATGTCGGCGTTGTTGGTGGACAGGCGCGTCCGTTTGTCCGTAATGATACCCCCGGCGGCACTAAAAACCCTTTCAGACAGTACACTTGCAGCAGGGCAGGTAAGCACCTCAAGAGCGTACTGCTCAAGTTCTGGCCACCTGTCCAGCTTGGCCAGCCAGTAATTATATGGCGTGGAGTTATCGGTCAGGACGTTGGTCTGGTCCGCGACATACTCCCTCACCATCTTGCGGTACTGTTCTGCCCTGCTCTGCCTGCCCTGTGGCTGTGTCGTACTGTCTTGCTGGGGTTTAAGAAACTTGGCAAAAGCATGGAATAGTGTACCCCTGCCCTTGGCGCCTACACTGACTTTCCCCCTCCTCTCCAACTTCAGCCACTGCAGTCCGCCCCCTGTTGCTCAACTGGTCTTGAAAGGCCTGTAGCAGTTTCTGAACCAGGGCCTTGTGGTAGAACGTGACTCGGGTGCTCCTTTCCTCCATGGGTATAAGTTGGGCAAAGTTGTCCTTGTAGCGTGGGTCAAGGAGGGTGTACACCCAATAGTCATTGGTGGACAGTATTCTCTTGACCCGGGGATCACGACAAAGACAGCCAAGCATAAAGTCTGCCATGTGCCCTACTGTGCCAACACGCAAGCCTTCAGCCTCCTCACTTAGCGGACTCTCCATCTCCTCCTCCCCCCCTTCCTCCGACCCAAATTCATCTTCCTCAGCCCATACCCGCTCAAAAGGTAGCATGGAATCACCCCCTGATGCATGGTGCCCAAGAGTTTCTTCCTCCTCCTCAGCCTTCTCCTCCTCCTCAGTTTCGCGCTGCGAAACTGACAACAGGGTGCTCTCAATGTCACTGTCTTCCCCCACCTCCTGTGACACTGCTGAATCCTCAGATCTTAGGTTCCTCAAGGAGTTCTGGATGAGGCACAACAGAGGGATGGTGATGTGTGCATCACCACTGACCATCTCTGTTTCCTCCTCAAAGGGACCTAAGACCTGGCAGATGCCAGCCATCCATGTCCACTCCTCAGCATAGACAAGAGGAAGCTGACTGGCCTGACTACCACCTCGGGGGATCAGCTGGCAGTCTACAACTGCCCTGCGTTGTTGGTACACCCTGGCTAGCATGTGTAACATCGAATTCCAACGCGTGGGAACGTCACACAGCAGCCAGTGAACAGGGAGTTGTAGCTGCCCTTGCACAGTCCTGAGGGTCGCGGCATCGGTGGTGGACTTGTGAAAATGGGCGCATATGCGCAGCACCTTGGTGAGTAACTCACTCAACTGGGGGTAGGTCTTGAGGAACCGCTGGACCACCAAATTGAGCACGTGGGCCATGCATGGCACGTGAGTCAGCCCACCAAGATGCAGAGCCACCACCAGGTTACGCCCATTATCGCAGGCCACCATTCCTGGCTGGAGGTTCAGCGGCGCCAGCCACACATTGGTCTGCCCCCTGATGCCCTGTAAGAGCTCTTCAGCCGTGTGCCTCTTAACCCCAAGGCTCAGCAGTTTCAGGACTGCCTGCTGCCGCTTCCCTACCACAGTGCTGAAACTGCTGGCCATCGAGGAAATGAGACTTGATGATTGGGGCATCACTGCCACTTTGGAGGAGGAGGAGGTGGAGGCATAATGTGCCTGAGACACACAGACGGAACTATGTCCCGCAATTCGTGGTGTGGGTAGCACATGTGCAGCCCCACGATCGGTCTCTGACCCAGCCTCCACCAGATTGACCCAATGTGCCGTGAGGGAGATGTAATGTCCCTGGCCACCGGTACTCGTCCACGTATCTGTGGTCATGTGGACTTTACCACAAACCGCGTTTTTGAGAGCGTGGGCGATGTTCTCAGACACATGCCGGTGCAGGGCGGGGACGGCACATCGGGCAAAATAGTGTCAGCTGGGGACAGTAACGGGGGGCTGCCGCCTCCATAAGGTTGCAGAAGGATTCTGTCTCCACAAGCCTGTACGGCAACATTTCCAATCTAATCAGCTTGGCGATGTGCACACTTAGAGCTTGCGCATGGGGGTGGGTGGCTGTGTACTTGCGCTTGCGTTCAAATATCTGTGGTAGAGACAGTTGAACGCCGCACTGGGACACATGAGTGGAGGAGAGGGAGGGAGATGGAGCTGGAGGGGTCCTTTCGGGGCTGGAGGCTGCAACGTCCTGGATTGGATGAGACACAGTTGCTGGACTAACTGTGTCAACGTCACCAGCTGACAGAAGTGCAAACCATTTGGTGGGGTGTTTTCTCTCCAAATGTGTGCGCAGGCTACTAGTGGTCAGGTTGTTGCGTTTTGAACCCCTGCTCATTGACGTGTGGCACAGCTTGCACACCGCCAAACGAGGATTGCCCTCATTATCCTTAAAGTACTCCCAAACTAAGGAGTGGCGCATAGTACGGGCTGGAGCGTGACCTCTAGGAGCACTTGGGGAAGTAGTGACTCGGCCCTGGCTTCTCCCTCTTTGCAGCCCTCTGGTTCTCTCAACAGCTTGTGGTGCTGATGTCGTCTCACAGTCTGAACCACTGCCTCCAGTTGCCTCATCCACCCAAGTAGGATCTGTCCCCTCATCATCCCCCAGGTCTTCCTCAGACTCCACAGTGACGTCCCTGACAACTACCTCCGACAACAGTGTCTCGTCGTCATCTTCCACCAGCTCCTCAGACGCCACTGCTAACTCCCCACTCTCATAACCCAGAGACAGCAAAAGGTCCTGAGAATCAGGGCATAGCAGCTCGTCCACTGGCACATTAGGGAAGTGGTGGCTGAAGAGTTCCATGGATAAATTTTGTCCGTGGGACATACCCCTAGAGGGTTCTGGCAGGGGAGAAGGAGGGCGAGTTGGAGGACAGACACCCTGGCTCAGAGAAGTCGACTGGCTGGATGAGGGGGCAGACGAAACGTGGCTGGACGTGCTCTCTGCAATCCACTGAACTACCTCCTGTTGTTGTTTGGGGTCTGTCAGAGTTGTAGGACGCTGCCCTACCAACTTCTGGAGTTGACCAGGCACCCTGACCTTACATGTTTCCACTGTACCCACAGCAGCCGGCACTGTGTCACCACGCACACCACGGTCATCACCGCTGACCACAGCACCACCACGATTCCCACCTCTCCCTCCACGACCACCTCTTCCACCTCTCCCAGCTCTTCCCCCTCTCCCCCTGACCCTGGGGTTCTCCATGTGCACAGTAGCAGTATTATATTATTATAATTGTAAAGATTCAATACGGTATCTACAGACTGTGAGGTATAAAGCAGGCTGATGAAATTTTTTTCCCAACTCACTGCACCGTGTATAACAGAGCAGTAAAATTCAACGGACAATATAGATACGCAGGTAAAATTATTTTTCACACCTATCCCAAAAAAAAAATTTACGCAGTTTGCGCAAATAAAACTGGAATCTACAGATCAATACGGTATCTATAGACTGTGAGGTATATAGCAGGCTGATGAAATTTTTTTCCCAACTCACTGCACCGTGTATTACAGATCAGTGAAATTCAACGGACAATATAGATACGCAGGTAATATTATTTTTCATACCTATCCAAAAAAAAAAATTTACGCAGTTTGCGCAAATAAAATTGGAATCTACAGATCAATATGGTATCTATAGACTGTGAGGTATATAGCAGGCTGATGAAATTTTTTTCCCAACTCACTGCACCGTGTATTATAGATCAGTGAAATTCAACGGACAATATAGATACGCAGGTAATATTATTTTTCATACCTATCCAAAAAAAAAATGTACGCAGTTTGCGCAAATAAAACTGGAATCTACAGATCAATACGGTATCTATAGACTGTGAGGTATATAGCAGGCTGATGAAATTTTTTTCCCAACTCACTTCACCGTGTATAACAGAGCAGTAAAATTCAACGGACAATATAGAGGTATATAGCAGGCTGATGAAATGTATACCCTAGTCACTGCACAGTCATGCACAGGAATATATCTGTTTACAGATGTATAGTTTGAGCTATGTGGCTGGACAAGGTGTACCAGGCACAGCTCTGCACAGAATACAGGCTTACAGCATATACTGAATTTTTCTCACAGAATCAATTAGTTTTTAAAAAGACTGTTGGGGCTTCCTATCCTACACAGAATACAGGCTTACAGCATATACTGTATAGTTTTCTTCACAGAATCAATTAGTCTTTAAAAAGACTGTTGGGGCTTCCTATCCTACACAGTATATATTGTATACTGTTCTTCAGAGTATAGTCTTTAAAAGGACTGTTGGGGCTTCCTAACCTAACTCCTAACTAACTGCTTGCTGCACACACTACACTAGCTAACACTGTCTGTCTCTTCTCCTTCCCAAAGCACAATGAGGCTGATGCTGCAGGTCCCTACCTTATGTAAATTTAGGTCACATGTCACTGCCAGCCAATCACTGCTGGGGAGGTATAGGGGCTGTTACATCACAGCAGGTGTTCCCACAGGCTTCCCTTTGATGCTGAAAAAAACGGGCATTTCAAACTTGCAGTGACGCACGAATAATCACGAGTCCGCGCTGCCTCGGGATGCCGAGCCGAGCCAAAGCGGGCAATATTCGTGCGAATCACAAATATTGCCGCTTCGATTCGCTCATCACTACTGGTCACCTATGAATTGTAGAGCAGAACAATCAAACATAATTACTGATATTTCTGCTTCTACCTTGCTCATGAGGAAAGAGCACAAATGGCTTAGAAATCAACCTTTGTGTTTCCAACCATACAATGAACCGATTCAAGACTACTACTGTAATTGGCTTTTCAGCATTTACCCAGGGACCACAGCTGCTGTTATCTAACTTGAAAGCATGTCTGCAGTGCCCTTATTTTCAGATTAAAGCAGGAGGTTGCAGACCATAACCTGTCTCGCTCTCCACATTGTAGATATCAGCAAGTGTTTCATGAATCATGTTTTTTTCTATTATTATACTGTAATGAAACTCCACATTACCAAATTACAACCCTACTGATATATAAACTTGTTGCCAAAATATCAGCTGTCCAAAGCAGCAGTTAATATCAGAGATGAGCAAAGTTTTGAAAAATTCACCGAAGTTTGACAAGAAATTAGATTTTGCTATGTTAAAAGCCCATTCGGTCTATCAATCAATGACAGGACAGACATCTGAACTGCTATTAAAAGAGTAATACACTAGTGCAATATGGTTTTTGGTCTTTTGGGTTTAAAAAAAAATCACTCACATCATCCGCTTGGTCGTGCAGAGGCAGTCTGCACCTCTCTTGATTGAAAAAGATGGACCTACACTAAGCATGATGACATCACTGCACGCTCCCATTGTGATTATGTCGAGACGTCATTGTCAAGGGCAAGGAAATTTAGTTTAGAGGGAATTTTTCCTAAAATTCAGACCAAATTCCACTTTAGATGCTGTGCTTTGCTCAACACTAGTTAATATTAAAGGCTATGAACACCTTCAGTGGCAATCTTTTAATTATTGCACTCTATTAATTTTTACCTAAACATCAATTGATCTTTTTGCAATTAATCTTTCTTAAACATTTTCAGCAGTTTTTCTGATACAGGGGTGAAATTTCAGTTTTTCTGTTTTCTCTTAGTTGTATCAGATTAAGGGCTCATTCAGACCGCCATATGAATGAGTCCGCATCTGTTCTGCAAATTTGCCGAACGGGTACGGACCCATTCATGTGCTGTCCACATCCGTGGTTCTATTCTGCGGCTCTGCGGAAAAGATAGAGCTTGTCCTATTCTTGTCCACAATTGCGGACAAGAATAGGTATTTTCTATTATGGTTGCAGCCATGTGCGGTCCGCAAATTGCGGAATGCGCACGGCCGGTGTTTTTGTTTTGCAGATCCACAAATTGCGGATCTGCAAAGCACTACAGCCATCTGAATGGACCTTTAGACTCATGTATCGCTCTTATCTCTGACCTCCTGACCTCACACACACTCATTTAAGCCAGACTTTTCAGTTTGATAACAATTTAACTATAATGAGTGTTTATAACATCAGATTAGAGATATGTAAGAGCTCTACATCTGATGGGATTCAAAATAGACTGAAATGGAAATAGACTGAAATCTAACCCTGTTATCACATAAACTGTTGATTTTTTTTTTTAAATAAAGACATTACAAAAATGATTTTAGCCCAAAATGAGTAACATGCTATCATAAAAAAAATTGTTCCAAAGGTATCCATAGCCTCACTGAGCTGCATCTAGATATCTAAATATCAGCTTCTTGGACAACCGATTAAGGGGTATTCCGGTAAAGTAAGTTAATTTTTAATAGACTGCATTAAGGCTGCAAGCTGTGACCCAACCAGAACCCATACCTATACATATAACCAGAGCTTCAATTTACCTTGCAATCCATTTGTCTAGCTCCTGTATGAGCCTGCAACACACTGAGAGTATCATGGTTCCAGATCTTCCCTCACAAAACTACAATCCCCACAATTCCTAGCTTTCTTGCTGTAAGTGTTAATGTTTATTGATTGGCTGCCTGATATACAGTCCAGTCACGCCCCCTCTACTGACCAATCACCAGCACACTAACACGCCCTTTGTTTCACAAGACATTTAGCTAGAGAACTGATAGCAGCACACTGAGCATGCTTGACCTAACAAAGGCTCAGAACTACAGGCCAATGCGATGGTAACCTATGAAGAAACACAGTGGCTAGCAGAGGAAGAAAACTACTTTTATAACTACTGAACAGTAAATATGTGAAATTTACATTATATTAGGTAATGATTGATGATGAATTAGTCTAAAACATAAGTTATATTTATGGTAACCCGAATACCCCTTTAATGACAGCAATACACATTTCCATATATTCCATCTCACTTATAACTTTCTCCACACAAAGAGATGAGTTTTACCAAAAATACAAATATATTTTAAACCAGATAAAACTTAGGGGGGTTTATCATCCACCTATACCAGGGATTTGGCAAAAAGTCACAAAGCCCAGTTTTGCTAAAGTAAATGTAGTCACAACTTGGGGGCTTGGTGAGGGTGGGACATGACCAGAAACTGGTTCAAATGATAACTGAAATCTACACCAGTTACTAGCTGTAGTAAATTTCAGTCTGGTGCATGGACTCCTGGAGGATGCATTTTTTTATAATGAGGTCTGTGGCCCATAATAAATAAATACCTTCTCTGGTTGCAGAGGCCTTATCAAGACTGGCGTAGCACTTCCCAGTTTTGATAAATCAGGCCCTAATCATAAAAATTAGACCAATTTATTTGTATTTATTGTGACATATGGTGACATTGTATTATTTGTGGCATACTTCTCTAGCCATGTAGTTTCACCTTTTTGTCCAAATTTTTTTTTCACTCTCTAACACAGAACAAGGCCTGTCCAATATGAAACTCCAATATTAAACATAAACAGTTACAGTGATGATAATCTGAACATTTATGCAAAATTTGCAACAAAGCCCTCATCTACTCTCTTCCGTTATAATACTGGTGTCTGCCTTCTTTTGTGGCAGAAGGGTCTATGTGACCCATTGGGCACTAGGACACAGGAACAGATTCTTCCCCTGGAACTTTAGACAATTCCTTACAAAATAATCAGGCCTCAAGATTTAATAGAAATACTGTAACTCTTGCTCTTTTATAAATTCTTCTTTCTGTTATTAAATGTGTATCTATTTTATATTTTTTAGGTAAACTACTACAGGCAATGTGGTAACTATAGAAAGCCCTGTTCACATTACCAATGTGTTTCATTCCTTAGATTCCAATGTTATCCATGATCTGTAGTGCTCTGCATTTAAATTTTAGTAATTTGTCCTGAAAAGGCTGCCATAAAAGATAGATTATCTTTTAAAAATGCATATTTTCTAACCATTAGAAGCAATTTAATATCAGATTTGTTCAAATAGTTCTAAATCTTGTAGTCTGAATTGCAATTATTCATTAATGGATCTTCTTGTGTTCTTAATAAACAACTTGCATTCACCAGAACAGGAGTTAACCTTATAGAGCAACTCTCCTTATTGTCTCATAGAAGATGGTCCCAAGCAGTGTACTCTACTCTGTGATGTCCAAATGTTGTAACAGGGCCTATGCAACTTTATGACAAAACCACTTAAACACTTGAGTAAATGGAGGAATATTTGCCAAGCAGCCCAAGTTTCTGTTTAGCTTAGGCAGTGAGACGTTTTGGCTTTCAATACAATGCCATGCTCATGAATTATATGGGTTATGTCAAATTCTGAACTCATCATCTGTGTCCTGGAGCAAAAATCATGGTTTCATCTGCTCATTTTTAGTAAATTTGTGTTTATTTGAGCCTCACTTTCAAGTTCTGAGCTGATAGGAAAAGAACCTGGCGTGATGTGCTACTGCAGTGCTTTCACTTTAGGGTTTGTCAAACTGCTCATTTAGATACTGTAGGCACTTCTGTACATTTTTTATGTCAGTCTGGCTATTCTTCACAGACTTATCTTATTAATAGGGCTTTTTCAGATACAGAACCAATGCTCACTCTATGATTGCATTTACCTGTCCATACACTCTAATGAATATTGTTCAAATGACTTTGTGTAACTTCAAATCATTCTAAAGTCAAAAGTCACATATAATATTTATAATACTACTTCTCTCCTGCATGCTATTTGGTAAAAACAACTGAACCTATTGACCATGTCTTGTGCACTGAATTCATTCCTCAATTTGCAGAGGGAAATTGTCCTTTTCTTATGACAGCTTTATTGAACCTGAAAAGAACTTGGTTTACGGAATAAGAAGGTAAGGGGAATCTGTGAGCTCTCAAACACCCCCAAACAAGAGTAGGCAAAAGATAATGTAAATGATGCCAAATTCAGTTATGTAATTTTTATCTTCATACTCTTTGCATTTTGATGCTGTGCTCTGATGAACTAGCAGTAAAATATATTGAGAGGACTCCTCTGCTCACACAAATAAAGGGAAGGACTCAAGGAGGAGTCCTCTCAATGCATTTTTCTGCTGGTTTGTGGGAGCACAGTGTCGGAATACATGTGAGTATTAACATAAAAATTACATACCCAAACTCAGCTTCACTTACACTATACACCGCTGAGTTCACACTTTGGTTATTTGGTCAGTTATTTCCATCAGTTATTATGAGCCACAACTAGGTGCGGGTCAAAAACACAGAATAGGTACTGATCTTTCCATTATATCTGATCTCTGAGTAGGCTTCACTACAGGTTTTGGCTCACAAGAACTGATAGAAATAATTGAACTTAGTCTTACTCTGGTTTGGTGGGTGTTTTGGAGCTAACAGATTCCCTTTAATGCAACCTTGCTGTCATTTACCCAAAACTAATAGTCTGGGGAGCAGTTGCTCAAGGTAGCTTTTTGGAGACTTAAAGGGAGACTTCCATAATTTTTCCCTTATATTAATGACCTATATCTGACTATTTTATATATATTTTTATGAAAAAATAAGTGTTTTTTGGTATATATATATATATATATATATATATATATATATACAGTGCCTTGCGAAAGTATTCGGCCCCCTGGAACTTTTCAACCTTTTGCCACATTTCAGGCTTCAAACAAAAAGATATAACATTTTAAATTTTTGGTGAAGAATCAACAACAAGTGGGTCACAATTGTGAAGTGAAACAAAATTTTTTGGATCATTTAAACTTTTTTTGGAATAATAAAACTGAAAAGTGGGGCGTGCAAAATTATTCGGCCCCCTTGCATTAATACTTTGCTGCGCCACCTTTTGCTGCAATTACAGCTGCAAGTCGCTTGGGGTATGTCTCTATCAGTTTTGCACATCTAGAGACTGAAATTCTTGCCCATTCTTACTTGCAAAACAGCTCGAGCTCTTTGAGGTTGGATGGAGAGCGTTTGTGAACAGCAGTTTTCAGCTCTTTCCACATATTCTCAATTGGATTCAGGTCTGGACTTTGACTTGGCCATTCTAAGACCTGGATACATTTATTTTTGAACTATTCCATTGTAGATTTTGCTTTATGTTTGGGATCATTGTCTTGTTGGAAGATAAATCTCCGTCCTAGTCTCAGGTCTTTTGCAGACTCCAACAGGTTTTCATCCAGAATGGTCCTGTATTTGGCTCCATCATCTTCCTATCAATTTTACCCATCTTCCCTGTCCCTGCTGATGAAAAGCAGGCCCAAACCATGATGCTGCCACCACCATGTTTGACAGTGGGGATGGTGTGTCAGGGTGATGAGCTGTGTTGCTTTTACGCCAAACATATCGTTTCGCATTGTTTCCAAAAAGTTGGATTTTGGTTTCATCTGACCAGAGCACCTTCTTCCACATGTTTGGTGTGTCTCCCAGGTGGCTTGTGGCAAACTGTAAACAAGATTTTTATGGATATCTTTGAGAAATAGCTTTCTTCTTGCCACTCTTCTATAAAGGCCAGATTTGTGAAGTGTTCGACTGATTGTTGTCCTATGGACAGACTCTCCCACCTCAGCTGTAGATTTCTGCAGTTCATCCAGAGTGATCATGGGCCTCTTGGCTGCATCTCTGATCAGTCTTCTCCTTGTTTGAGATGAAAGTTTAGAGGGATGGCTGGGTCTTGGTAGATTTGCAGTGTTCTGATAATCCTTCCATTTCAATATGATTGCTTGCACAGTGCTCCTTGGGATGTTTAAAGCTTGGGAAATCTTTTGGTGTCCAAATCCGGCTTTAAACTTCTCTACAACAGTATCACGGACCTGTCTGGTGTGTTCCTTGGTCTTCATGATGCTCTCTGTGCTTTAAACAGAACCCTGAGACTATCACAGAGCAGGTGCATTTATACGGAGACTATTTATAGGAGACTATTTTACGGAGACTTGATTACACACAGGTGGATTCTATTTATCTTCATCAGTCATTTAGGACAACATTGGATCATTCAGAGATCCTCAATGAACTTCTGGAGTGAGTTTTCTGAACTGAAAGTAAATGGGCCGAATAATTTTGCACGCCCAACTTTTCAGTTTTATTATTACAAAAAAAGTTTAAATGATCCAATAAATTTCATTCCACTTCACAATTGTGACCTACTTGTTGTTGATTCTTCACCAAAAATGTAAAATATAATATCTTTTTGTTTGAAGCCTGAAATGTGGCAAAAGGTTGAAAAGTTCCAGAGGGCCGAATACTTTCGCAAGGCACTGTATATATATATATATATATATATATATATATATAATAAAGGGGTTGTCTCATGTCAGCCAATTGCATTTATCGTGTAGACAAAGTCAATACAAGGCACTTACTAATGTATTCCACACAACCCCACAGACCTGGCAATCAGAGAGGCCAGCATTATTTCGTGTATTGCAGGGAGGTAGTAACCCCTGGATAAAAGCAGTGTATAATGTGAAATAAAAATGAGTCAAGACAGTAAAGGAGGCAATATGAACAATCACAATACATTAGTAAGTGCCTTGTATTAACTTTGTCTACATGATACACTTAACAATCTTTGCAACCTATCAATGAATAGCTCAATTTATGAAAGACAAAACTGGCGTGTGGCCAAACCAATTATATACTACTCCTACAAATATGACCACAAATCCATATCATTCAAATATACAAACTGTATTAGTTACTCTAAAATACAATGGATTACATAAAAAGGGTGAACTGGTTGGTAGCCACTTGGTTTGTAATTATTATCTTTGTGTATTATGGAGCTGTTCTTTTGAGGTACTCTCAGTGAAAAACGTATATTTGTTTTTGAAGCACTGCCCTATATGGTTAATTATATTGCACTATGCACTTTATCTCATATGTGTTACCTGGGGCTTGGCTTATATAACATTATTTCGTATAGATTTTATGCTCTTTGATTGTTATACCTTGCCAGTGTATCCTCTTGACTTAAAGAAGAACTCCTGCAAAAAATTTTATTCTCTGACCTGTTAGAATGGTGCATGATATAATCTGTAGTGAATGTCATTTTCTTATCAGAGGCTGAAATTGAGAGTTTCCACTCTCTTCTTATTGTAGCTGGGTCATGTGACCAACTCCCTGACCTCCAACTGACCCAGGACAGCAAGCCAGTCACTTCTATATTCATTCCTATGAGACTTAAAGTGAGGCTCCCATAGGAATGCATAGAAAATTAGACTTCCTGTCCACACATAAGGTGCTGTGTGAGTTGGTGGGTCTAATTCCTAGTCACATGACACAGATAATAAACTTCAGGATGATATAACTCAAAAATTCAGCTACTGGTAAGAAAATGACATTCACTACAGATTACATCATGTACATTTCTAGCAGGACATGGAATAAAAAATTTTGCGGGAGTTCTTCTTTAACAATCTTTGTCAGACTATCAATAAGACCAAGGAGGAGTGAAAAGTGCTTTTTCAATTAGGGTTGTATTAGACAGAATGATTTACTAGGCGATTGTTGGGAAGGAAGCATTCCTTCCCAGCAATTGCCTGCTCGGTAGTGGAGTTGACCACTTCTATTATTATGGTAAATTCTGTATGTTTCAATGCAGCACTGCCACCTGCAGGTCTACATTGGAATATACCTGTGATAGATCTGATAACCTCATACAGGCTCCAGCCTATCATCACCAATAAATGTCTTTGCCTATCTCTGTGCGGGTAAGCCATTTGAGTACTCTGGTTCCACTTCAGAGTGGACACCATCTTTAAACATCCTTCATGCATGTACGGTGCAAGTCATCAATGGTTTAAGGGCCTGGCAGCCTGGTCACAATTGGCCATGTGATCTGAGGAGTTAAATGTCCGCAATCAGTGTTACTGCCATTCCTAAACATTAACCTTGGGTGTCTGCTATTCAGAAACAGCAGAAACACATCATCTATGGCATCTGCCCCGTTCCAGAGTGGGCTTCATCTTTAAAGAGACAACATCCACCTTACATGTACAAGGCATGTCATCAAGGGGTTAAGAGCCCAAACACTCTGAGTGTTAAGCAGTTAGCAAGAATATAGAACATCCCTTGGTGTACTGTAAAGATACTTTCAGGATATTCAAGATATTTTCTATTATTACTGATCCATTATTAAACCACCAGTTTAGTTTTAAAAAGACGATGGTCTAGAATTCCTTTGTTCTGTAAAGAACATAATATAAAGAAGCTGACACCAGTATTGTCAACCTGCTCAGTAATGTCAACTTTATTTCTTCTCTCTTTGATATATAAAGCGCATAGGAAAAGGGCACTAGGATAAGGATGGCATTAAAAGTGAGGTAAAAAAATCAATGACTAAAACTTTGTACTGATATAAAAACATTAAATGAAGTTATAACAAAGCTTAAAAACTGCATTATAACTCAACTTTGAAGAAGATTCAGTTTTGACATCATCGTACCACATACATGGTAAGTTTATAGTCAATGGTAAGTTTAGGACTGAGTTCATAAAAATTATTGTAAGATGTGTCATTTCTTATTTTAAATGTATTCTGTACATGATAATATGCAACAGGATAGCATATCATCACCTACAGTCAATTACAGATAAGGGAAATTAGGCTATAAAATCACATTGCATGGGCTCAATGTTCAGAAAAAGATTGTGACACATACATCAAAGCTGACTAGAGATGTATGTTAGCCAGATGAAAGAAAAAGAGAGGTGCATTTATACGGAGACTATTTATCTTCATCAGTCATTTAGGACAACATTGGATCATTCAGAGATCCTCAATGAACTTCTGGAGTGAGTTTTCTGAACTGAAAGTAAATTGGCCGAATAATTTTGCATGCCCAACTTTTCAGTTTTATTATTACTAGTGATGAGCGAATCGAAGCGGCAATATTCGTGATTCGCACGAATATTGCCCGCTTCGGCTCGGCATCCCGAGGCAGCGCGGACAGGTGATTATTCGTGCGTCACTGCAAGTTTGAAATGCCCGGTTTTTTCAGCCAATCAGCATCAAAGGGAAGCCTGTGGGAACGCCTGCTGTGATGTAACAGCCCCTATACCTCCCCAGCAGTGATTGGCTGGCAGTGACATGTGACCTAAATTTACATAAGGTAGGGACCTGCAGCATCAGCCTCATTGTGCTTTGGGAAGGAGAAGAGACAGACAGTGTTAGCTAGTGTAGTGTGTGCAGCAAGCAGTTAGTTAGGAGTTAGGTTAGGAAGCCCCAACAGTCCTTTTAAAGACTATACTCTGAAGAACAGTATACAGTATATACTGTAAGCCTGTATTCTGTGTAGGATAGGAAGCCCCAACAGTCTTTTTAAAGACTAATTGATTCTGTGAAGAAAACTATACAGTATATGCTGTAAGCCTGTATTCTGTGCAGGATAGGAAGCCCCAACAGTCTTTTAAAAACGAATTGATTCTGTGAGAAAAATTCAGTATATGCTGTAAGCCTGTATTCTGTGCAGAGCTGTGCCTGGTACACCTTGTCCAGCCACATAGCTCAAACTATACATCTGTAAACAGATATATTCCTGTGCATGACTGTGCAGTGACTAGGGTATACATTTCATCAGCCTGCTATATACCTCTATATTGTCCGTTGAATTTTACTGCTCTGTTATACACGGTGCAGTGAGTTGGGAAAAAAATTTCATCAGCCTGCTATATACCTCACAGTCTATAGATACCATATTGATCTGTAGATTCCAGTTTTATTTGCGCAAACTGCGTAAATTTTTTTTTTGGGATAAGTGTGAAAAATAATATTACCTGCGTATCTATATTGTCCGTTGAATTTCACTGATCTGTAATACACGGTGCAGTGAGTTGGGAAAAAAATTTCATCAGCCTGCTATATACCTCACAGTCTATAGATACCATATTGATCTGTAGATTCCAGTTTTATTTGCGCAAACTGCGTAAAATTTTTTTTGGGATAGGTGTGAAAAATAATTTTACCTGCGTATCTATATTGTCCGTTGAATTTTACTGCTCTGTTATACACGGTGCAGTGAGTTGGGAAAAAAATTTCATCAGCCTGCTATATACCTCACAGTCTATAGATACCATATTGATCTGTAGATTCCAGTTTTATTTGCGCAAACTGCGTAAATTTTTTTTTTGGGATAGGTGTGAAAAATAATATTACCTGCGTATCTATATTGTCCGTTGAATTTCACTGATCTGTAATACACGGTGCAGTGAGTTGGGAAAAAAATTTCATCAGCCTGCTATATACCTCACAGTCTATAGATACCGTATTGATCTGTAGATTCCAGTTTTATTTGCGCAAACTGCGTAAAATTTTTTTTGGGATAGGTGTGAAAAATAATTTTACCTGCGTATCTATATTGTCCGTTGAATTTTACTGCTCTGTTATACACGGTGCAGTGAGTTGGGAAAAAAATTTCATCAGCCTGCTATATACCTCACAGTCTATAGATACCATATTGATCTGTAGATTCCAGTTTTATTTGCGCAAACTGCGTAAAATTTTTTTTTGGGATAGGTGTGAAAAATAATATTACCTGCGTATCTATATTGTCCGTTGAATTTCACTGATCTGTAATACATGGTGCAGTGAGTTGGGAAAAAAATTTCATCAGCCTGCTATATACCTCACAGTCTATAGATACCGTATTGATCTGTAGATTCCAGTTTTATTTGCGCAAACTGCGTAAATTTTTTTTTGGGATAGGTGTGAAAAATAATTTTACCTGCGTATCTATATTGTCCGTTGAATTTTACTGCTCTGTTATACACGGTGCAGTGAGTTGGGAAAAAAATTTCATCAGCCTGCTTTATACCTCACAGTCTGTAGATACCGTATTAAATCTTTACAATTATAATAATATAATACTGCTACTGTGCACATGGAGAACCCCAGGGTCAGGGGGAGAGGGGGAAGAGCTGGGAGAGGTGGAAGAGGTGGTCGTGGAGGGAGAGGTGGGAATCGTGGTGGTGCTGTGGTCAGCGGTGATGACCGTGGTGTGCGTGGTGACACAGTGCCGGCTGCTGTGGGTACAGTGGAAACATGTAAGGTCAGGGTGCCTGGTCAACTCCAGAAGTTGGTAGGGCAGCGTCCTACAACTCTGACAGACCCCAAACAACAACAGGAGGTGGTTCAGTGGATTGCAGAGAGCACGTCCAGCCACGTTTCGTCTGCCCCCTCATCCAGCCAGTCGACTTCTCTGAGCCAGGGTGTCTGTCCTCCAACTCGCCCTCCTTCTCCCCTGCCAGAACCCTCTAGGGGTATGTCCCACGGACAAAATTTATCCATGGAACTCTTCAGCCACCACTTCCCTGATGTGCCAGTGGACGAGCTGCTATGCCCTGATTCTCAGGACCTTTTGCTGTCTCTGGGTTATGAGAGTGGGGAGTTAGCAGTGGCGTCTGAGGAGCTGGTGGAAGATGACGACGAGACACTGTTGTCAGAGGTAGTTGTCAGGGACGTCACTGTGGAGTCTGTGGAAGACCTGGGGGATGATGAGGGGATAGATCCTACTTGGGTGGATGAGGCAACTGGAGGCAGTGGTTCAGACTGTGAGACGACATCAGCACCACAAGCTGTTGAGAGAACCAGAGGGCTGCAACGAGGGAGAAGCCAGGGCCGAGTCACTACTTCCCCAAGTGCTCCTAGAGGTCACGCTCCAGCTATGCGCCACTCCTTAGTTTGGGAGTACTTTAAGGATAATGAGGCCGATCCTCGTTTGGCGGTGTGCAAGCTGTGCCACACGTCAATGAGCAGGGGTTCAAAACGCAACAACCTGACAACTAGTAGCCTGCGCAAACATTTGGAGAGAAAACACCCCACCAAATGGTTTGCACTTCTGTCAGCTGGTGACGTTGACACAGTTAGTCCAGCAACTGTGTCTCATCCAAGCCAGGACGTTGCAGCCTCCAGCCCCGAAAGGACCCCTCCAGCTCCATCTCCCTCCCTCTCCTCCACTCATGTGTCCCAGTGCGGCGTTCAACTGTCTCTACCACAGACATTTGAACGCAAGCGCAAGTACGCAGCCACCCACCCCCATGCGCAAGCTCTAAGTGTGCACATCACCAAGCTGATTAGATTGGAAATGTTGCCGTACAGGCTTGTGGAGACAGAATCCTTCTGCAACCTTATGGAGGCGGCAGCCCCCCGTTACTCTGTCCCCAGCTGACACTATTTTGCCCGATGTGCCGTCCCCGCCCTGCACCGGCATGTGTCTGAGAACATCGCCCACGCTCTCAAAAACGCGGTTTGTGGTAAAGTCCACATGACCACAGATACGTGGACGAGTACCGGTGGCCAGGGACATTACATCTCCCTCATGCAACATTGGGTCAATCTGGTGGAGGCTGGGTCAGAGACCAATCGTGGAGCTGCATATGTGCTACCCACACCACGAATTGCGGGACATAGTTCCGTCTGTGTGTCTCCGGCACATTATGCCTCCACCTCCTCCTCCACCTCCTCCTCCACCTCCTCCAAAGTGGCAGTGATGCCCCAATTGTCAAGTCTCATTTCCTCGATGGCCAGTAGTTTCAGCACTGTGGTAGGGAAGCGGCAGCAGGCAGTCCTGAAACTGCTGAGCCTGGGGGATAAGAGGCACACGGCTGAAGAGCTCTTACAGGGCATCAGGGGGCAGACCAATGTGTGGCTGGCGCCGCTGAACCTTCAGCCAGGAATGGTGGTCTGCGATAATGGGCGTAACCTGGTGGCGGCTCTGCATCTTGGTGGGCTGACTCACGTGCCATGCATGGCCCACGTGCTCAACTTGGTGGTCCAGCGGTTCCTCAAGACCTACCCCCAGTTGAGTGAGTTGCTCACCAAGGTGCGGCGCATATGTCCATTTTCGCAAGTCCACCACCGATGCCGCGACCCTCAGGACTGTGCAAGGGCGGCTACAACTCCCTGTTCACCGGCTGCTGTGTGACATTCCCATGGGTTGGAATTCGACGTTACACATGCTAGCCAGGGTGTACCAACAACGCAGGGCAGTTGTAGACTGCCAGCTGATCCCCCAAGGTGGTAGTCAGGCCAGTCAGCTTCCTCATGTCTATGCTGAGGAGTGGACGTGGATGACTGGCATCTGCCAGGTCTTAGGTCCCTTTGAGGAGGCAACAGAGATGGTCAGTGGTGATGCACACATCATCAGTGTCACCATCCCTCTGTTGTGCCTCATCCAGAACTCCTTGAGGAACCTAAGATCTGAGGATTCAGCAGTGTCACAGGAGGTGGGGGAAGACAGTGACATTGAGAGCACCCTGTTGTCAGTTTCGCAGCGCGAAACTGAGGAGGAGGAAGAGGCTGAGGAGGAGGAAGAAACTCTTGGGCACCATGCATCAGGGGGTGATTCCATGCTACCTGTTGAGCAGGTATAGGCTGAGGAGGATGAATTGGGGTCAGAGGAAGGGGGGGAGGAGGAGATGGAGAGTCCGCTAAGTGAGGAGGCTGAAGGCTTGCGTGTTGGCACAGTAGGGCACATGGCAGACTTTATGCTTGGCTGTCTTTGTCGTGATCCCCGGGTCAAAAGGATACAGTCCACAAATGACTATTGGGTGTACACCCTCCTTGACCCACGCTACAAGGACAACTTTGCCCAACTTATACCCGTGGAGGAAAGGAGCACCCGAGTCACTTTCTACCACAAGGCCCTGGTTCAGAAACTGCTACAGGCCTTTCAAGACCAGTCGAGCAACAGGGGGCGGACTGCAGTGGCTGAAGTTGGAGAGGAGAGGAGGGGGAAAGTCAGTGTAGGCGCCAAGGGCAGGGGTACACTATTCCATGCTTTTGCCAAGTTTCTTAAACCCAAGCAAGACAGTATGACACAGCCACAGGGCAGGCAGAGCAGGGCGGAACAGTACCGCAAGATGGTGAGGGAGTATGTCGCGGACCAGACCAACGTCCTGACCGATAACTCCACGCCATATAATTACTGGCTGGCCAAGCTGGACAGGTGGCCAGAACTTGAGCAGTACGCTCTTGAGGTGCTTGCCTGCCCTGCTGCAAGTGTACTGTCTGAAAGGGTTTTTAGTGCCGCCGGGGGTATCATTACGGACAAACGGACGAGCCTGTCCACCGACAACACCGACATCCTCACGTTCATCAAAATGAACAGGTCATGGATATCCCCCCAGTTCTCATCCCCACCTCAGGCTACCTCTTAAATTGCTTGCTTTCCTCCTCCTCCTCCTCTTCATCTGAGTTGCATATGCAACAATTTTTCAGGAAAGTCATCCAGCTTCCTACTAACAATTTTTCAGGAAAGTCATCCGGCTTTCTAAAAACAATTTTTCAGGAGTCATGCGGCTTTGTAACCAAATTTTTTATGAAAGGCCATGGGGTTCTATACACACAGTGCTGACGGAAGCCCATCAGCCTTTCTAAACACAATGCCCACTGCCTCTCCCAAGCGGTTGTGGTGCTGATGTTGCCTCACACTTAAAATTGATCTGTTCCGCTCTCTTCCTCAGGCTGTCTGCGGAGAAGGCGGACGCTCCGAACCGGTATCATGGCAGCTCTCCGGACCCTCATTAAGCCCAGGATCGTCAAGAAGCGGACAAAGAAGTTCATCCGCCATCAATCAGACCGTTATGTAAAGATTAAGCGTAACTGGCGCAAACCCAGAGGTATTGACAACAGAGCCCGCAGGAGGTTCAAGGGGCAGATCCTGATGCCCAACATTGGGTACGGTAGCAACAAGAAGACCAAACACATGCTGCCCACAGGGTTCCGCAAATTCCTGGTCCACAATGTCAAGGAGCTCGAGGTTCTGTTGATGAGCAACAAGTCCTTCTGTGCAGAAATCGCCCACAACGTCTCCTCAAAGAACCGAAAGACCATTGTGGAGAGAGCGGCACAGCTCGCCATCAAAGTGACGAACCCCAACTCCAGACTGCGCAGCGAAGAGAATGAATAAATATCTCTGTGGTTATTTGTGCTAAATAAAAGTTAAATAAACACACAAAAAAATTGATCTGTTCCTGTGCCTGATCCACCCAAGTTGAATCTGTCCCATCATGAGAAAGTCCCCCCAAGGAGTCCCCACTGTAACTTGCTTCACTTTCAACTACCTCACCCCCCGACACCTGTGTCTCGCCATTGTCCACCACCTCCTCAGACAACACTGGTAAATCCCCACTGTCAGCACACTGAGACTTCAAAAGGTCTTGCGAATTGGGGCAGAGAATGTTCTGGGGTAGCACATCAGAGAAGGGGTGACTATGGGGTTCCAGGGAGTACGTGACCACATGCAATCTCCATCCAAAAAGTCATACTGAGGCTCACCACCATGCTTTACACTGCAATCTTATTGAAAGACAGACAATCAGGGGTGTCACCGCCAGGTTGTCAGGCAGCATTTTTAAGTGGGTCACCATTACCGTGTCCCTGAAAATTGCCTTGGGGTCATCACCAGACTATTGGCCAGATTTAGAAAAAATGGTGCAATTAGGGAGCCTCAGAGGCATCCCTACATGCTGCCCCTGGTGTTTCCTATCCATTTCCAAGGTGTTTCCATCTTTTTCTGAGGTTTTCACATGTTGGGGCAAACGTGACTGTGCAGAATCTTTGGCCCCTGCAAAAATATTCGGGTCTCCCATAGACTTTAATGGGATTCGTGATTCGGCTCGAACCCACGAATCCCGCAGAAAATTCGGGCCGAATTCCGAATCCCCGAATATTTTAGGATTCGATCAACTCTAGTGACCAGACAATACCGTTTTTTTTTTTAATACAAAAAATAATGAATACTCACCATCACTGATAGCCCACCCCATGCTGCTTAGGTCCCCACTGCTATCTACAGTACTTCCTTGTCCTGGGCTCAACACATAAGCAATGGCTTGGGCTGCTTGCTCAGCCAATAACTGGCTGAGAAGAGTCACTGGCTGACAAGCCATCCAAGCCCTTTCCTTTGTATCAATCCCAGGACCAGGAAATGGAGAGTGATGGGGTCAGGGGCAGTGTTGAAGGGATGATGAGGGTGAAAATTTATTAGGGTTTTTATTTTGTACCCATTCAATTTTTTTTAAATATTTCCTTAGAGCTCTGTATGATGCCTTCATGTGAAAAATAAATACTCTGCTCTGAAATCTTCTGGAGTGCTGCGGATTTTCCCCTTTACTATGATTTGGGACCACCAGCCAAGGTTCTCATCTGTGGGCACCCACCATTTGGATTAAAGACCCAGGAATTAATTACCTTCTATAAGGTAAATGCAGTGCTGCTTCTACCCCTACTTGGGGGAACAAGGTGGACATAAATACTGTGAGGATTTGCTAGGGATTTAACAGTTACCATCCTTTGTTTATGTGGTTATTCTTTTTGCTCTATCACCACAGCGACCTTGTTCCAATGGAGATAATGACAACATACCAAAGACACATGAGATGAGGTAGGACCAGTTGGTTCTTTCATTTATCCCAAGATGTATTGGTACCTCTGTGTACCATATCATAGATCTTATCAGGTTTACATGTTGGAGGTCATTTACAAAGACTGGCTTTTTATGCTGATCTTTTTTCCTCTCCTCACTGTGCCTGTTTTTAGGTCAGGGCCAGAGTCCTGACCCCCGTCATGCACTTGCCACTCCTAGATGGTTGCCAAAATGTCTCTAGCAACTATTTTTAAGCCTAAAACTGGCGTAAAAATAACAACTTTTTGGATACATGAAGACATAGTATCTCTGGTACAAGTATATATCTGTAAGATAAATGGATATATATATATATATATATATATATAGTGACAAGGCAAAAGGTACAGTGGTTGATGGCAGATACGTGTCACTGAGATGCCTGGTCTCGGTGAAGTAGCTGGTAGTCCTTGTCAGTAACCTTAGGTTACTGGCACTTTCTAATGTTAGCATAGCTGCTTTCAAGCAGTTTGATCCGGGCCAGCTTTTGACTGGAGCAGTCTCAGTGTTGGGTGGGTTGACTGCTCCCACGTATCCAGGCCAGGTTTTTTTTGCCTGGGCTTTTATCAGCCAGGAAGTTTCAGGTGAGCTGGGGGTGTATGTGTGCTGAGGCTCCAAGCCTGGAGTTGGTCTGAAGGTGTGCTGTTCAGACAGAAACGCTGGTGAACCCTGCTGTATCCTAAGGACTGTGTGGTGAGAACAACCTGTTTCTGTATACCTTTTTTTTATGCCGGAAGAAAGGTCATCTTTATGTCATGCCATAATTTTGCACCCTGCTGAAGAAAGCTGTTTGTTTTCATTTGGACTTTATTTAATTAAAACCCATTTCTGGACATTTCTGTGTCTGTGGTCCCTGTGACGGAGCTGAACCCCCACAATATAAATATATATATATATATATATATATATATATATATATATATATATATATATATAGTGAAGTGCAGAAATGCAATGTGTTAAAACTGGATGATCATCAAATTTATTGGACACAAAAATATTGTTGTATGCAATTACCATTTAACTTTGAATTAAGCTACTGCAGCCTCACAGACAAGCTCTCATTAAATATAGTGAGAAACAAGGTGAATATTCATTAACTAAATGGTAATTGCATAAGAAGAGAACTTACTGTTTTGCTTAATTGTGCATTACTGTACCATTTTGTGTGCTAAGAACCAAGTGAAAAAAAAAATTAATGAAATCCACTGGTCATGAGAGAGACATACAGACAGAATGATATTTTGCACAGGCATATTCACAGCTAGTGTTGAGCGAATTAAAGTTAACAAAGTGGACTTTGATTTGAATTTCAGGAAAAATTCAATTTGCCACAAAGCCGAATTTCCTCATGCTTCGTGGTAACAAATCGATCCCTGAAATGATGGTTAAAAAAAAAATCTTGCTTGACAATCCTGGGTTAAATCTCGTGCCCCATGATGTATGGCATCACCACGCTAGCCCTAGTAATGACGTTATCAAGTGTGGAGCGAGATTTCGCACTGAATCTTCAAGCAAAATGGCTGCAGTGGCCTGTGCGCTCTCTAATGGATGAAGTACAATTTAATTTTTATTTATTTATTTATTTATTTTAGAGCAACCCCTAAAATGCTTTAATATTGATCTCAGATACCGCGATCAGAGATGAATGCTGCATCTGAGGGATTCAATGACTAGGGGCGGCGCAATTGCCGTTCCTTGTTATTGCACCCGGTGCTTACAAAAAAATGTGCTTAGTGACAAAGTAATTTGTCATGAACCAAATTTTTTTTTCAAATTCGGTGAAGCAGCCAAATGGAATTTTGAAGAACTTTACTCATCTTCGTTCACAGCCACAAAATATAGCTTAAGGGAGCCTGCCACTGCCAAAATCAGTTTTGAAGTAAGCATACCACCATGTAGGATAGGTGCCACAAACATAACCATACCTTTCTTATAAAAATCAGTCGCTGGGTCAATCAATTACTGTTGCACGAAATGGCGCGGCCCTGCCCACAGCGCACTGAAACTTTATTGGTAGAAATATAATAGGAAGAATTTCTCAGGAATAAAGGGCCAAATTTTCACAAGAAAGATATGGTTATGTTTCAAACAGAAAACAGATAAGATTGGTGCAGACTGCATAGCATGTGAACTGAAAAGACTAACATCTGAATTACAGTAGGTCTAAATTAAATTAAGGGAATGGTATTGGTAGTGAGGTTTTCCAACACTGTTGGCTAGGGTCCTCCCATATAGCATTGAGGGGGAGCATATAGCATTGACGGGGGCCTAAAGGTGACTTTGAGTCCTTTATATGGTTCGGCCAAATACATCAGTACTATCTTTAGCATTCTGATGGCAGCCCTGACACAGACTATCAGTGTTCCTTGAAACTTTTCAGTCCATACAATATTACTCAGTGTTAACAATAAAATTTCACACCAGTAAATGTATGTTGTTTTTTTTTTATTTCTGCATTATTCAGACTTTAAAGGCGTCAGTTTTCAAAGGGCATTTGTGCAAGATCCCTGAGCTTGTGCAACTCCGGACCTTTTTTAAAATAAAATTCCATGATAGCTGATACAATACAAAGGATTTTTTGGCGATAACATGGAATAACTTTAGATATAAAATAATGAAACACAACACAGCTAAACAAACCAAATAAATATACAAATAATTCTTCCGAATGCTACATTAAAGTACTTATCCTACTTCTGGATCCAAACGCCTCTGGACAAGAATAATTTTTAATATTCAATGTTATTATTAGAAAATAAATACTTTATCATTTGCTAGACTCTAATTTTGGCTCAGGTCTTAATTTCTTAAGTCTTAAACATATTGCACTAATTTGAGGTCTATTTTCTTCTTTCTTTTACTAATAAGTAACAAAAAATGTATTTTACTATGATATTGTGTGTGTGCAAAGTTAAAGGGGGCTATACAGGATTTGAAAAAAGTAGTTGCTTTCTTCCAAAAACAGTACCACACCTGTCCATAGTTTGTGTCTGGTAGTCAGCTAGGCTTCCTTGAAGTAAATTGGAAGAGCTGCAATACCATTAACCTGCAGGCAAGTGTGGTATAGTTTTTTTTTAGAGACAAACAGCTGTAATTTTTATCCTTGTACAACCCTTTTTAATCTAGCCTATAAATAAGTATCTCCCAATTAGAGAAGTGTGAATTTCTCAATTTTGTTTCTAGTCCAATTTGGTCAACTCAGCCCTCAGATTCAATTTGGCCCAAATAAATAAATAAATAAATATTTATAAAGTGCCCAGAAAAGTCTTGTATAACACTGTGAAGTCTACTAGAACTATATCCAACCCCTTTTAGGTTCTTTAATGCCAAGACAGCATTAGTAATGTTAAAGTGACATCAATATATATGACTATGGGTAAATGGATGGTGGCCAGTGGTAACAAACAGTCTGTTTAAAAACACACTGCATTATCAGATGTTTTTAATTAAAACAAATCTAAAAATAATCTTTTTTGGTGGCAGATGCCTTCTTCTCTGTCTTCTGATCTGTAAAATTGACACTGCCATTTTGAGAAATTCATGCTGGACAAATCACAAAAGTTTTGGATTTGCAGAAATTGGGAATCTTTTGGGAAATTCATAACAAAAAGTTGATATGTGTAGAATTGATTCACTCATCTCTACACACGACATAATATAATACTGGTCTTGCCCCAACACAGAAAGAAAGTAAATTATTTGAGATTTATATATACTGGTGCTTTGTGGAAGTGGTACGCCAGTGTTATATGATGTGATTGCGAATGCCCTGTTGTGAAATGTAACATTGGTTAAAAAATGCTTTGCTGAATCTAGCATTGTATTTTTTACCGATTTTCTAATGAGAAAAGTGGCCAAGAATGTTATTGTGTTGTACCGTATTTTATGTGACTGAAATCCTCATCCACTTTTTCCAACAAATTCCTTCATGTATAAAATAAATTATTAAATACAAAAAAAGTAGGATGGAGCTTCATAAATATGACACATAGCCAGATATTTTTCTATTTATTTATGACTGATAACTGGTGTAAATCTGTTAATATATCTGTCCCACTGTAACTGTATGAATTATGAAGAACAAATGGAAATGTGGCTCTGCCAATCCAGTTTTGTCAATGTAAGACCCTTGATAAAAATCCTTCTACTTAAAAACATACAAAGAAAAGAGCAACTGTCTTTGTGTACATTGTTAGCTATCCATAATTTTACAGATTTATCATATTTAATCATTCCAGATTACACGTGAATGTGCTATACAGTGAATGATACATTTTATCTTGTGTGTGTTAATGAATGAATACAGCTTTGAATATCTTGTGCTATATAAAATATATACCAGCTTAAAAAAGAAAGCGTTGACAACAAAGCTTCAAGAATTCCACAAAAATTTTGGAAATTGTGTCGGTACAAGTAACTCTGTATTAACAACTGACCTCTGTAGGCGTTTGGACTCAGCAACAGTAACAGCCTTACAAGCAGCATATAAATAGCATTTCCTGCTTAAACAATTAAATGGTGCAAACTCAGACTTCATATTCTTTCCTCTTGTATTCTGTCTTAACTTTGGAATATTAAAAGGTCTTCAAATGGTATTCATACCTGTATATATATATATATATATATATATATATATATACACACGGCATTGGAGAGAAAACCAAAATCTACAGTATTATCTGGATATAGACTACCACCTTGAAACCAATGCATATATCATTTGTATTTTTTACTGAGGCTAAAAGTAAGTTTCTAGAACATCCATCAATAGGATTGTATTGGATATTTGTTTTAATATTTCCTCCCCATATAGATCAAAAGTTCAATTAAAACATTCTCTTGGTAAGACCTAGGGTGAAACAAAAACATACAAAGAAAAAATATATCAGACAGTTGTAATTTGGTCAACCACTCTGGTGCTGTCTAGGTCCACCATTTCAACACATTCTATCTCTTCACGATGTTCTTGCATTTTCTTTTCTTTCCTTTTCTTCTTTGAAGGTGGTACAAAAGTAAGAATAACTGGTAAAATGGCAAAGCAATGAAAAAATGTGACGAACGCTATTAAAAACAAGCACCTGAACAGTGTACGGGTCAAATTTGAAGGCACAGCTGCAAGAGGAATCAGACCAACAGTGTAACAGAGGTAGCTCTGTAAAATGGCTACCCCATGTACTTCCAATGAATTTTTCACCCATTTAGTTCTTGTAAATTCCTTTCCCAAAATAAAAGTAGATATCAGTGGTGCACAGTTGTCTATGGTGTAATTAATCCCATAGATAAGACAAAGTATAGATATGCAGTCCAGTTCTACTTTCCATAAAGTCATGAATCCAATAACTCCAAACTCCACAGAGGCCACAGTTAGAGTAATCCAGATGTTGATGATAGAGCTTGCAACAAGAAATGAAGAGAAAAAAAGCAGGAACAAAGCACTTATGCAGGAGTTCTGCAATGGAGCTCCCACTGAAGAAGCATACCTATCCATGTAGACAAAGGATGGATTGAAGACAATGAATTTTACTTTGGAGGTTAGAGAAAGTTTCCTTAATGTTTCAAGGAGATCATAAAGTTCTTCCCTGTTTGTTTCCATGGTCTTGGCAATCAAGAACATCCTAGAGGCCACCACGTCAACTTCATTGTTGTATTTTTTGGGTATGATAATGTCTTCAGAAAAATGTGCATATCTTGGATTTTTAATAAAGGAATACCGTAGTATATCTGTGAAGTTCTTTTTGGGTAATCCAGTAGACATATTCAGCTTTCTAAGATAACTTAAGTAGCTCTCAAACCAAGATATTCTCACAAAACCTTTTGTGTACTCAAGAACATCTTCCTGAACACTTGTATTCCAGTATTCAATAGACTCATAAATGTAAAAGCCTATAACTGGGCTATAGTTGCTGAAATACTTTTGCTGAATACTTGTGTAAGTTATGGTTCTTGTCTCGGTTGCTACAATGTTACTCAGATCAGACCCTTCATTGACCTGCAGGTAGCCCATTAAGGCAAAGGAAATATAAACAAGATAAAAGAGAACTACAAAAGGTTTTACATAAGTATTTGTTATCCAGTCACAGTAATAGCGTCTGAGGAAGCAAACCAGAAGATGACTTTCATAAGAATTTGTTTCTTCGGAGTCTGCTGTGTCTTCACTAAATTTTGCAGTCATAAGAAACCTGTACCACAATGACTTGACCTGTAGGATTTCAGGCTTTGGCACCTTTCTGCAGAAAATACTATGCTGGTAATTGTTTTCAATGTACCCAGTAAACACAAGGCTAGAGCCATAGAATGATAGTACATAGAGGTAGTTGAAGAGGATTGCTATACATGAATTGCGACAAAATATCCTTGCAGCTTCAATGTTTGTGAAGGGACTGGCACCAATCCCAAAGGTGACTAAATACATGGCAGTGGTGAGAGAGAAGGAAATCATGGTGTCTGCATACACAACAGCCATCCTCTCTTTTACATGTTGATCTTCTCTGGTTTTCCTCCAAGAAGACAACATTTCAAATGTCCCGTATAATCCATGACCTAGAAAGAAGAAAAAACACCACAAAGTTAAAATATATCCTTTTATTAAGAGATGATTATTTAGAGTACATCACTCCTTAAAGGGGTTTTCAGGGACTTAAATACAGAGGATAGGTCATCAGTATGTGATCAGTGGGGTCTGACACTAAGGACCCCTGACAATCTGATGTTAAAGAAGGCAGCGGAGCTTTCCCTAGGTCGAGTGATGACACGTTCATTTGTTATGTGGCCTAGGTGCAGTTCAGCTCCATAGAAGTAAATAAGGCTGAGCTGCGATACCAAGCACAGCCGCTATACAATGTATGGCGATGTGCTTGGTGAGCACAGAAAAGACCGCAGTGCTCACAGAAGCTCGGGTGCCTTTCCCAAACAGCTGAACAGTGGAAGACTTGGGTGTTGGTGATACTCATGACCCATCCAGAGAATAGTATTTAAATCTCAGAAAACTCTTATAGATATTTATGGCAGCAGCCAGAAGGCAGATATCTAGAAAAACATATTTCATATATGCTATTTAATTTTCTGTGAAGAATTTTCCCTGCTAGCTTAAAAAGGTTTTCTGATTAAAAAAAATAAATAAAATAACACCAGCATTCAAGATTGCTACATTATATGAGTCAGATAATAAAGTCCTGTCTGATATCCGGTCAATAATACAACTGTCTGCATCCATTTAGAATGGATCCGGTTGTATTACCTCCAAAATGAACAAAACAGATCTGACACTAACCCATTGTACTTCAATGGGCGCCAGATCGTTTATTTTTTAGTGTCCAAAAAAACAGATCTGGCACCATTGACTTACATTGTGATCAGTATCCCATGATGCAGACAAAAATGATGCTTGGTGCACTCTGGTGCACTACGTTCCAGTATGTTCATTTTGTGCCCATTGACAATGAATGGTGACAAAACTGATGCGGTTTTGTCCCCATTCATGATGTGAAAGTAGTTTTACAAGGCTTGCATCAGAGGTTGATCTGATGCCATCGGGATAGGGAAATGACACAATGGAAAATCATGTGATTTTAATGGAGTGAAGGAAAAAGGGACATTACAGATAAACAATTACTATTAGTAAGTGAGAACATATTGTTTCCTGCCAAGTGATGCAAAAGAAAACTGAATTCTATCTATCTATCTATCTATCTATCTATCTATCTATCTATCTATCGTATCAATCTGTCTGCCTGTCTTTCTGTCTGTCTATCTAATAAAAGAAAAAAGAGCAACACTATTTGGAAACACTAATGAAGTGGGTACAGATCCTCAGAATAAAGCCATCAACCATCAATATATAAAGAAGAAAGACCGGTAGAATACCAACATTAAAAATGAAGACACTGGCATATAAATGAATTCATTATTATTTCAATTATAATTTAATTCCCTATGAAATTTGCCACTGAGAAGCATGGCAGTGTATTACTGGTTTACTTTACAGTGGGATTTTAGCAGCATTTATGTGATATATGTCTGTGTTTTATACAGCAGAAGAGGCAGATATACTACTATAGGTTATACTTCGAAATATATTTTTCTACATTGCAAAACTTATAATTTGTGCAAAAAAAAATGCAGAATATTGCAAGTTAATGGAAAGTTGTGAAAACATCTGTAGCAGGACCCTATGTAATTTGTACATAAATAGTCATGAATTCATTACAATGGTTAACTCAACAGCAAAATTCACAAGAAATCTGTCAGAGTGAAAACTCGCACCAAATGCTCAGTTTGTGAGCGTACCATAAATGTTTGACATTTTAAGAAATAGCAATAAAATCCAAAGACTAGATTTAGAGCAGTAATCTGACCTTGTAGAAAAGAACACACATTTTGTATTCATTCCATTCATTTCTCCTCACGACATTACTGAATTGTCAGCAATTATGAAATATGGTCAATTATGTAGACTACATTGTTCAAGGGCAAATGCTGTAATGGGCTGTGTATCTCAGCATGCATTTGGGGCACTATGAGTTGCTTATCCTTGACCTAACTGGCAATATTAAGAGCTGGCACATAAACTAAGATATAGCACCACATAGGAGTTCATATTCTGTGTGCCAACTGGAACACTAATAATGAAAGGCATGAATCCAAATGACTATGTGTGTCTGCTAAAATCTGTAGCAAAAACAGGATGAGGAAAGAAGAACAGACTTTGAAAATAAAATGTAAAAAACTGCATGAGCAATAAATGTATGTAATACAAATCAGAATGAAGATCAAGTAACTTTGTAATATAAACTATGTTTCTACTGTGTAGCAAAATAGTACTAGTAAAAACTGCAAGTCATCCTACAGAAAACATATACAAATGTTATGAATTTCTAGAATACAGCAACACAAGAAAAAAAAAAACAAATTAATTTTATTAGAAAAGGTTATTGTTATGATACAAAAGTATGAAAGCATAAAAAAAATAACTTTGGCATTGTTCTAATCATATGATACACAAAATAAAATGAATATGTCAAAATTCTGCCACTGAGAGAAGTGCTATTATTTGGCCACCTCACCCCCCCCAAAAAAAAAAAATAATAGAATGTCGAATGTCACTGTGAGCAGCATAAAATAGTGAGAAACATGCTGAAAGCAGCAGTGTGTGTCTTACCTGCTAAAGTAAAGCTGATGGCAAGAATTTAAAGTTTAATGCTGACATCACGTGCTGGTAAAGAGTCATGTTAAAGAAGAGTCCAGCTCTATCTTTCCCAGTCCAACCATCGATGACTGACTTTTCTCTTCTAGAGAGAAAACTATGGAGAGAACTGCTAATCATCAGTCGGTAAGAGAAGGAGCTCATGAATAAGCCAGACTCTTATCCAGCAACACATGACTCTTCACCAGTGCACACTGCCAAGATTAAACTGTCAATTCTCGACAGCAACCTTACATTAGCTGATAAGTGACAGACCTATGATTTCATGTCTTGTTGCCTCAAGTGAGACCAGTAAAGCCATTGGCCCTATTTTATAAAGCCTTAATTCCAGAATTTTGGCTTCAAAAAGTTTGCCACTTTTTGCATTTTTACGCTACTCACTCCAGTTTTCAAATGTGGATTGGAAAGTAGTTAAACTTATGGTTGTGTTCAACTCTTTCTTTCTGCCGTCCTAGCGTGGGGAGCCATAAATACTAATTAAGGCCAAAATGATGTCTGTAAGGTCTTACACACCCCCTTTTCTGGACCTGTAAAGAGATTGCTTATCTGCTTCCCTGCGCTGGCTTTCTGCTCTTTTTTTCTCCTGGCCTGCAATGCTCCACTGGGCTCCCTCACTGTAAGCATATTGCTGCAGCCAATCACTGATCATGGTGGTGACTGGATCCCCTTACAAATAGTCACATGATGAATGGGGATCTGTTCTCCATCATGGCTACTGATTGGCTGTGGTGATGTCAAACTGGATGTTTACATTGAGGGAGCGCAGCGGAGAATCGCAGACTGGTAGAAGAAAGCATGGGGAGTCAGCGCGGGGAAGGAGGCAAGTAACCTTCCCTTTACAGAAGGTAAAGTGGTGGTGGTGGGGAAGCTTACCAACCCTCTATTCTTGCACAACCCCTTCAATTGGATCCTTAAAAGGGTTGTCCAAGTTATTTTTTTGTTCTTTGCATGTTTATAACTAATCAAATACAACAGCTTTGCTATGCACTTTGTGCTTCTACAGCTTTTCTCCCTGCTCTGCTAATGTTTTGTGCACAAGAAGATAAGATTCTGTATACAAGATGTCACTGTGCTGGCCACGCCCCCTGCACTGGCTGAGCTGCTGTCTGCTCTCTCCCTGGATTCTTTCAGATACAACTTTAACCCCTTCAGCCAGCACAGACTCAGGGCTGAAGGCTTTACTGAGTAGCTAAAGGCAGTGAGGAGACAAATGCTGGGCACAGGAGTTGACAGACTAGAGAAGATCTGCAGAGCATTGCACAAGAAAGCTAAGGGGAAATACCTGTGTATATCAACAGTATCAATGTACAGCTGGGACTTGTATTCCTACACATACAACATGCTGCTGAGTATCCCAGCAGGTAAAGATGTCACTCAGGGCAGCTCTTGTATTCACTCCCTTTGCAGAGCAGGGGGAGGGGCAAAGATTGTTGCTATTGCAGGTAAACAAAGGTCAGAAGAGAACCAGGGAAATGAGGAAATATATATTTTCCCTTCCCCCACGACAGCACCACAGAGAGATAGGATCCACCCCCAGGGACAGGAAACCTGCAGAATAAAAAGGTGGAGCCTCTCTCCCTTCCTCAGTGGTTTCCTGTCCCTGGTGTGGGAGACCTGCAGTCATTTTCTTTCTTTAGGCTTACCGCAGCCTGGAAATCCTAGGGTTCTCCTAGAGGGCTGTTGGTGATTCCGCCGGGGTCCATCGCGCGACGGTGTCGGCTGTTAGGACCCGAGGGGGAGAAGGGTTCCAGGGGACTCTTCTTTCCTTGCGGCGGATGCGTGGGCATCTCCGATGGAGTAATGCCACGTGAACGCACCGGAGGGGGTTCTGGAGCGGCAGCTGCTCTTCATCCGGTGTACAGGCCGCTGTTTGACGCCGGTCTACTTCCGGGTGCGTGACGCACTTCCGGTTCCGGCCTGTGGAACGCAGACCGACTTCCGGGTGATGCGTTTCCGGATATGTTATTTTTTAAGCGCGGGGGGAACACAGAAACGCCGAAGTGGAGGCGGGTTCACTCTCCAGTTCCCCGATTTGGCAACTTATACCCAGGATTAGGTGATATGCCTGGAGAGGTTTTGCTGCCCCTGAGGATTTATGACAGTTTGCTTTGACATTTTATTTATATATTTATGCAGAAGTTCTGATCAAAGTTCTTCCCTGCACTTCATTATGGAAGAGGACAAGAGAGAGTCAGCTGACAGAGAAGCTACGACTCCAGTCCCGGTACTGGTGGTACGGTTTTAGGGGTGAGTGTTATACCGTTTTCCCGTATTATATCATTTTAATGTTTGTTTTTTCCTTTTAGACTATACCTAGAAAGGTGACGTCCAAGAGAAAAAACAAAGTATGTCCGTTATGCGGAAAGTCCTTATCTTCTACTTATGAAAAGAGGATATGTCAACAGTGTATAGATCATACAGTGGCGGAAGAATCTCCTTCCTTTTTAAAGAATATAAAGTCTTTGATTAGATCTGAGGTGAAGAATTCCCTTAAATCAGTGAAACAAGGTAGACTCCTGAAAGAAGATTGTTTATCGCATGACGATTCTTCTGAGATTTCGGATTTTCCACTGGAGGGAGATTCCTCGGGGGTTTCTTCTTCTGAAGAAGACGTTAGTAAGAGATCGTGTTTTTCTCCGGAGGACACGGATAAATTACTCAGGGCTATTAGATCTACCATGAATTTGGAGGAAGAGAAAGTGGATAAATCAGTTAGTGATTCCATGTTCGGCGGTCTGCAGGAAAAGAGAAAAAGATGCTTTCCAGTTCATGAGAACGTATCGGCGTTAATTAAAAAGGAATGGAAGAGACCGGATCGTAAGGTCTTTATTCCAAAAAGTTATAAGAGGAAGTATCCCTTTGAGGAAGAGGCTTCTTCTTCTTGGGACAGAGCTCCAAAAATTGATGTAGCAATCTCTAAGGTATCCAGAAGGTCTTCTCTTCCCTTTGAGGATGCGGGTGTCCTTAGGGATCCATTAGATAAAAAGGCGGAGTCCTTTCTAAAAGGAGCTTGGGAAGCATCTGCATTTTCTTTCAGACCGAACATTGCTGCTACGGTAACCGCTAGATCCCTGTCCCTTTGGTTGGAGCATTTAGAAGTTCAGCTTAGGGATAAATGTCCCAGGGAGCAGATTTTGGCTTCTTTACCTACCTTGCAAAAAGCGGCGGATTTTTTATCTGACGCTTCTGTTGATGCTCTCAGACTATCTGCTCAGTCGGTAGCCTTGTCCAATTCTGCCCGTAGAGCCCTTTGGCTTAAAAACTGGGGTGGGGGCGATTTGACCTCTAAGCAGAGGCTTTGTGGTATCCCCTGTCAAGGTGAGTTTTTTGTTTGGTCCAGACCTGGATGACCTCTTAGAGAAGGCGGCAGATAGGAAGAAGAGGTTTCCAGTTAATTTTCAATCGCCTTCATTTTCTTCCTCTAATTTTAGACGTCCTTTTCGTTCCTCTGGTAGGGGGGGAAAGCGGCAGTTCAGGGAAAAGGAGCAGAACTTTAAAACCAGATATCCAGCTAAGAAAGGTTTCTTGTTTGGAAACTCTTCCTCAGCGGATAAGAAATCATCGCGCCAATGACGCCAGGTTAGCGGTGGGAGGAAGACTTCGGTTTTCCTTCCTGCCTGGGAGGAGGTAGCAAGCCCATGGGTTTTAGACATTATTCGTTCTGGTCTGATGCTAGAGTTTACTTCCCTTCCTCCTCAAAGAATGGTTATTACAAACACGGCACTTATAAAGGGAAGACCTTCTCCTATCTTAGAAGAAGTGCAGATGTTGATATTAAAAAAGGTTCTAGTCCCCGTGCCCCCTCTAGAACGGTCGGGAGGTTACTTTTCAACATTGTTTCTGGTTCCGAAGCCCGACGGGACATACAGGACTATAATCAATTTAAAAAAGCTCAATCGATTCCTGAGGATGAAGAAATTCAAGATGGAGACAATAAAGTCAACCATTCCGCTTTTGTATCCGAATTGTTTCATGGCAGTCCTGGACTTAAAGGACGCGTATTTTCATCTACCGATTCACCGGAATTCTCAACAGTTTCTCAGGATTGCAGTGTTCATAGAAGGTCTTTTGCAGCAGTTGCAGTTTCGGGCGATGCCTTTCGGTTTGGCAATAGCACCAAGAATCTTCACCAAGGTGGTGGCAGAGATGACATCTTTTATCAGACAAAAAGACGTTATGATAATCCCTTATTTGGACGATTTTCTAATAATCGCAAATTCTTGTCATACTTGTTCGAAGGCAGTAGTAGAAGTCTGCAAGATAATTCAGAGTCTGGGATGGATAATCAATGCAGAAAAATCCAGGCTTGCCCCTCAGTGTCGTCAAATGTTCCTGGGTCTGATCCTAGACTCAACGTCTCAGAGAGTTTTTCTTCCCCCAGAAAAAATCCAGAGAGTTCAAGATCAACTATGCTCTCTAGAATCCCAATCTTTGACCATAAGGAAAGCGATGTCGGTTCTAGGAACCCTGGTATCCTGTATTCCAGCGGTAGAGTGGGCCCAGTTCCATCTACGCCCTCTGCAGATGGAGATTTTAGCTGCATGGAAGAGAGCAGACGGGTTCCTGGAAGCAAAAATAATAATATCCCCAGCCACGTTACTAAAGTTACGATGGTGGAAGGTGAGGCATCACTTGTCTCAGGGTGTTCCTTGGATGTATCCAGAACCAGTGATTTTAACAACGGATGCGAGTCCGTGGGGTTGGGGGGCGCATATCCTGGGTCAGAATTATCAGGGTTCCTGGACTCAGGAACAAAGAAATTTACCGGAATTCATCTCCACTCATCAGATTTTAGAGTTTTTACAGAGGGGTTTGTCTATGGGGCTAGCAAAGAGTACGCTTAAGGTCCAAGTTTCTGCCTTATCTAGTCTTTTTGAACGTAACTTTGCCCGTGATCCTTGGGTCATTAGATTTTTACGTGCGGTAGACAGAAGTACTCCTATTTCAGCGTCTAGAGTTCCCCCTTGGGACTTGAATATAGTATTACAAGCGCTCACTAGGCACCCGTTTGAGCCCATATCTTCCTGTGATATAAGACACCTTACGTTTAAATTGGTTTTACTGGTAGCTCTTACTACTGCTCGCAGAGTTTGTGAGATTCATGCTATTTCTAAGAATCCTCCATTTATGACCATTCTTGAAGACAGGGTAGTTATTCGCCCTGATCCGGCTTTTTTACCAAAAGTCGCTACGCAATTTCACAGGTCTCAGGAAATTATTCTTCCCTCATTCTGTAATGATCCTAGATCTTCGGGGGAAGAGCAGTTCCATGCTTTGGATGTTAGGCGTTGCCTACTTCAGTATCTCAAATCTACTGAGACCTGGAGAAAGACTTCAGCCCTGTTTGTACTTTTTTCAGGTCAAAACAGGGGTATGAAGGCTTCTAAAAGTTCTTTAGCGAGATGGATCAGATTGGGCATTTCTTTGGCCTATCTGAAATCTGATCTTTCTCCTCCTCCTTTGGTGAAGGCACATTCAACACGTTCTATTTCTACCTCTTGGGCGGAGAGATCTTCTGCCACTGTGGAGCAGATATGCAAAGCTGCCACTTGGGCTTCTCCTTCTACTTTCTTCCGTCACTATAGGTTGGATCTACTGTCTTCTTCTGATCTTTCTTTTGGCAGAAAGGTGCTGCAAGCCGTGGTCCCTCCCTAATTTTTCTCTGTAATTCTCTCTGTGGTGCTGTCGTGGGGGAAGGGAAAAATGATGATTACTTACCGGTAATCGGATTTTCCAGACCCCACGACAGCACCCGTCTAATTCCCTCCCTATTTCTTTTGGTGTTGGGTCACTTGGGTGTGCATTTAAAAAAAAAAAAAAAAGGGGAAGGTAAATGTTTTGATGATATGTAACTAACTAAGGTCGGAGTCCCTCTCATGCTCTGTAAACCACTGAGGAAGGGAGAGAGGCTCCACCTTTTTATTCTGCAGGTTTCCTGTCCCTGGGGGTGGATCCTATCTCTCTGTGGTGCTGTCGTGGGGTCTGGAAAATCCGATTACCGGTAAGTAATCATCATTTTTTTTGCCTAAAACTTACTTAACTTTTTAGTTATATATCGCTGCCCATCAGATTTATAGTGCTATATTTTTTTTTTCAGAACTCGGACAACCCCTTTAACTTATTCTGAACCTGTTTTTAATTATACTGATTCCTATGTAAAACTCCTATAAATATTGTGTTTGTTCTATGTTTAATAGAAGAAGATGTTTTTAGATCTAAATCTTTTTTGCAAATTACACATAATCTATGCATAAAGAATATGTGCTCTATGATAACTAGTTTATGTTATGGTGAAAAGAGGATATAAAAACACCAAAGAAATATCAAGCCTATAAGTCTTTAACCCGTTCCCGACCAGCGCCGTACATGCACAGCGCTGCGGGAAGGGACTTGCCGCCCAGCGGCGTACTAGTACGGCGCGCTGATCGAGTGGGTGCAGGAGCTGCGCCCGCCCGATCAGCTGCAGGGGACCGGCTGTGCCCAGTAGCCGGACCCCTGCTGCGTACACCCGCATCAGTGTTTTCACCGATGCGGGTGTATTAACCCTCGATGTGTCGCGGTCAGTGCTGACCGCGGCACATGCGATGCGGGAGGAAGGGGGGTCCATCGGGTCCCCGAGCTGCTGTGACGGGGACCCGATGGCTTGGATAGCAGCCCGATGCCTTCATTAGGCATCGTGCCTGCTATGCCTGCTTGCCTGTGTGATCCAGCCCCCGGGATTGCACAGGAAGCAGGCTGTAAGTGTATTACATTGAGTAATACACTTACAGCCAATGCATTACAATACAACAGTATTGTAATGCATTGTTAAGGGGATCAGACCCCCAAAAGTTAAATAAAGTGAAAAAAAAGTGAAAAAAAAGTGGAAAAAAATAAAGTTTTACATAAAAATAAAAGTTTCAAGTAAAAAAAAAAAGTACACTTTTCCCAAAATAAAGATAAAAAAAATTGTAAAATAAAGGGGAAAATAGAAAAGTATACATATTAGGTATTGCCGCGTTCATATCGACCGGCTCTATAAAAATATAACATCATCCACCCCGCCAGGTGAACGCAGTAAAAAAAAAACCAGTGACAAAATAGCCATTTTTGGTCACCTTCCCTCACAAAAAGTGTAATAGCAGGTGATCAAAAAGGCGTATTTAACCCAAAATGGTACCAATCAAACCGCCATCTTGCCCCGCAAAAATGATACCCTACCTGAGACAATCGCCCGAAAAATTTATAAAATATGGCTCTCAGAAAATGGCAACAAAAAAAAAGATTTTATTCTGTTAAAAAATAAATCTAATATGTAAAACGTTCCAAAAATAAAAATGTTAGGCATATTGGGTATCGCCACGTCCGTAACAACCTGCTCTATAAAAATATTACATGAGATGGCCCCCCCAGGTGAATGCTGAAATTAAAAAAAAAAAAACTATGCCAAAACAGCCATTTTGTTCCCTCTTGCCTCACAAAAAGTGTAATAGCAGGCGATCAAAAAGGCGTATTTAACCCAAAATGGTACCAATCAAACTGTCATCTTGTCCCGCAAAAATGATACCCTACCTGAGACAATCGCCCGAAAAATTAAAAAAAATATGGCTCTCAGAAAATGGCAACACAAAAAAAAGATTTTAGTCCGTTCAAAAATAAATCTAATGTGTAAAACTTTCCAAAAATAAAAATGTTAGGCATATTGGGTATCGCCACATCCGTAACAACCTGCTCTATAAAAATATTACATGAGATGGCCCCCCAGGTGAATGCTGTAAAAAAATTTAAAAAAAAACTATGCCAAAACAGCTATTTTTTTTCACCTTGACTCACAAAAAGTGTAATACCAAGCAATCAAAAAGTCTTATATACCCCAAATGGTACCAATGAAAACGTCACCTCTTCCCGCAAAAAATTAGCCCCCACATATGACTCAAAAAAATAAAAATCAATGGCTCTCGCAAACCAATCCATCAAAATCTGTGCTGCAAAATCCATATGGCGCTCGTTCTGTTCTGAGTCCTGCCATGTGCTCCCACATCAGTTTACCACCACATATGGGGTGTTGCCTTATTCAGGAGAAATTGGGGAACAACTTATGGGGTGCTTTTCTCCTGTTACCCCTTGTCAAAATAAAAAAATATGGGCTAAAGCAACATTTTATTGGAAGAAATGAAACTTTTGATTTTCACAGCCATGTGTTTCCAAATACCGTAAAACGCTTAAGGGGTCAAAGTTGTCAGTACCCTCCTTAAAGGGTTTCTGTCACCAGATCTGGGCATATTAAACAGGATGACATTTGCAATGTGCAAATGTCACCTGATGCCCAATCTGGTATTAATTTTTATATTGGTGCCCCCGTTTTTGATAAAAAAGCACTTTTATTTTATGCTAATTAGGCTTACTAGGTGCAAGGGGCGGTTACCCTGCACCTAGTAAGCTCCGTTTGCCCACCTGTTGTCACGCCTTCCTTGTCTTGATTGACAGGGCCAGGCAGCTTGTTCGATCTTCTGCTGGCCCTGTCCTCCTTTCAAATCTCGCGCCTGCGCCGTGCGGAATAAAATCGGCGCAGGCGCAGTGAGTGGCGCTTGCCGCCGGGCTCCCGGCTACCTCACTGCACCTGCGCCGATGATGTCAGAGTACACCCGGCATTAGTACACCCTTTAATATATTCTTTGAAGGGTGTAGTTTCCAAAATGAGGTCACTTTTTGAGGGTTTCCACTGTAGGGGTTCGTCAGGGTCTCTCAATTACAAAATGGTGCCTAAAAACCACTCTAGCAAAATCTGCCTCCAAAATTCATAGGGCGCTCCTTTCCTTCTGACCACTGCCACAAACCCATAGAGACATTTACCACCACATATGGGGTATTTCTGTAAACTTCAGAATCAGAGTAATGTATATTGAGGTTTAGCTTGCTGTTAACCCTTGCTGTGTTGAAAGAAAAAAAATATTAACATGAATAATCTACCAAAAAGTGAAATTTTGAAATTTCACCTCCATTTTCCTTTAATTCTTGTGGGACACCTCAAGGGTTAACAAACTTTGCAACATCAGTTTTTTTATAATTTGAGGGGTGTAGTTTCTAAAATGGGGTCATTTATGGGTGGTTTCCATTACATATGCCACTCAAAATTTTGTTGAAAATTTGAAAAAATGCTTCTAAACTTCTAAACCTTCTAACGTCCCAAAAAAGTAAAATGACATTTATAAAATGATGCCAACATAAAGTAGACATATGGGGAATGTAAAATAATAACTATTTTTGGAGATATTACTATGTATTTTGAAAGTAGAAAAATTGAAATTAGGAAATTTGGAAATTTTTCAAAATTTTTGCTATATTTGGTATTTTTTTTATAAATAAAAATGAAATATTTTGCCACAAATTTACTACTGTCATGAAGCACAATATGTGACAATAAAACAATCTCAGAATGGCCTGGATAAGTAAAAGCGTTCCAAAGTTATTACCACATGAAGTGACACATGTCAGATTAGCAAGAAATTGCCTGGGCAGGAAGGTGAAAACAGGCCCAGGGTTGAAGGGGTTAAAGTCCTAAACAACTTTTAGGTTCCAACAAAAAAACTGCAGCTGTCCAATTCTGAATGAAAAAAATTGCAATTGTTATTGACTTTCTAATTGTTGGGAGACTGTGACTTTTAACACATTATCAGAGCTAGAAAAATGTTATAGTTTCTAAAATGCTGGAAATCCACAGGTTGGAGATCACTGATATAAAATTAGAAACCCTGGTTCAGATTTATTACTCCCGTAGATGGAACACATTTAGACAGTCTAGACCAGCACCAGATTTATTACAGTGGATCAAGCTGGAATATTAATCTGGAGCAGGGATAGACACCTTTCTGTAACCCTATGGTTGGCTTAATTTTACAAAAAATTTACAAAATTGTAGCACAATTTAGAGTGCAAAATGGCAAATCTTAGGACATGCTGCTTTCCTGTAAAGTTCTGCCCCTTCCTGCTAGGTCACACCTCTTTTGAACTAAGTCAGAAAAACATGTAAAAACCCTAGTTGTGCCGAATTCTGTGACTTTTTACCTAAATTCTAAGTGCAGACAGTAAATATGGGCCCAAATGTTTTAAATATAGCAGAAAAACATTAAAAGCGTTTAACTTCTTAGCAACTGGCCATATGCCTTTTTACAATGATCACTATTCACCTTTTTATGGTGGCCCAGTCTAAGTGCTGCATAGGTCTCCCATGCAGCAGAGAGTAGGGTCTTGGCTCTCATATGAGAGCTACACTCCTGCTCTAACAGCCTGGACCATTAAGAGCGTAACTTCTTGCATTCCACGGGCAATGACGCCTGCCACATGTAAACGGTTACAGCGGGAGCGGACTCTGTATTCCATTGGCACTCCACAAAGGAGATTGCAGGGTGCCAATATCAGTGCAGGCAGGCCAGGACCTAGTGTAGACCTTAGGTCTGTCTCCAGTGTTTCCCAGCAGGCTACACCTTTCTGGCACAACATGCACCTCTCTGGCACAGCCTGCTGGTGAATGTCAGTATAGCACTGAAATTTATTTAACTATTATTTATAGAAATAGTGCAATGTATTTTTAGAAATTATGAAAAGTTTGCCTATTATTATCCCTTGAGGGACTATTAAATGGTTTAAAAAAGTTTTTTTTAAAAAATCCAAGTAAAGAAATACATATTTTGTCCATTGAAAAATCACTTTTCAATGGAAAAAAATGGAAAATAATAAAATAAATCTCCTTCACATATTTGGTTTTGGTGCATCCATAACAACCTATACTACACAGTAATTATTTAATTTATTGCATATGGTGAATACTGTAAAAAACAATAAAAAAACACAATTGCTGCTTTTTGCAGAGTGGCCATAGAAAAATGGAATAAAAAGTGATCCAAAAGTGTTATTAACCCCATAATAATACCAATGAAAAACACAAGTCATCCCACAAAAATCAAGTGTTGCAAAAACATTTTCTACGTTTTTTTTTAAAGGGCTTTAATTGTGTAAAAGTAGTAAAATGCTCTGTGCCATTTTGACATTGTGTCAGGTGTCTACATTCAGAACATATAATTTATGATGTAACATAAATTTAAGATTTTTCTTTTTGGTTTTATTTGTAAAAAACCTTGCTATGAGAAATGCAAAATGCCCAAAACTTCATAGCAGTTAAAGGGTTAAAGAATAGAGATGAGCGAGCACTAAAATGCTCGGGTGCTCGTTATTTGAGTCGAATTTTTCCCGATGCTCGGGTGCTCGTTTCGAATAACGAACCCCATTGAAGTCAATGGGAGATTCGAGCATTTTTTGAAGGGGACCGGAGCTCTGCATAGGGAAGGTTGCGTGAAAACCTGGAAACCTCAGAAAATGATGGAAACACCACGGAAATGGACAGGAAACAGCAGGGGCAGCATGCATGGATGCCTCTGAGGCTGCCTAATCATACCATTATGCCAAATTCTGGGCAACAGCCTGGTGGTGACCCTCAAGACAATTGTGCTGACCCAGACCAAGATGGGCAAGGCACATGCCCATCACATGTTAGTAAAGCACCCAACTAGGTGCAACGAAGGTCCATCACCACCTGCGGGTGACACCACTACCCATGCTGGCACTGCTGTCCAATCCCCCGCCCCACGACGCAGGCATAAGCCTGACACAGCGTGGTGACAGCTTGGTGACCAAGTTAGATTGAGGTAACAGGTGAACCACCCAAAAATTTACCCTGACACAGCATGGCGGTGAACCCAGAGTGACCAAGTGAGACTGAGGTAGCAGGTGAAGCAC